>KV875231.1:721227-760901 GCA_001879505.1 Calonectria pseudoreteaudii
TAAAAAAAAAAAAAAAAAAAAAAACGTCCAAAATAAGGAGGAGGAAAGATCCTCCGCATTCCCCGTCAGCTGGGTTCGCTTGGCTTGAAGTTAGGCTTGTGGGTGGCGACGGCGGCGGCGGCGGCAGTAGTGGTGATGGTGGTGGGCTATTATTCTTGTGCAAACGCACAAGAGGCTCGCGCACGAGCCGCCGCCCTTGGCCCTCCCTCCTCCGTAAGCGGAAGGGAACAGGAATTAAACGAAAAGGCGGACCAAGGGAAGTTCTCTGGTGCCACCAAGAAAGAAAAAAAGAAAGAAAGAAAGAAAAAAAGATACACCCTCCAGGAATAAGCAAAACGTGGGCTGCAACTCAGCCGCAAACGCCTTGTCCTGGCTCATCCCGCAAACAAAAAGTGACGCCACAAAGGAACAGGGGTCAGGAGGATAAAGGGTGTGCGCGTGTAAATGAACGAAAGGGAGGGGAGGGGGAGAGTGGACACGGTATAACTACGATCTTAGGATGATGTCCTCTTGAAGGGGAGGGGCGAAACTCAGTTCCATCGGGGCGTTTTGTGTTTGGTGGTTTTCTTTTCCTTTCCTTTCTTTGTTTTGTTTCATCTCACACTCTCTGCGTTTGGGAGTCGTCAGATTAAAGCCTGCGGCAAAGCTGTCCATGATCATCTTTTGAGAGGAAGAGGGAAGGAGAATTGACGATATGGTGTCTCAGGACGAAAAGGAAAAAAAAGAAAAGAAAAGAAAAAAGAAAGAGAAAGCGAGAAGAGAAAAAAAAGCAAGCAAGCAAGCATGCAAACACAAGGTTTCGGTCTCGGCATGGGCGATGCCAATGTGAGACGCCCGTCAACGTAAAAACAAAAATCGAACGACGAAAATCAAGAAAGTGGAAGAGGAAGAAGAAAAAAAGAAGAAAAAATAGTGAGACGAGAACTGAACAAAAAGAAAAAGAAAAGACACCGAAAGTGACAGACTGGTTTCACTCACCATGTGCAGCGTGCGGGATGGAAAATCTAAACTACCTGTGCCATGTTGCATAAACCAACGACATTGGAAACCCTCCACAAAGTCCTATTTTTTTTTTGGTTTATTTGTTTCTTCTTCTCTTGTTTTTCGCCTCCCGCACACCCACCCACACACACACACACACACACACACCGTAATCCTACGGAGCGCGAGAAACGCGGTGCCGTGTCCTTGTGTCGTTACTTTTTTTTTTCCCATCCGAGGACCACAGAAACGGGATCCAGCCAGTTATGTAGTTTCCTCTTAAGTGCTGATGAATCAATGCCCAAAAAAACACAAACGAACCAATGTGATTGGGGGGGGTAGGGGGAGGGTTCGTGGGGCGCGGGTCCGCTAGCAATATCCCGATTTTCCGGGTCGGCAATTCATCGATCTGGGAAGGGGGGCAGCGTAAGAGAGAAAGAGAGAGAAAGAGCCAGGGGGGAGAGAGGGAGGGGGATGGGCCGAAAGATGGAGAAGAGAGGCAACGATGACGTCTCTCCTAGAATGCAAAGCCCCCCTCCCCCCAGAACCACCTGTCCAAATGAAAAAAGAAAGAGAGTTTTACTTACGTGAGCCTTGCCATGAGCCTGCCGCGTGCCACGACCCAGAAATAACTAAGTTATGCCCTGGGCTGAGCTGGAGGCGGAGTGCTTGCACCCGTCCTCAACTTTGCCGGGCACGTCGGGAACGCCCCGGCCGGCCCGGGAAAAGTGGATGCACAGGTCTGTCACGGCCGAGTCTACCAAGAAGGGAAAGAAATGACATGAGACACCAAGACACGGCAAGATAGGAAAGAGCCTCCCCTGGCACCTTTCCCACCGCGCCAAGTAACATGCGCATCCGCCAACGCAGTCTTCTGCGAGTCGATCAGTCACGACAGTCACGGGGGCAATGTTGGGCAACAGCGGTATCGGCACATTATCATCGGCAATCAGCGGTGGCAACAGCAAAGGACGTGGTAGTAACAGAAATTGGTTTAGTCTAATTCTCCTCTCTAATTGCGCCCCGTGTATGTACAAAGTTGTGTGTGCGTGTGATATTGTTGAGTGTGACGGGCGGGTGTTAGTGTGATGCGTCTTTTGCGCGCGTGCGTCTTTGGTAATATCAGGTGGGTGTGCCCAAAAAAAACTAACTCTTCACTCCACAGTGGCCCAATCACCCAAAAGGAAAAACAAGCCAGGATCATGACTCAATCTTACAATGCAATGTGCCCTGCGCCATGTATCAGGGGTTTCAAGACTCCTGCCGTCCCCAGCCATCCCATCCTAAACGCCGCCGAGGCCCAATAAAAAACAAAAAATAATGAGAAAAAAAACCAAGACGGCGAAAAAGCAACTAAAATGGGAAAACAACCCAACCAAAAAAAAAAAAATAACCGAAAACAAGGATGACCAAAATGCAAAACCATGAATGCAGGCTGTGCGCCCGTCCCAGCCTGTCTAATGATCTTCCGCCCTTGTTCTTTTGACTCCAGTTGCAACGACAATGAAAAAAAATTGCGGTGGGGTATGATGGTTGCTGATGTTGTAGTCGTGTGTGATCGGTCCAGCCGGAGGGGTGTGGTTGTGCCTCGGAAGCCCAAATCATTGTCAATATTAGAAGGATGGTACTAGAGATAATGCGGGTTGTTTCGAAGTGGAACGCCATCAGTTGCCTGACATGCTAAACGTGACTTGAATCCGACAGTGTCTTGTTTAGTCCATAGCCATGTCGTCTTCGTCGACATAGGCCATGCGTGCCCAAATCCTCCAGTGGATAACACCCACGTGGGCAATGCGGGTAGCGATATCCTCGACACCGCCCTCCTGCTGGCCCACGCGGATCGCCGCGTCTAGGTCCCGATCCCGTCCGAGATCAAGGCCCCGGGTGTTGCTAGGCACACGGTTGCCCGTAGCGATGGAGAACAAGCAAACGCCAGAGAGCGACTTGAAGTAGCGAACTCGGGCAGCCAGCTCATTGACAAGGCGGACACGGTAGGCCTCCTCAATCTCTAGGAACATGGGTGCGTTGATGTTGCGGACATTCTCGGCAAGCTTCTCCTCGAAACAGGGGAGCATCTCGGAGGGCGCGTTTGTGAACCGGAAGATCTGGAGGGCCATGGAAGGCGCCATGGCGCGCCAGCGCTCGATGTGGCTGTGCTCGTGGGGGGCCTGCTGAAGGAGAGCAACGAGTGAGTCGCGGAGGTTGCGGGCCTTGACCTTGGCCTCGTTGGTGTCAGGGACAATATACGAAGGCACAACCAGCGATGACCGAGGTGATGAGGAAGCAGAGCCGGCCGAGCTGAGAGCAATGCTGGAGGGTCTTGACGTTGAAGGGGGAGTGTTGAAGTTGAACTCCTGGCTGTGGTTCATCGAGGGCATCAGAGGCTCGTCGTCGGAAGCGTGATTGGAGAAAGCAGGTACAGTGTTGAACCTTGCAATTCGCTCAAGATCTTCGTACATGCGCATGCATACATCTAGGTTGATGGCATCGAGAATATCGGATCTCACTCGGCCAAGACGGTCCTCATCAAAGAAGAAGGTTCCAGGAAGAGGCTTGTCGCCAGCTGAGGGGAGCATTGATCGTGAAAGACCCTCGAAGAAAATGCCCATCTCGCCGAATGAGGAAGAAGTCGAGGCACCAGTGCCGGGATAAGTGCGAGCAGCATCTCGATACCAAGGCTTAGCATCGCCAATGTCCATCTTACGGTTTCGTAGCTTCTTCATGAGGAACTTCTGCTCAAAGGCAGTTGTCTCCTCAATCAGTGCAGGCCGCAGGCATCGGATCTGGTGGTTGGCAACGTCCAGCTTCATGGCCTCAAGTACGCTCAGGAGACTGCGCATGCCGTTCACGAGCTCGTCGACATCGTTGTTGCGGTTGCCGCTGCTGAGCTGGTTGTACATAGAATCCACCCACTCATCTCGCATAGGTGCGCAATGAGACTTGAGCACGCGGGACAGCCACAGAGCCAACTTCTCAAGATCAGCGATTCCCTTGTGAAACTGCTGCATCAAAAGCTCGACGTTCAGGCCCTCATCCAAAAATTGGCGGTCTCGCTGGGGAACCAAGGTCTGAATGATGTCCTTGACAGCCTTCAGAAGCTTGGGGAGGCACCAATCATCTTCCATTCCATACTTGGCGTAAAAGCTGTTTCGGTCCACAATGAACTCAACCAACTGCTCCTTCAACGCGGTCCAGAAAAGGCTGGCTCGGTCGTGTTTTCTTCGGCCCTTGTCGCCCTCCACATTAGGTCTGAAGTGAAGCTCAGGGTCAAAGTTGATATCGTGTCTTAGCTTGGGGTTGTTAATAATCTTCGACACTTCCAGTTCGCTCAGACTTGATCGAGTGACTGGAGGTTCCAGGGGAAAAGGAGCTGGCGATTTGCGGCCCTCGTGAGTTGGGCTCGCAGCAGGTAATGTTTCCGAAGGGTTACGCGAGAGCGGTGCGGCCACGGGCGTAGCGGTGGTTTGTGAAGGGTCGTCGCAGCGGCGCGGTGAGACCTGTGATGACTGTACTGTCTCGTCCTTCTCGTCCTTGCTGGGTTTTCTCTTGGTCTCCTTCTCTGGTCTAGCATCGCCTTCTCCGTTGGGCCCAGGAGCCGACGTGGATAGATTCCTCCTCGACCTCTCAACTGGGCCACCAAACCCCTGATCGGCCGTCATCTTGACGTTGACTTCGGTGAATGCGACTCCTGAGTAAAGACCGGCAAACTCCCAGATAGCTCAGAAGGATGTTGGATGTTGCTTGCTGTGCAAGTGGGTGTAAGAGCAATTAGTACTCCTGAATGAAGAGTGAAAAATGTGATGTGAGAGACGATTCGTAATGTGGACTAAGCGTCAGAGCTAATGAGATTGTCAGCAAAGGGGGGAACCTCTCCAGCATAAACCAAATCAAACATGAGCTTGGGTGAGTGCAACGGGGGCGCAGTCACGAGCGGGCGGACGGCTGCAGTTGGAGTCGGCTATGGAATGTCGCTGTGCACCTGCGCGTACGCCGAGTACGAAGGGGGATGGACATTGTACAGTAGGGAGCCCAAGGGAAAGTGTGTGCGTGGAAGCGCAGGGGCTTGCTTACATGGATGCAAATGCGAGGATGCGGCGAAAGTACAGAGAGGGTTACAACAATCGGCAGGCGGAACAGGCGGGAAATGTTGTGCTTGCCGTCGTCTTTTGTCTGTCAGTAGGTCGGTGTCGGATGATGGCGGTCAATGTTGGCCCGAGTGTGCTGTTCGCGTGCAGGAGCGAGCGCAAAAAGCCTGGTACAAAAGTCGGTGATGCGAGAGTTCAAGTCTAATGTCCCCTAAGAGGATTCGGTGTTCTATGTGACGGCAGGGTATAGTGCGTGGTTCGTATAGTGTGGTTGGCGGTGGTGGTGGTGTTCTCCGGTGCTATTGAGATTCGAGTTCGGGGGCCAGGGTGAAAGTGCGAGAGTGAAAGTGCACACACGCTGAGGACCACAGAGATCTAATAAGAGAGCCCGAAAAGACCAGACCCCAGAAAAGCTGGAAAGGGTTGATGCGAGGGTAGAAATAACAAAGGAGCAAACAACACAAAAAGATGTTTCTTCTTTCCTTTTTGATCAGGGGAGAGGGAGAGAGAAAAGAGAGGGAAGAGAGAGAGAGAGAGAAAAGGGAACGTGAGTGGGAAGGTGGAAAGGAAAGGGGGTAGTAGTATAGTCTCAGGCAAGGATGCAGCGGAAGTTAGATGGATGCCCGTCCCTCAAACACGACACAGACACCGACGCAGAACAAGGCCGGACGGAGGCGAGTAAGGGACTTACTTTGGCTTGGGAGTAAAAAAAAATTGGCAAGGCCGAGCCCGGCATAGGTCGTGGCATGACAGATCCTATGGATGGGTAAGGTATAGCGCGGGTTCGGAGACGAGCGAGGGACCCAATCCATGGCGAGACGAGTGGCGGCAGGCCAAGTACTGACCGTGTACACGGTACTCGGGCCCTCTCGTCGCTTCTTTTTCCAGGTGCACACTACCTCTACACACTACAGGGCACTATACTACACGGACTGTGGGCGGGCATGCATGCAGCGACTTGATGGAGGGGATGGCCCTGACGGGGGCGTGCGTAATATGCAGTGTGGGCGTGTGGGCAGGTGTGTTCTAGTGGGTTATGGTGGTGTGGGCGGCGGTGGGTGGGTTACAGGGCGTCCACGGGTACCTTGAGTAGCTGATTTCTGGCCCAGGCGTGACCTCCAAATCCAGGGCGTTGCGCTGGCTGCCCATCCCATCCCATCTCATCCATCCCGCCCCGGTTACCCAAATCCCACCGGCCGCCCCCCGGAATCTAATGAACCCAGAGGCTGTTTAGTTAGGTTGGCGATTCCACTCGCCTCGCCTCACTCGCCCAGGCCGCTCGTTTGGGTAGGGTTGGGTCCCCAACATTCGGTTCGCTTCCCCTTCCATTTGATGAGCGGAACGCCGTGGACAGAAGCGCGAGAGGCACCAGAGAAGGACAAAAAAAAAAAAGGTATGTGGCCACACAAGTAGCATTACCCAAAACACCGCCACCAAGGGGCAGCGTAGTAATGTAATGAGTAATCAAACACTGCATCAGCTGCGGCAGTAGTGACGGCATGGCGAGCGACTGAATGACTATTTTTTTTTTTTTTTGCTTCTACATTGCATTGCATCCCAGAACCCGATGGTAGGGGAGGGAGCCAGCCTTGCTTGGGCTGGGCTAGGCTGGGTTACAGCAGGGAACGGACAGGCCGAGGTATTGCGTTGTCTCAACCCTGCAATGAATATGACTGCGGAAATAAAACGAAAAAAAAATCGACGACTACACACGGGTGGTTTGGTCGTACGTATACCCTGTGATAAGCACGTGTTCCCCCATCAAATTGGGTCCAGCATTAATGGCATGTCGATGGACGATGAGCGATGGACGATGGCGATAGATAATATCCACAATGTGGCCCCAGTTAGTGCTTGGGAGGTTGTCCCGTCGCCCCCAAAACAAGTAGCCACCCCGGGGTCCTGGGTATTTCACGGCTCGTCCAACCTGCCCTTGCATACCTTACACCTTACCTCCAAATAAAGACGATGTACCGGCCGACCTGATCCAACGAGGCGTCAGCTCGCGCAGGGGAAGTACCTAGAAGGTACCAGTTCGACAGACTCTTGGGGGCCAAGCCAAGACACCCCAACTTGACTTGAGATTTCGAACCCAGGCGGCGGTGGTGGTGGTGGTGGTGATGAGGAGCAACGAACAACTGACAAACCACACCCGGCGTAGCGAACGTGGCGGCGGTACGGGTTAGCGACAGCGTTAGCATCATCTAGCTACCTGTTTACTGGTGAGCATGAGGCAATGAGAGAACAGTGACAGTCCACAGGTGCGCAGTATCCGCGTAGTTGAAATGAAACGCCACATGTGGGAAGGGACAGGATGGAATGGATCAAGACGGAGCAATGGCAACAGTAGCAGCATATAGTGCGTCCCATCTTCAAAGGGACCATTTTTCGCCTGTGGTTTTTTTTTTTTCAGGGCTTCACATGAGCCTCTCTGACCCTTCATCCTCATCCAATCCATCTCCAAGGAATGCCAAACCCATCCAGGACCCCCCAGGACCTCCAAGGGCCCGCCAGGGATGGACCCAGCGGTTTCCAGGGGTGGGAACCGCCAAGGGGGGCCAAAGGGACCTGGGGACCCATCAGCCGCCGCCGCTGATCTAGAAGCGGGCCAGAAGCGTGCAGAGAGCGGAGCCGTCGCGACTAATGAGGCGCCCGGGTTTCGGCCACTACGAGTTTCTGTTGCCCACTGTGAGGTCACTGTGGTCGGCCAACTCAAAAGCCTCGAAACGAGATTGGCGATGACGCTGGCTGCGGTGCAAGTGGGCTAAGGGAAAAAAGTACAACCACTACTGCTACGAGCACCACCACCACCACCACACAACGCAAAACAGCCCGTGGGGCTCATCCCAATCACCAAAGCGCATGGCCCGAACCGGCCATGGCGATGATGGCGGCGGAGCAGCACGCAAGATGCACGACGACACAGCTGTTGCAGTTGTTGGGTGGCATATACGGGCCTATTCTTAGGTGCTTGTAGGATCTCCCAGCGTTTGCCTCTTCTCAAACAAGCGTGCGAGGTCCCCTTCATCCTGTTGCGTATCATCGCCCGGTACACGAGTCTGCCGCCACCACTACCATAGCTCGTTACCCCAAGTCACCCCGAACGCATCATGGTCGGTCACGATGCGCGCGTGCGATTTTGCGGTGTAGTTCCCCCTCCATCGCTGCTTTTCCCTCCCCCTCCTCCCCCTCCCCTCTCCCCCCACGAACACGGAGCACGTTGTCGTTCGTCACAAGCGGCGACGGCAGGCTCATGGTTCAGCAGCCGCGGTCGACTTCCGAACGGACGAGTTCCCCCGGGGCTTCCCTGTCTGGGATGGGATGAGATGGTATGGGCGGGGAGGTGTGGTCCCGTTGCCAATGCCCAGGCGTCGTGCCACTCTGGTCTTGTGTTGGAAGCAGACCGAGACATACCCGACCGGAGGCACACACACCGTCACCTTGGGATGGATGAGTAAGGATGGAGTCAAAGTCTGGCCACCGTGAGCTGCGTGCCTGTGGCGCTACTGCCGATGGATGGGTGAGGCCGAACCCGCTCATCGCCGGCGGGCCAGATCCCGGCCGCGTGGGAACTGGGACCTGGACCTGGAAAGCGCGAGAGACTGGGCCAGTTACAGACCAGTTACCGTTTACCAGGGCCCAGTTTACGTATCGCGCCTCATGCCTCATGCCTCATGCCCTACGCCTCAAACCTCATGCCTGCTGACGACACTTTTTTTTTTTTTTTGGAGGGGGGACTCGACGAGAAAGAAAGACGATCCTCGTGTGCGGAGACTGAAAGCGCCGAGTTTGTTCTATGATGTGGAGTACACGTTTGGTCAGAGTCAGTGCCCTCCGATGGGCATGTCTGTATGCACGCAGGTGGACGTGCGTGTCATGGCGAGAGAGCGGTAGAGTGAGCTTGTGTGTGTGTGCTCGTGCGTGTGTGTGTGTGTGTGTGTTGGTGACAACGTTGTAGCCGCCATCGTCCTTTTTCCATATCACCAAGGAATAGCCCTTCCCCGGGCAGCGGGAAGTGGGAAAGGGCCAGCACGTCCCAAGAACTAGATGTTCAGGCCAGCCAGAATCTGGCTTTTGCTCTCAGCTCTGGAAGTCAGGGTCTACCCAGCACCGGTGCCTCCCCAGTGGAGGGCAGGCTCCAGGTCCAGGTTCCAGGTCGGGTCTGGGTTGTGGTGACAGCGCTATGCTGGTGCCGTGGCGAGAGACAAGGACATTTTAACGGGCGGCGCCCAGTGACGTCGGACGGTGGTGGTGTCGGAGTGGTGTGGTTTGGCGCTCTGGTGTGTGCTTGTTGCTTGGTTTGCCTGTCTTATGCCCCCCCCCCCTCTCCACCACTTGAGTAGCCCCGTAATTGGAACCCTGTCTGTCAAAGTCATGTGCGTTGGTTGAGGGAGGGATTGGGTGGACAGCGACAGTGACCGAGCGAGACAGGCACCGGTAGCAAGTACATTAGTAGACAGATGTGGCAATGACTCGGGATCGAATCGCATTTCGAGTCTCCAAGGTGGATGTCGTCTCCCTTGTCACCATGCTTTTCTGGTGTTTATTTGTTTGTTTGTTGTTTGGTGCTTGGTGCTTAGCGCTTGTGCCCTACTGCGTCTTGCTCCCTCATCCCTCACCTCTAGCTAGGTATCCTCCGTAATCCCAATCCCTGACCTGGCTTGACTAGTCTGGTCTCTCATCTCGATCTACCTGAGTCACAAGTTCGTCAATCAAAATGGTATGAATCCTCATCGTTGCTTGGCGCGCCCCATGGCCCCCCTCCGGCCCATCGTTGTGGCGCCTTTTTTTTTCTTTTTGCGCTCCCCATGTTCCCAGCACTTGGAGGCGTCCCGATTGAAAACCACCAACCAATGCCCTCTGGTCCACCACTCGATCGCGCACAGCCGTGGACGCTTCACCGTGTCCCGACCGGGAACAGCCAACACATCGCTGCAACTACGGATATTTAGGCCGTAATTTTATCCCTCCTCATGCTATCCTGTCCA
This sequence comes from Calonectria pseudoreteaudii, assembly GCA_001879505.1. NCBI lineage: Eukaryota > Fungi > Ascomycota > Sordariomycetes > Hypocreales > Nectriaceae > Calonectria > Calonectria pseudoreteaudii. The sequence goes on from KV875231.1 coordinate 731,282, forward strand.
CTTGGCTTGGTTGTGCTGTGTGCTGCACTGCACTGCGCTGCACCACCACCGCATCCATAATCTGTATGCTGCCCAAAGATAACTGCCCTCTTATTAGGCGTGTATGCCCGCCCTACCTTGAGTCCCTTTTGCCCGCCGTAGCCGCACGCTGCAGCCGCATCCTGTGTGTATGGATTGAATGGTATCGTAGCGCATAGTCGCGCAGCGAATAGCTGTCGCCGCATTAGATCGGGCTGTAGGTCGCAGGTAGGTCTCAACTCTCTCACGCACCTCATGCGATGTGCGCCAGCACCAGCCATGCCCATACCATGCCTGTACGGGTGTACATACATACATTGGCCGTCCACACACAACGCTGAAGTCGTCCGTCATTGTCCTGGGTGGCTGAGGTGGCCCCTCTCCCATCACCACCACACTCCCTGCTGGTTACCCAACACGCAACATCTGAGTCCAATCCAATTGATCCGTCCCGCGTACACATCACAGATATGTAAATTACCACCACATCCAGAAGCAAAAAAATGGGACACGGTAGGAATTGACCACGAACAGGCCTCACCGACCTTTTTTTTCTTTTCATGTACGCAACCACACATATGCACATTCGAAGCATCTCTCGATTTTTTATCATTTTTTTATCGTATTTTGATTACTTTTCTTCGTCTTCTCAAACACATGCACATCGTGGATGAGATGGCATCTAACACTTATCCCTCCTTCTTTCCTTCCCTCCCTCCCTGCCGCGTGTCTAAAATGGTACACAATGCTTGCTCGGGATCGACCAGATGGCGCACGAGTAATTCACACCCTGAAGCGCAGCGTTGATGACTCTGCCCAGTTTCAGTTTCACCCTCAAGATCAACCTGGAACCCCAACTACAGCCAAGACGGCTTGCTGCTACAACCATGTAGTGAGCCCGAACAAGAAGCCGCTGTCCCCCATTCAGGCTCTGGCTTCTGGCTCGAGCGCCGTGTTACCCAAACCCAACGATTCACTTACTCTTTGCAGCCTCGGCCGGTCCAACACAGACACCCACCCCCCATGGGCCCATCATTTCCCGGCACCCCCAGACACTTCCCCAAAACCCCCCCCAGGCGCTGGAATGTTCCAATGCTCTTCTCGATGCGATGCCATGACAAAGAAGCTTCATCCGCATTTTCGCCTCGCCACTTCAGCTGGCACCTTGACCTTGACCTTGACCTGGGCTGTTGGTACCTCCTCATGCTGTTGATGCCCCTCCCCCCTGCTGCCGGCCGGTGCGGGATGGTCCAGCCGGGTCGGACGTTCCATTAGCCACGCCTCAACCGACCCGGCCACCCTCGCACACACAGAGTTCACGCTCATCACTCAAACGCCCGGTGCTCGTGCTCGAAGCCAGCACCTCTTTGCCGCGCTCGTGCAACCGTAAACCCTCTCGGTCCTCGCGATACGAACCAAAGCTGAACAAGACCTGAAGTGCCCATCTTGAACCTTGGGATCCGCCCTGACACACACAAAACAGCCACCTCAACTGGCCTGCCGCCAACGTGCCAACCAATGCGACGACGTGATCTCGTACATGCTAATTCCTCCCCCCCCCCCCTTCCCTCATCCCATCTCACAACTTACTTATACGATGTGCTACTATGTATGCCACACGAGCCGCCCGTCTCCCACAACGGATTTGCCCCGGGATGTGGAGATAATAGCGTCGCAGCAAATACGTCTCCTTACCTCACCTTCCCTATTCTGACCGAGCTCGTCGCCGCCGACGGGCCAAACAAGCGCCCTCCCTGTGCGCGGCTCAACCGTCTGCCCAGGTCCTCAGGTAAAGGCCGCTGTCCCCGAATGGGTGGATAGGATGAGCTCCCAGGTAGATGCCTCCGAGATCGAACGGGCGCCCCGTAATTCTTTCCTTATTTTGGCTCTTGGTCTATTGATCATCTCTTTCCGTGCCTAGCTTGGGGTAATATCCCATGAGAATAAGCCCACCAACCAATGCGACCCGGTCAGGGCGGAAATGGCGATAGCGTCATGCAACCCCGAAATACGAATGAGGGTCCCTTTTTATTTATTTATTTATTTATTTATTTATTTGTTTATTGACAACCCTGCGTTGACGTTGGCACCTCGTGCATGCAGGAAGGATCTAACGTACGTGGGGTTTTCAATGCTGCTCTATTTACCTTTGGGTTTTACTTCTCCCCTTCCTTCTTGGCCCTTTTTGACTCCCGGTCAATTGCTTGAGTTCCTGCAACCAAATTCGCTCATGAGAATAGGGCGAGACATATTGATGAGACAAGCGCTAGTCCCCATTCCTTGCCCTTGCTCGCCCCTCCCGGGTAAGATGGCGATGTGCTTGGGCGAACTATATCCAGCAATACCCCGGATGTAGATGTCTCTCTGAACACAGGTAGGTTTGCATTATCCCCCAGAACACAATTGCATCACTCCGAGCAGATACCAACATATCAATTGTAACCTATGTATGACACGTGCCGCTGCAGCAGCAACGGCGGCCATGGTGCGAGAAACAAGAAACAGTTGGAGAAAAAAAAATTAAACAGAAAAAATAAAAATAAAACCGATGGCTTGTATTCACCTGATCTACTATTCCCCTCTAGCCTTGTTCCGATTGATCCAATGGGCACACCATCTCACACGAGTCAACCACACCTCCCGTCGTCCGTCTCCTCACCTTCCCTCACCTCACGCGCGCGGGCCACCGTCCGGACGAGGCGCCTAGGTTTTTCTTTTCCTTTTTTGCAACGCGACTATCTCCGGGAAGCCTGATTGCCCTGCGCTTTTCCATCTCAGGTGTGATTAACTTAGTAGCCGTTGCGAGTCAGCTCTGCTTTAAAAATGGAGCGGAGCGCACCACACTGAAAGGAAGGGGAAGGGGGGCGTGCCGTTCTGAAGGTGAGAAACTCGGTATCGCCAAAACCAGAGACCCACGCGAACAATGCGGGTTTGCAAATGGAACCCCCCCCCCTCCCTTCCCTTGGATTTCTCACACACACTCTCTCTCTCCAGTTTTCTTTTTTGCTTCCCCTTGCGCCAGCGCCAGGCCGCTACGGAAAGGCACTACTGCTGTGCCAAAATAAAATAAAATAACACAGGTCCCGTGACGGACAGACTAGGATCAGCCGAAGGAAAAAAAGAAAAAACAGGGACCCTGCCCCCGGCTTGCCGAAGCCCGCTAGCCTAGGGTGGGAGGATAAGATTATTGGGAGCAGCAACGCCGCGAGAGGTCTTACAAACGATTGCATTTCAGGCCAGAAATGCAATGCAAAGCAAAGAAGAAGAAAAAAGAGAGGAGAAGAAAAATTTTCCAAAAGGTCAGCACAAGCACACCCTCTCGCACAGGGCTGCCGATTGCCGTCTTGGTGCGGGTGTGCACTCGTTTGTGCCAATCGATTTGCTTGAACGCGAACGAAACAAGCCAAAGAGAGGAAGGGTGAACACAGATGTGCAAGATGGTCGCCCGCGAACCCACGCCCATTGGCTGGTTGGGGGCTTCATTCCAAAACTTGCATCTGGCATGAGAAGGTGTCCGCCCGTTGTTTGTGATAACTCGTGCATCAAGCAGAGCGCCGTAAATGGAACAGAGGCGAACTGCCGTCGGAACGAACTGATGCTGCCCTTCCCCTTCCCCTTCCCCCCCTCTCCTCCACTTCCTCCACCTCAATCCTCCCCTCACACTTTGTTCCCCTACTTGTCTCCCCCATCTTCATGCCCCAATTTCTCGCATTGTCCTGTCGTCCTCCGTCCTGACGCCGCAGCTCTGCACACATGAAACTAACCCTCCCTCCCCCCCCCAGTTGGGCTTGTCCCGCGGAGCGCACACGGCACAGCAGCATCGCAGTGCCGTGCCATGCCATACCCAGAGCCATTCCCACTAGCGGTCCGTGGAACAAACTCCGCGGTTTCATCGCATCCTTTATCTGGGTTGTGTCAGAAGAGGAGGGGGCCGCCAAAGAGACATGTAATGGCCTCATCCCTTGTCTCCTTCATTCTCTCCAAACGCCTTTCGGCCTTTTTACTCAATTCAGTTTCGCCGCGTCAGCCCTTTGTTCAACACGCACCTGCACCCGCACCCAGGGACGTGATATAGCTGAGTCCTAGCCTGCACGTTCCGCCATCCCAGCACGCGCGCTGGTATGTGATACAGTCTAGAGATGCACATATCAGCCAACGAGCTTCCTCCAGCCGCCCTGCGAAATGCTCCATGTATATGCACGTATCCTTCCCCTCTCAGCCCCTTCATACAGATCATTAGTCAATTATTCCCGGCTTCAATTAACGGCAATTGCATTCTTATTAGTGATGAGTCGTGCATCGTCTTCTATGTAATCCCTCATAAGGCTGGTTGAGATTAATCCCTTGGCCGCAGACTGATTCGAATACGAGCCAATGGCCACAGGGACCACTGGGGGGGTTTGTTACAGAAATTTGAAGCGCAGCCTCGTTCCGCCGGCCACAGACATTGCATCCATTAAACTTTCCGAGCATTTCATTCATTAATTCTCTTCTCTCCCGATTGAGCACCAATGCCATCGCGGCGAGACATAGGACTCGTGGGACAGCTCATGTCGTCAGAGCATCTCGGTGAGGTCGGATAAGAGCGAGTCAGCTAGCAATTCCGTGGGCAGCCGAATGATGAAATAAAACCTTTGTGGGACATCGGGTCGAGGGACTTCCAGTTCGGGCTCGCGACAACTTCTGGTGCTACGCAAACTCATCTCGCAGCTTGCCAGCTCTCAAATGAGAAGTTTGTCAAGCTGGTATTCCGTAACTCCTTCCCCCAACACAATATGCATCTTCCCCAAAACGACAGTTTCGGTTGTCCCCTCGAACCCTCGTAACCCGTTCCCCATACGCCTCGCAATTCGCAAACAGTAGTCGCCGTTGGTTTCAACCCCTCGCATGTCGTCATATCTTAATACAGGTATTCGTCGGGCCGCGCGAAAAGGAAATTAAAATGAAAACAAAACAAATAAAGGAAACCTAGTTAAGGAGGAGAGTGACCTGTATGGCGTCAGCGATGTGTTCCGTGAAAACCGGTCGTTTCAAAACATATGATGGGAACATACGGCCATGAGGACACAGCATATGCTTATGTATGGACTTAGTCGCTCTCCTATTCTTGCGCATTTCCAAAAGATTCCCATCACACTAGGCTAGTCAGTTATCTGCGAAATTAAAAAAAAAATTGCTCGAGGACCGCATGACGTACCCATCTTTGTTGCGGTCCATGATTCCCGGTGCGAAGTGGTGGACGTATGCGCTGGTGCAAATCAGCAGCAGCAGCACGAGGAGCAGCGATTGGAAGTTGAAGAGGGCCGACTACAGGAGCTTGTTAGAGCGTGACGACGAGTGGCTCGCAACGGGGAGCTCACCATCTTTGCAATTTGGCAACGATATTCAGTGACAGGGGGCGGTGCGGTTTCTCGATTTCGTGCGTGGCAGATAGCTTGTCGTTCGCGATAGTCCAGGCTGGCGCAAAGGTAGCTGATGGGCAAGGTGTGCTTAGGGGTAAAGATTCGCCGAGCCGGCATATGCTAGGGTGACGTCTGGCCCCCACAGGCACATGCTGCTCCCCCCCCACCATGCCGATTGACCTCCAGGCACCATCTGCCATCGAAAAAGAGCCAAACCCGACGCCAGGCTTAATCTTTGGCACATCCGTCACTGGAATCAAGCCAATTCGACATTGGTTTCGGAGAGAGAACAAGGACATCGACGTGCCATTGCGCCGCTCTGCGACGCCAAGCCCAAATCCAAGATGGAGCCTCGAGCGCGTGCCGGCAAGAATGTCGGAAAGATGAACTTTAGCCACAACGAGCGTACGTCTTCCTGTTGAGCGGCTCCTTTGGCGCTCTACATCTTTCTAACACCCAATTTCAGTAGCGCAGCTGCTCTACGCTCACGGCGACGTCCAGAACCCGCTCCCCGAGACCGTCCGAGTCCTTGACGAGATCCTCACCGACTTCATGCAGTCCATCGCGTTCGAGGCGACGCGGGCCGCCAATTACTCTGGCCGCCAGAAGATCAAGTACGAGGACTTTGAGTTTGCGTTCCGCAAGAACCCCGTGTTCCTGGGCAAGGTGCAGGAGGTGTTTGAGAAGCAAAAGGAAATCAAGAAGGCGCGTGAGATTCTGCGCGACGGCGAGGACGAGATCATGAAGGACGCCGCCGACGAGGAGAAGCGCCGTGAAAAGACGGATACGCGCGCCCCGAGGGTTGAGGAAGAGCTTGGAGAAGCCGATGACGATGCTGAGGCAGAGGCCGATGCCTTGGGAAAGAAGCGTTAATGGATGGTTGATTTCAGTACAGTTTTTTTTTCGGGTTTGAAAGGGGAGATGGGCATATACTGGAGTTCGGGTTCATTAAGTGGGATTGTTCACTCCACGGTTGAGCATTCGACATCATGGAGTTGCGGGTTACAAGAATGGCATCATATACGAATATCAACAGACCAGGACTTATTTGTTTTCTTGGCCATGCTGTCAACCACCCTATATATGTAGAGACATTGCCAAGCTATTAATGCCAAGGGATTTATATAGTCAATGCCGTCCAAGCGGCCAACGAGAGCCTCGTCCGAAACGGTGGAGAAGTTGTTATACATGTATAATCCGTTTTCTTTATGTTCAACATGGGTTGTCCAATTCTCAACTACTTATGCACAAACACTAGGAGGCGAGATAGTAACTAATCATTCGCATATCGACACTAATGGAATTAATAGCAAGTTACCGGAAACTACTCCACAACTCAACGGTTCCAAGTTTATCAACCCGACGTTGAACCATAACTAAATACCCTACACCAAAGATGAACTGTAATAACAGTTCACGTTATCCCAAGCATACAGCGATTATTATACGACATCAAGCAAAGACTAAGAGATCAACATCCATTCAACTCAATGATCAAGATGCAAAAATATGCAAATATATCCCCAAATGCTGCAAAATGCGAAAGACCAACTGGTTGGATCCCATTCCCAATATCTGGGACTTTTTACTGTTTTGATATGCCTACCCCCGTACACGACTCCTCGTAAATCATGATGCGCCGTCTGATAGTTCGCCAACAACTCGCAACAGGACGCCGTCCCCACTCTTTGATGACATGATGCTTGAAATTTATCGAACACGCTCAGTGTAAGCCTTCCAGGCGGCAGATCGATATCGCTCAGCCTCCTCCTCTGGGTCACTGGCCTTGATGATGCCCCGTCCAACAATGGCAATGTCGGCACCCGCAATGCCGATAATCTTCTGGGGGGTGTTGTACTGTTGGCCCTTGCCGTCGCCCTTGGGGGCCTCGTCTTGATCCTCGCCCTCAGGAGGCAGCTGGCAGCCAGGAGTCATGTGGATGAAGGCATCTTCGGGTTCGGTGTTGAGGCTCTCTTGTGAGATGAATCCCATAACAAAGTCCTTGTGCTCTCGCGCAGCCTCGACACAGGCCTGGGTGTACTCTTTGTTCATAAAGTTGCCCTGGCTGGACATTTGCGCCAGAATAAGGAGACCTCTCTCGATGGGAGCCTTCTCGATTCCGGCAAAGTTGTTCTCGTCGTTTTCAGAAACGTGCTTGACAAGTCGCGGTGAATCTGCTGACTCGTACTGCTGAGTGACGGTTGTGGTGGAAACAATGCTGCCTTTTCGAGCGGGCTCAAGGAAACCCTCCTCAGTCTCGTCAGACCTGTCCGTGTCAGACCGCTCGCTCTCCTCATCATCGTTGCTGACGGTGGGAGTTCCCACAGTCACAGAGGTCTTGACCTCGTAGTGATAGCGCTGGAGCCACCTCTTGGCAGCGTTGGCGAGAGAGGTCACGGAAGCCTTGCCGGGAACCATGTTGACGTTGGTAATGTGAGCCCACTCAATGACGCGTGCAGCGCCGCTGGTGTATTGCAACTCGACGGTGTTCCCAATGTCACCAAACTTACGATCCTCAAAAATGAGAAAGCCATGCTTCCGCGCCAGGGCAGCCAGCTTGGCACCGGTGCCGGTCTGGGGATGAAAGTCCCAGCCGGAAACCATATCGTAGTGGGTCTTGAGCACAACAATGGAGGGGCCGATCTTGTCGGCAAAGTAGAGCAGTTCCCGGGCATTCGCAACATCGGCACTCAGGCAGAGGTTTGAGGCTTTAAGGTCCATGAGCTTAAACAGATACGCATTCAGGGGGTGCGTAGCTGACTCGGAGCGGTTGGCGAAAGTCGCCTTGAGGGTGGGATGAGGCGACATGGTGAAGAGATGGGAGTTGGCGTTGACGATGAGAACAGAGAGGGAGAGGGAGAAGGAGAGGGAGAGAGCGAAGGATGATTTGAGAAAATTTCCCAGGTCCCAAGAGAGAGATTAAGAATGCGATGGGAAACAAAGTTGACCAGCGGTCACGGATGGAGGGGTAGTTGAGGTGGATGAGACAGGGTCAAGCAAGACAAGACTAGGGTCGAAAATGTGTCTGTCTTATCGTGCCAGCGGTGGTGGCAACGTTGTCGATGGCGGAAAGGAGGAGAGTGCGGATGGAGGAATCGCCTCGATGAGACGAGGATGAGGACGAGAGGAATGAAACCAAGATGCGCGGACCCTGGTCAATCCGACAAGTGACAATTCACGGGCTGCTGAGTGGCCTGGCCTGCTAGAGAGGCAACAAGGCTAGACGGCTGGGCACTCGGTCCGGGTCCCGGGTCTGTGTTATAGGGACAGAATAGAAACAAACGGCGACGACGCGAGATTCAAATGGCAGGGGGTGGCGCTTTTGGGGAACTGGCGAAGAGAAGAAGAAGGCACAGCACAATGTGGGATGGGATGGTGAACCCCGCCATAAAAAAAAATCCTGGATAGAGGAAAAAAAAAAAAGAAACCCACTCCCAGCAAAGTATAGCAGCAAGTTAGTGGTCACACTCGCGCGCACGCACGCACGTCTGGCACATTTGACAGGCCCGACGGCCCTATTGCCTTGTATGTACATATGTCGCCCGCCTTATGCACAGGCCGTTTAAAAAAAAAAAAAAGTACCGGTACGCTTAACATCAGGGGAGGGAAAAAAAGACGTTGGTTGGCAAAATTCAGAGTCCACATTTTCCCACTTACAAGCCAGCACATCCTTGACGCTGCGCCGCCGGCTGTTGGGGGCCCTGTCTCGAGTTGCATTGAGTCACGTGGGCGCAATCTCTTGTCCAGCATCAGATCAGGGGAGAGGGGAAGGAAGGTCGGTCGTCAGCTTCACTACCATGGTTTGGTTTGGAGACGCAAAACGCAACGCACGTACACGCACGAGCCGCGAGCACAAGCACAGGCGCGAAAAAGAAATAAAAATAAAAAAACAACCTGGAGTTTTCTAGCCTTGTCCAGATGTGTCTTGTCAGTTCAGCCCAGTCCCGCTGTGGGGTGCCAATCAGCTCAATGATATCATTTGTCCGCGCCTTGCTATTTTTCTTTTTTCGTCTCCTCTCTCTGCTGCGCGGTGGGCCGGCGTACGGTCAGCATCATCTCGCGCCCTGAGAGCACCGGTGCAGAACGCGGACGCCGTCTGGTGGCATGGCTTGACCTGTGGCTGACTGAATGGGTGTGTGTGCGTGGACAGTGTGTTGCTTCCCGTCTCCGTTCCATCAAGGGAAAAAGCACTTTCGTTGGTTCTTTTTTTTTTTTTTTTTTTTTTTTTTTTTTTTTTTTTTTTTTTTTTTTTTTTTTTTTGCTTACTTCTTTCTTTCTTTCCTTTTCGGAGTCAAAGCCCGTCTAGGTTTGGGTTGAGTTGGTCTGATTCGCTTGAGCCAGTCAGAACATCAAACCACAACGTCCGAGCATATGGCGCGAGTGATCAGTTATATCTTGACTCAGAAATGGGCTTATTTTCTATGCAGGCGTTTGAGATGCCGACAACTGGGCTTGTTTTCATGATGGTGACTGGGTGCCGCTTGCATCTTGGTGGCTGCAGTGGGGTATTTGGCGCTCTTGGCCCTGACAGCCATGAGCTTAGAGGCATGCAAACACAGGGACAGCGAGCGGGAATGTTAACTAAGGAAAGCTGAATGCTGCCGTCATTAGGGCGAGGAAGGGACTGAGGTAAGTTGAGACTTTGCTGGTCAACGCTGTTGGTGCTTGGACCAGCTCATAGCTCCGTTCCATTCTCACCCGGCGCTCTGTCGAGGACACTTTTTGAAGGCCTGAATCGACTTGACCTCATAGAGCACCTACCACCCCCAGCTGAGAAGACACTTCAGCTTCATGAAACCAGGGACCTTTCCAACAAATTGCCGTGTACCCGTAAAAGGAGAGACTCTCATTCAAACTTTAGCGACTCTGGCCAGGAGCACTGCAAAGAGAGTGCAGTGTAATTCGTTTATCTGATAAGCGACAACATTACCTTGTTCATGACTCTTGGCGACTTGGATGGGAACCCGTGCCAAGTTGCATGGGCCACCTAGTTAGCTCCCTGCAATACTCGAAACACCCTGAGAACTGTATTCTTGCTAAAAAAGGTGAACAAACAACAAAGTGCGAACACTATGGAACGCTTAGTGACTATGTAGGTCGCCTGCATCCTCCCCTGCACCCTTGCCTAGCGGCCTTGCCTGCCGAGCTGCCGGCTCTAGTCTCCCAGCCATGGCAATTTTACTTCCGTTGTTTTGGCCTCGTAAGCTCCGTCAACTCACAGAGCAACACACTTCAAGATAAACCCCACTGATCGCCTTGGCAGCGACGGGTTCGCTTCGCGACGATCATCCCATCGTGCCTCATCTTACACGCCCAGTTGTCTCAGTACAAAAAAGCAGCTACCCGAACACCAATTAAACCGGCTGTGGCTTCTTCCGTGGTTGAGCGGTTGGTGCTGGGGGGAATAGGACGGAGATGGGCCCGCTCAAGTGACTCGGAGAGCCAAGCCACCGATCCTGCGAAGTCGGCAGGGCCGAAAATCCAAACAAGAGAGGCTATCGGCATTTCTTTTATTTGAGATGCGAAGGGAAACCTTGTTTCTAGCATTTTAGCTCACTTATAGAACCACAGAGAGACATGGCTTTTTTTGTTCACTTTTTTTTTTCTTTGGTCGGTGGGTGAGTGTGTGTGTGTATTTCCTTCTTTCTTTCCTAAAATCTTCCACTCAGACCTCGGTGTGCCTCACAAGTCGGCAACGCCGGCTCTCGCACACACACGCGCGCGCACACAGAAGTTGGCCCCTCACGCACTGCAAACTCGCAAGGATTTCTCACCGTCCAATGCGGCCAGGCAGTCGAGTCGCAGAGGCGAGCCAAGAGCTGCACGTCTGGTTTCCTCTAGTAACATCGAGACTCGGCCCACCACTTCACCTCTGGTTTTAGGCGCCTTCGCCACCAACAAACCCTTCCCATTGGTGTCCTCGGCCTTTAAACAGGGCCTCTAACTGGTCAGCAGACCGGTCAAGCACAGCGAAACCGGGGGGTCCCACCAGGCTTGCCTGTTCTTGAAGCTGTCCGAGAACCGAGCAGAAGCTCTCATATGTCGCTCAGCTTGAAGTGACTGCTCCACCCCCACCGAGTCCTTGCCTACTACGGGAGAGTTCCCTGCCGTCATGGTTGGCGGCTGTGGTTGCGGGGACCGAAGGATGTTTCGTTCCTCCGCTGGTGCGATCATCTGGCCGATTCTTCTAGGTTTTCTCTTTCTTTTTTCTTCCTTTCGAGTCAGTAAAACTAAAAAAAAAAAAAAAAAGAAGACAAGGCTTTTTCTCACTTATCGAGTTTCCTGTTCCTCGTGATAAGCTCTCGCTGTCCCTCGCCTCGCCCACAACCTTGGTAGCATTGTAAAACTCAACCGCAGTCACAAGCCTCCCTCTTCCGAACGCCCAGCATGGCGCAGGAGCCTGACTCCCCATCACCAGAAGATGACATCCCTCTGAATCCCGTCGCAAAAGTCGTTCCGAGAGAGGTTGCGGTAGAGTCTCGGAGCTTTCTATCATTACCAAACAGCTATTCGCCAGCCATGGACTCATCCAAGCTGAGGGAGCCGAGTTTTGACAGTCTTCGCCGTTTATCTCTGAGCCCTGGTGCAAGCCCGCTCCTCGTGCCAATACCCTCAGGTCGCATGGTGCACGCGGACCCTAACTTGAGAACCGAAGACCAGCCCACCAAGTTCCAACAGTTTTGGATACGAAACAAACCTGCTATGCTGGTTGCCTTGTCGCAGTTTTTCGGGTCGTTGATGAACCTGTGCGCTCGTCTGGTCGAGTTTGAAGGCGAGGGCATGCACCCCGTGCAGGTTCTCCTCCTCAGGCAGTCGGTAACTTCGTTCTGCTGTATTTTGTACATGTCGATGGCGAAGACACCAGGGTTTCCCTTTGGCCGAAAGGATATTCGACATCTTCTAGTGTTTCGAGGAATCTCGGGGTTTATGGGTATACTTGGCATGTGGTATTCGATGATGTATCTTCCTCTTGCCGATGCCACTGTCATCACCTTCCTTGCTCCTGGGGTCGCGGGTTTGGTCTGTTACTTTCTTCTCAAGGAACCCTTTACTCGACTGGAGCAACTTGGCACGATGGTTGCCCTGTTTGGTGTAGTGTTGATTGCGAAACCAGTGTCCCTTTTTGCGGCATCGAGTATCGAAGACCCATCCGCAACCGATCCTTCAAATCCAGATATTCCAGATGGAGAGCATGAGGTGACGGCAGAACAGCGACTTTTCGCAGTTGGTGTTGCCTTGTTGGGTGTGCTTGGGGCTGCGGGTGCATTTACAACTCTGCGGGCCATTGGAAAGCGAGCGCATCCTTTGATTTCTGTCAATTACTTTGGCGTCATCTCCACCATTATCTCGGCTGTTGCCCTAGTTGCCGCACCTCTTCTTGACATTGGACAGCCCGGACTGAGATGGGTCACACCTACTTCTGTCAAGCAGTGGCTACTTTTGCTGCCGCTTGGTTTGATGGGATTCATCATGCAGTACTTACTGACGTCTGGACTTGGTTCGGACAAGTCGAACCGCGCCAACGCCATGGTTTACACGCATATGCTTTTTGCGGTCAGCTTCGATAAATGGGTATTTGGTCATCAAATGGATTTGCTGAGTGGGGCTGGGTGTACACTGATTCTGGGAAGCGCAATTGGTGTCGTGTTGATGAAGAAGTCACCTTCGCCTAAGCCCTTGTCGGGTGATATAGAAAGGCAGGAAAATCTCTTGGGGGAGTCCGAAGGTTCGCCGATGCTTTTGAATACTCTGGAAGCTTCTGAGGACATACGTGTTCCACGATAGAATTTTAGATACGGCGTTTAAATGGGCATAAGGTTTAGCATGGGCAGGATTTATGATATTCACGGATATGAAGTCATGGCTATATAGCATCTTCTATATGATATACATTCGCTTAAGTTGACCACCTTGAGGTGCAAGCGCACTCTGTGTTTACTTGAAGCACGTTGGTATATCAATATCGGTTCGTTCCGGGTGATACACAGAACATGGCTTTCCTGTCACAAATCTGCAATAGGTAATATCTGTATTGACTTGAGTGGTTTGTCTAGGAGCGTACGATACTGGTATTTGTTGAAAATACAAAAAGGTTCTTACAGAGGTCTAATTGACCAAAAGTTCGCAATCTCAACTCATGAATCGGAATGCTCAAGACGTCATGTTAATACCTACCATGCACCATGGGCCAGAAAAAAGGAGAATTAAAAAGAAAAAGAACAATCCCCCTCTCCACACACAAATAGAGAATCAAAAGAAAACTAGAAACCTCATCCATAGAACACTAGAAACAATCTAAAGAGCAAAGAAAGCGCTGGGGACAATAGTCGAAGCATGGATAAATCGCTATAGGGTAGGGCCAATTTTTAGGAACAATACGCGATCACGTGATGTCAGGTAGCGCGCGCGGACGCGCATTGTCAAGGAGACGCTTTCTAGCAGGCTGAGCTCCATCGCAAATCTTTGGGAGCTGGGGACTACGTTTTCAACACCGACTTTTTGTCATCAAACACCAAAACTGCAAAATCGCCGATTCACATCTCATCTACACCACCGAATAGACCAATCGCATATTTTCGACGGCCACGAGAGCCACGCGACAAGATGGTCCAGATCAGCGAAGTTAAAGGCAACAAGCGAGACAATCGCACAGCTGCCCACAGCCACATCAAGGGCCTGGGTTTGAAATCAGATGGATATGCAGAGAAGCAGTCCGGAGGCTTCGTTGGACAGGCTTCTGCGCGAGAGGTAATGATTGGATGGGGCATCTGTTTGCATCCCACCAGCTGCTAACCTGTTGACTAGTCTTGCGGTGTTGTGGTGGACTTGATTCGAGCTCAGAAGATGGCTGGCCGAGGCGTTTTGCTGGCTGGAGGCCCTGGAACAGGAAAGACGGCACTTGCGCTCGCCATCAGCCAGGAATTGGGAACCAAGATTCCCTTCTGCCCCATCGTTGGCAGTGAAATCTACTCGACCGAAGTCAAGAAGACGGAAATTTTGATGGAGAACTTCCGAAGAGCAATTGGTCTCAAGGTCCGGGAAACAAAGGAGGTCTACGAAGGAGAGGTTACAGAACTCACACCCGAGGAGGCTGAGAACCCTCTGGGCGGATACGGCAAGACCATTAGCACCCTGCTGATCGGTTTGAAGAGCGCAAAGGGCCAGAAGAAGCTCCGCCTCGACCCCAGCATCTACGAGGCCATCCAGAAGGAGCGTGTCACGGTGGGAGACGTCATCTACATCGAGGCAAACACCGGTGCCTGCAAACGTGTGGGCCGATCCGATGCCTATGCCACAGAATTCGATCTCGAGGCGGAGGAGTATGTGCCCATTCCCAAGGGCGAGGTGCACAAGAAGAAGGAGATTGTGCAGGATGTCACGTTGCACGACCTTGACGTGGCCAACGCCCGGCCCCAGGGTGGCCAGGACATCATGAGCATGATGGGTCAACTGATGAAGCCCAAGATGACGGAAATCACGGAGAAGCTCCGGGCCGAGATTAACAAAGTGGTTAGCAAGTACATCGATCAAGGCGTGGCGGAGCTGGTGCCGGGCGTCCTGTTTATCGACGAGGTAATATCCCCTCCCCCCTGTCTCATGTGTCGGGAGGGCAAACCATGGCTAACAAACTCTCTGTTTGATAGGCACACATGCTTGATGTGGAGTGCTTCACCTACCTCAACCGAGCCCTGGAATCGCCAATCTCCCCCATCGTCGTGCTGGCCTCGAACAGGGGAATGTGCACCATCAGAGGCACCGACGATATTGTTGCGGCTCATGGTATCCCTACTGATTTCCTCGCACGCCTTCTCATCATCCCCACTACCCCCTACGATGCCGACGAGATCAAGCGCATCGTGCGGATACGCGTCCAGACGGAAAATGTGGGCATCACGGATGCCGCCATTGACAAGATTGCAGAGCATGGCGTCCGCATTAGTTTGCGATACTGCCTGCAGCTGCTGACTCCCGCAAGGTAAGAACGCCGGTACCCGAAGGGCAACCCCCTGGACACAGACTTCTGAGACATGAGTGACTAACAAGGGCACAAACAGCATTCTTGCCAAGGCCAACGGACGCTCGCAGATCGACGTCCAGGACGTCGCGGAGTGTGAGGACCTGTTCCTAGACGCCGCCCGCAGCGCCTCTCTCCTTAGCAGCGAGGCCGGGCGAGGATACCTCGCCTGAGTGGCTCAAGGGGGACGGGTCGGGTCGTACAAGTGGTTGCTAGACCGGTCTGGGCAACGCCGGGGGCTGGACGACGTGTCATAATTATTCAAGTTTTCAAGGCTGCGAACGGGACATCTCACAGTGACGAGAAAAAAGAGCAAAGAGTTTTTCGTGTAATTTTGTTAGGAATACTACCGGGTGAAGGTTCGGCGTCGGGCTGGCTTGGGTGCTGAGCTGTCTTCGATAGAACCAGCAGAAAATGCCATTGCAAAGAAAAAGAGAAGATAGTCTTCCGAGCTCCTTAGTGTATCATCGTGTGCCTCTTGTCCTGTCGTCCTTGAAAGAGGCAGGGCTATTTGCCAAAGGCGGCCAACCCCTTATTTCCGTGCAAAAGGGGGGGGGTTCTTTACTTGTTGTCTCCCCCAGATATGACGATACAATCCAACAATCGATGTCACGGGCGCACACCCTCGCGGCCCACCCCGTGCCATATCAGTTAATGATTCCATCCGGCGGTCTTTGCTGGCCCGTTGTCCGCTGAAAGAAAGGCCGTTTGGCGTCACGTGTGGACTTTCCGGCGCACCCAATTTCGATGCGGGCATTGTCTTTGTCTCAGAGCGCCCAGCATTCCAACACCAACTGCCGTCTGCATTCCGGCGGTTCATTGTGGCCCTGAGCGGCGAGGTTGGGGAATCGGAAAGGAGCGCGCGGTCCAGGTAGAGGCGCGGGCGGTCTCTGTGCTCCCTTTTGCTGTCCTTTGGAACAAAAAGAAGTGCCGCCCCTCCCCCCTCCGGCGATCATATATCATGCATGGCCTGTGTGTTACTTTGTCTGCGATACTGCTGGATCGGGTTGCCTCTCTTTTCTTTCTTTCTTTCCCTTGTTTTACCCTTCCAGGGGCTACCCAGTATTGTTGCTATCGCTCCCGGGGCCCTCTTTTTCTAATAATTATCTTGTGTGTTGTTGGTGACCGGTACTCTGCAGACGGGTGGACGGAGCGGCTAACGGCGCAAACGCGAACAAAGAAGCTGTGACCAGTCATTACTGCAAACCTTACCGGAGCCAGTTTTCTTTTTGTGTGTCTAGAGGCGTGCTTAGGGGCTTTACTCACGGATCTCACTACAGTGAATCCACTCTCATCCTAAAGTTGCCGTCCAACTAACCCGAGAGTGGCCGGTTCGGTGAGTGTGAGAATCTGGAGGCGGATGAACTTGAAGAGACAGCAGAGAAGGAAGTTGGAGAGAGAAAGAAGAAGGCAGAGACGAGAGGAGTGGCAAAATCGTCCGATAATGGACGGTGATCCACAGGTTGCCTTGGGTCGTGATTGACATACGGCCTTCCTTTCTTTCATTGTTCTCCGCCATCATTTTGTGAATGCTCACCTGGCCCTCAGCCCACAAAGACGAGCGCAACTCAGAATTTCCCACACGACCGAAAAGAGATTCAGCTGCAGAATCCTTTCATCAAACTATCACATCAAGCCGCTTTCATTGGGCCCCGATATTCCTGGGTGTTTGCCCTACGAGCTGCCGGTTTGGTATTTCTTTTTCCTTCACCCCCATCCAGTCCTCCCGATCGATAGTCCACTTTCAGCCAGCGAACCAGGGTATGGTGTAAGTTGTTGGCTTATCTGCCCCTGTCACCTTGACTGTCCGTTTGGTTTGCCCTGCCGTTCAAAATGTCACAAGTCATCTCCTTGGTTGCTCCCCCAAAGGCCATGACCCCGGCCCGTTCATCCCCAATGGAGCTGGATGACCACGACCCTGGAGCCTTTAGAACGACGGCCGACACCCCCGAATCCCCCAGCCCTCGCACCATCGGCCTTGCGAGAAAACGTGCTGCTTCCATCAACACTGCCGATGCTAGCTATGCCAGGTTCGAGCAGCTTCAGCTTAATACACCTGGAACAATGAACTCCGACAGCCCTAGAGACCATATCTGTCTCTGCACGCCGGCCCCCAAGATCCCCAGGCCTCGGAATGGTGAGTGAGAGGAGTTTCTTTGTTAAAGTTGGTGGGACTTGCCAACATGCTATTTGTCGTGAGACGCTCGCACGGCATCGAGGAGCCATCACATCGCCGCAGTGGTCCGCCTACACCGCGTTTTTTTTTTTTTTTTGGACTGACGCTTTTTGGTGCATAGCTTTTATCCTCTATCGTCAACATCATCAAGCACACGTCGTTGCCGAAAACCCAAACCTTTCCAACCCAGAAATCTCCAAAATTATTGGAGAGCAATGGAAAGAAGAGTCTGAACAGGTCAAGGACAAGTGGAAGAGTCTGGCCGACGAAGAGAAACAGCGTCACCAGCGTCAATATCCCGATTATCGTTACCAACCTCGCCGGGGTGCTCGAGCGCAGGCTACCCGCCCAGGTTCGTCTCCTGCTGATGATGTAGGTCGTTGTCCCAAGTGCAACGGCCGCTCCCTGGCGACCCCCCGCACCCCCTCAGCGTCCTTTCCCACGCCGACTGGTGCCAAACCAGGCATCCATCCCTTCACTTCCACCATGAGAGGAGACGAGCCGGACATGTTTCGTCGCTCAAGCTTTGGAAGTCTACCTCTGAGCAGAACACGATATCCCGCTCAGAGACCCGGTGTCTATGATGCTGACGAATACGACCCTGAGTCTCCTGAAATGAAAAGACGGCGCTTCAACAACAACGCCAGCTACCACCCAGTGACTTCTCCCAACCTCACACCGGGGCAAACACCACGGTCTCTGTCCATCGGGGGACCTCCAAGCTCTGTAAGACCATATGGCGCACCGACCTTGCCCGAACCTGGGATTTTGGCCCGGTCCAAATCGGGCCCTATGCCTCCCCCCCCTCGGCCGCTGATGTCAGGTTCGTGGCCAGAGAATAGCCCCCATACTAGTCGACATCATGCATTTGATGAGTCACTTCGACTGCCCCCTTTGCAAACTTCAGTCCCCATGTCACCGACACTGGCTACAGAGGTTGATATTCGTCAAATAAATACTCCGGTCACAGGACTTGGCATCTCTGCTACCCGCGACCCCCAAGCCAGAAGTGTTGAAGCCATGGTCATGTCCATATCCTTTACCAAAAAGTTAGCCGTCCTGGCCAGGATCTGCCATCCTCACTCTTGGCCCACCCCTGGCGAGTTTGAGTCGGGCACTCACGGCCCGGTCATTGCTGTCGAGGGACCAAAGCCAAAGTTGCTCAAGCAAGTAGGGAAAGCAGTGCAGAAAGCCTTGATGGCAGTTGAGAATTTCGACCTCAAGGCCTGGGAGAATCACTCCACCCATGAGTTCCACGGGGCAGATGGGTTCAGGTCCGACAGTGAGGGGACACCGTTGGAGTCGCAAGACTTTTTTGCTGCATACTTTCAGACCATGACACGTTGGCACGAGAAGTCCAAAGAGATTGTGAAGCACATTAGCCCTAAACACGAACCGAAGGCTGATGATGCTGACGAGAGCCCTCGTCGAGGCTCTGCCGGATCAACATCCTCCAGCGAGAACCAAGGAAACACGACATCACAAAAGCTTCCTATAGCGTTACTGAAAGAAGGATTCAGTCTCACATTGTCTGACATGTTTGCCTGCAACGCCCCGATTGGAGACGCATATGCCCCGATTGACCACTGGCAATGGATGGCAACTCTCTGGCGCGGGATCATTGGTCCCGATTTGGTGATATATGTCAAACCTACTTTGGAGGAGGAGATTTCCAAATGTGGCGCTGTGCAAATACAGAAGCGCCCTGCACTGATGATTGTCCGGGTCCCTTCTGGACATGATCTTGACGAGGCTACGGAGCGTCGAGTTGCGTTCGAAGTTGTGGAATGGGTTCGGGGAGCCTAACTCTAACGAGTAACTGGACAAGGATTCATAATGACTGCAATGAGATATCAATAGCGGTGGCGTTGAGGCGTGCTACTGCCATTTGTTATGTACGATTAGATGGGTTGTTGAAGGGGGAATTGGTTAACGCTGCGAATTTCCATGGAGTCTGAGGGGGTTGGCCTTGAGAAACCACTTTAAAAAAAAGAAGTTTTGCTTGCAGATAGCTATTAGTATGATCAAATAATATAGAATAGTTCAATAGCCGAAACACAATATTGCTTCTGAAGCCCTGGTGGATACTGATAGTTCTATTGAAGCACAGATGTCTGCATCCTTGTGCTTCTTCCCAGAGCAGCGAGTGACCTTGCAGAAACCAGAGAAGCTTCGAACTATAAAAAAAAAAGGGCGAAGTATGGAAAAGACGAAAACGACTGACACATTATGAACTCTACAAATCGAACACCTCGGATTATTCAGTTGTAGAGTTTGCAATGCCTGATGTCCGAGGCGCAAAAGCAAGAATGTCGTCGCTTTCGTCCCCACTTCTTTGACGGATGCAAGGTACAAGACTCAGGGTACGTACTCGCATCCCCCGGTCGGGATGACAGCCTAACCTTTTACGCCGTCGCGTTTATCCGAAAGGGGAACGCGTTTCCAGTGACAAAGACCACGCAAATGGGGCTCAGGAGCTAAGCTCTCGGACTGCAGGTGCGCATCGCTCTCTGTTCTCCTACAACAAACATCGACGGCAACAATAACAACAACAGAGGCGAGACGCAGCGACAACAAGCCCGGCGCTAGCACGATGCAACCCGATCTCAACCGTCGCCCATAATGCAAGAATTCAAGTCTGGACAGACGGTCCTGCTCAACGATGGCCGCAAAGGCACTGTCCGCTTCGTCGGCTCGACCAGCTTCCAGGTCGGCGAGTGGATAGGTATCGAGCTCGATGAGAAGACCGGCAAGAACGATGGAAGCGTACAGGGCGAGCGATATTTTGACTGTCCCATGGGCTACGGCATGTTCGTCAAGCCCATGATGGCCACAGTCATCGCGCAGCCCCCTGCTCCGAGGCCTGCACCAGGGAGGAAGCCTTCTCGCCCGTCAAGTTTCAATCCAAGCGGGAGACAATCTGTATCCGGTGACGCGGGCCTGAGCAGGAGGAAGAGTCTGAATGCACCGAGCCCCAGCCCGATACCGAGAACCCGCCCGTCGAGCATTGCAAGAGTATGAACAGGTCCGATAACATAGCGGGAACCTCAGAAGGCTAATATTTGCACAGTCACCTACGAAATCACCCACGAAACAACTCAGCGGGCCACCCAGTACTTCTGTTTCCCGAACCGGGACGCCCTCCAATGTCCGAGTGCCGTCGGCTGCCTCGAAGACTCGTCCAACTTCAGGTGCTCGAACATCCATGGGACCCCCAGCCGCACCCGCTTCTCGAAACCGACAGGCATCCACATCATCAGTTACTTCAAGAGCAGGCGCGCCTGCACCTCGAACCAGTGGCCGCATGTCACTTAGTGGGTCACGGACAGTATCAACCTCTCGACCAGAATCAGCCTCTAGGCGACCATCTGTGGATTCAGGGGGTGGACGGGGATCATCAGATAGGGACGATGATGGAGGCGAAGCAGAAATCCTATCGCCCCAGCCCAGGAGTCCGGTCATGGCAAGAACAAAGGCTTTGGAGAGACTCACCGGAGGTCCCCCATCACGCTCCACGACGCCTGTAGCCACCAAGAAACCGGCTGCACCCACAACAACACGCACTGGTGGAAGTACAGCTGCGAGCCGAGAGATCGAAGACCTCAAAGCGAAACTAAAAGTGTTGGAAAGGAAACGAATCGAAGACCGTGATAAATTAATGCAGCTCGACAAGGTTCAGGGAGAGAGGGACAAATTCGAAGCAATTATTCAGAAGCTTCAGCAGAAATACCAACCTCAACAGCAAGAGAACAACGAGCTCCGGAAGTTATTGAAAGAGGCGGAACAAAGGCTAGAATCAATTGAAGAAATCCAGGCCGAGCACGACACGGCGTTGGAGCTGGCGACACTAGATCGAGAAATGGCTGAAGAGACAGCTGAGGTTCTCAAAGTCGAGCTTGAAGCACTGAAACAGAAGACGGAAGAGTTGGAACTTGAGGTCGAAATTCTCAGAGAAGAGAATGACGAGTACAGCAAGGGCATGACGCCCGAGGAGCGATCAAGTGCTGGGTGGCTGCAGTTGGAGCGAACGAATGAGCGACTACGAGAGGCCCTGTTGCGTCTGCGAGATATAACCCAGGAGGCAGAAGAGGAGCTCAGGGATGAGATCAAAGGACTGGAGGATGAAGTTAAGGAGTTCAGTGCAGTCAAGGAGGAATTCAGCACAACAAAGGAGAAGCTCGAGCAATCAGAGTCTGCTGTCGAGGATCTCCGCCAGCAGCTCGACAACGCCCTTGGCGCTGAGGATATGATTGAAGACCTCACGGAACGAAACATGAGCATGACTGAGCAAATCGAGGAGCTTAAGGCCGTTGTTGACGACCTTGAGAGCCTCAAGGAGATTAACGATGAGCTCGAGATTAACCATGTCCAGAACGAGAAGGAAATGCAGGAGGAGCTTGACTTGAAGGATGCCGTGATCACGGAGCAACTCCGCCGCGCTGGCGAGCGAGAGGAAGCCCTCGAAGATATGGAGTACACCCTGTCACGATTCCGCGAATTGGTAACAAGCTTGCAGAGCGATCTGGAGGATATGAGGGCATCTCAGGCTGTCACTGAAGGAGAGTCTGAGAAGCTCAACGACCGATCACGCGCTATGATGGATCTCAACATGAAGCTTCAAATCTCTGCTGCCAAGGCCCAAGTTAAGGCCATTGACTTGGAGCTACGTCGTCTGGAGGCTCAGGAGGCCGAGCAGCACCTCGAAATTGTCAAACTTTTCTTGCCTGACACCTACAAGGAAGACCAAGACTCTGTTCTTGCTCTGCTCCGCTTCCGCAGATTGGCGTTCAAGGCCAACCTTCTCAACAGCTTCATTCGCGAACGGATCAATGGACAGGCCCACCCTGGCCATGAAAATGATGTGTTTGCTGGATGCGATGCTGTGGACAAGCTTGTCTGGGTATCGAACATGTGTGACCGCTTTGTTCAGGACATGAGCCACTGCTCCATTCAACAGTTCTCCAAGTATCAGAATGCCCTTCTCGAGCTTGAGCCCGTTGAGCGTGCTCTCAACGTATGGATCGATGGCTTGCGCCGGGACGAACTCAAGGAACAGAAGTGTGCCGACGAGCTCCAGCGTACCATTGCACTGCTTTCTCACCTCGCCGAGGTTCACATTCCGGGAGACCTTGCCAACTATGCCGACGATGTTTACATGAAGTCTTTGGTCATGCAGAGCCACCTTGACTCAGCCGCTGCCGCATTCAATACCACGCGCGGCATGGTTCAACGCGTGGTTCCTGGCGAGGGTGATGAGGAAGAGTTGGCGCAACACTTTGTAAAGAAGACAGAGCTTGTCATTACCCAGACGAGAGGTGCGAAGGTTATTGCCGGCAAAGCTGTGCGTGCCCTGCAAGATCTCAAGACCCGATCGCTTTCACTGCTTCCAGAAACCTCAGACATATTTGAGCAGTGTGGCAGGGGTACCCAAGAGCTTGCAGACCTCTCTCGGCAGATCGGCTTTGGTCTCCATGAGCTGCTTACTGCCGACGAGAGCAGGACAGAACCATTTACATACTCGGAGGTGCAAAGCTGCATTCAGAAGACGGTGCTCGCTGCCACCTCCGCCAACGATTCTGACCTCTTCTCTACGTACCTGACCAAGCTTCGAACTGTGACAACACAGATCACTGACCTGGCTGCGCTGGCATCAGACCTTGACCAAACTCAAGAGTTTGACGTGGGCCCGGAGCCTTGGAAGTCGCGATCTCAAGAGCTCAAGGCGCTCAAGACTGTACCTGTCGATGCGGAGGAAGAGCTCCGCCGCGTCAAGGAGGAGTACAGCGAGGCTCGCCGCACGATCGCGCAGCGCGATGAACATATTAGCACCGCCGTCCTCAAGATTGAGACACTCGAGTCTAGAATGCGCGATGCTCAGGCCAACATTGAACGTATTGCTAAGTTGCAGGAGGAGCTTGAGCAGTCTGGCGAGGAGATTGGCAGCCTCAAGGAGGATATCGAGAAGCAAGACCGTGAACTCAAAAACCTCGAGTCGGAGCGAGACAAGTGGAAGAAGATTGCCAGCGACAGCCGTGCCTACGCCGACGGCGCCGATGCCGCCGGAGCCAAGGCTGGACAGGAGCGCGCTGTCGCCACGGCACGAGAGATGGATGCCCTCAAGTCAGACATTGAGAGCTTGCAGTCTGCAGTGCGATACCTTCGTGAAGACAACCGACGGGCTCGCACGGCAGAGCAGGCCAACTATGACTGGCTTGCTGAGCCGCTCAAGAAGCCTGTTAATGTTACGGAGCAGCGCAAGACGCTCATTGCCGCCGAGGGTAAGGATGTGCTTGGCGAACTCGTCAGGATGGCTTGCTCAGCTACGGTGTATGATTACTCGGCCCTGCCAAAGGACAAGCTTGCCTGGAAGCCTGCTCGCTCCACGCCCCAGTACCATGCCGCCAAGCAGGCCGAGGACTACGCCGCGTGGTCTTCCTGGCAAGACTCGGTCCTCCAGAAGGCCGACATGCTGCGCACCCAGGTCTCTGGGGCAGACCGACGCAAGGCTCTCAACCGGTCGAACCCCGCCGCAGCCGCAGCCGCACGCCTGCGTATCAAGATGGCTGGCCCAGATGGAAAGGTTGTGCCCGGAACGGGAAGCGAGGTGCAAATCGTGGGATCTCGCGAGTGGGAGTCTCTCCAAGGCCGCGTGGCAGTTGTATGATGAGAATGCATGGAAGAAGAGTGACGTGCAACAAGCGCTATAGACATACCCCCATTTTTTCGTTTCCGTCACCTTGTAAACCCAAACATGCTTGGTGTTGTTTTTATTTTATTTTCATGTACTTTTTAGCATGACAGCGAACTGTATCAATTCGCAACAGAATAAATAAAGCCTTTGATGAACCAAAAAAAAAACGAAACAAAACGTCACTATCAATTGTACTGAAAGGCACGGGAAACTGTGAAGTCTTCTTTTTTTCTTCTTGGTATTCATTCCTGGTAGGGATATTTTTTTTTAATCTCTCCCCCCTTTACTATGATGGTCGTGCTTCATCAATTGTATACCCCTTGGTGGTTCTAAAAAAAAAACCAGCTCGTCCCGATGCCTTTGCTGTCTGCGAACAACTCGTGGTCATAAGATTGATAATCCCTCTCTGTCTCATCCTCGCACCATTCTGACTTCTCTTCCCACCAGCACGAACCAACACACACATTTTTTTTTTTTGGTTCCTTTATTTCATCCTCTTTTTTTATGCCTTGTTCTTGCCCTTCTTATCCTTCTTCTTCTTGCCACCTCCTCCGGAACCACTGTCATCAGCACCACCGCCCATGCCGCCGGCCTGGGCGCCCATCAGTGCGGCCATGGGGTCGCCTCCGCTCTGCATCTCCTTCATCATGTCCTTGAAGAGGTTCTCGGAGACGCCGCCGCCCGTCATGGCGGCGCTCAGGTAGGGGAGGCGCTCGCCCATCTTCCAGCCGCGGGGAACGGCCGGGCGCGGGTAGGGCTTGGACGGGTCGGGCTGCAGCTGGCCGCCGATGCGCAGGCGCAGGCCCGGGCTGTCGTCGGACGTGGGGTTGGCGCGCAGGTGGTCGGCCACGAGGCGGTAGAGATGGTGCTTGTTGTTGACACTCGTGCCGGCGCCGGCCTTTTTCAGTCCGACCTTGACGCGGCCCGGGTTGGCCCAGTCCTTGGGGTGCACCTTTTCGGGCTCCAGGAGTGTCGGTAGCCGCAGCCGCGAGCAGGCGTTTGCGATCTCGCGCGCCAGCGGGTCCTTGACCGCCAGCTCGATGGGCACCCGGCGGCCCTCTGCTCGCGTGCGCGATGCATCAAAGTAGACGGGGTACAGGCACTGGAAGTCTGCGTACGCGGCCCGGTCTGCCGTCTGCTGGAGCGTCGACGTCGGGGGCTGCCCCAGGATGCTCGGGTCGAACATGGCGGCGGGCGGTACGGCGGCAGGCGGGGGCTTGGCCTGGGTTTCATCGGGGATGCGGCGGATGATTTCGGCGTCATCAAAGTCGTCAATGTCATCGATATCGGGGTCGGAGGCGAGGTCGCTGTCGGACACCTCCTCTATCCGGGGGTGAGACATGGCGGCGGCGGGGGGGCGCGAGCCAAAGATGAGCAGGTGAGGCGAAGCGAAGCGAGGCAAGGCGAGATGGAGGGAGGGAATTGAGCAGCGGGAGGCACGCCGGGAGGAAGTAGCCGGCGGCGATGGGGGCGGGAAATCAGGCCAAGGTGACGGCGGTGGTGTTGGCCGTGGTGAGGCTCGAGGTGGCACGGGACAGGTATTGCATTTCCTATGGTCATGGTGGGGTTGGCCAGTGGGTTCAGCACCTGGCAGAAAAATAGGCTGGTGGGGGGTTCTGGCAACTGGCCAAATGTGGGGTATCTGAGAAACGGGGGGGAAGGGCTTCAAGGCTCCAGGACCACCACTACTGCACGATAGAGTTGATCGATCTTGACCACGACAATCGGGACAAAGCAAATTATAAATCAATTTAAGGGTTCAAACCAGTCCGGGGTACATCTGAGCCTCCCGTCTACTTCGACACCTGGTCGATGGAGCCCGAGCCAGCGAATGGATAAACCTGGGGAAGCAACCTAATTGCCTGGTAGCCCGCCCAATACATAGCCACCAAGACTTTGCACCATGTCGTCAATCCAGCACTCCAGAGCTCAATTTAGGCATCGTGGCCTTTTCCGTTTCCCGCCGTATATAGCCCTTTTCTCTTGCTGAGAAAAATATTTCTTGTATTTCCTTGTTGCAAATGACCCGCATTCCTATTTTGAGATGCAGATCCATCTGGCTCCTGTGGTTCATCGCCACCAAATATCTTTCAAACAAATAAAATAGTAGTTGTGCTTTAAATATTCAATATACGTTCTTTTTCTTTCGTGCTTTGCACACGTTTAATTTTCATGGATTTTGGCGTTCTTAAATTTCGTTCCCGGCGGATGGGCATCCACTGGGAACCTGCAATATGGGTGGCCGCACACGCCGTCTCTGAAACTAGGGCACTGTTATTCTTGTTAGTTTCCATCTACATTTGTGCATAATTGAATTGAATTCGAGTAAACTCACGTGGTGGCCATAAATGCAATCTTCCACGTCGCAGTCTTGGCCCCGTGTGCAGGGGTTCAATCTAGAGAGCATTGCCAGTGCGCGAATCTCCTCCTTTGTTGGCTTGTAGTTGTGTACAAATAAGCAGCTGTCGATCTTGGTGCAGGGTCCTCGGAGGTAGTGGTTGTTGCAGAGCTTGTTATGTTCTTTGCGACGCTTAATACCCTCCATGGCCTGCTGACCCACCGAAATGGGGTCATCGAGACCTCGCGGCGTTGGGACCCAGGCGGGGGTGGCAGCGGGGGCAGCGGATTTTTGGCGGGCAGCGGCCGGCTTGGGTGCTAAGGGTATGACCATTTGAGGCGGCGGACTAGGCGTTGCTGTGATGTTGGCATACGAGGACATACCGACAGGTGGGGGAGCCGGGGAATCGTCAAGGTCGGTTGCTACGGTGGTCGCTGATGTCATGGGAGGGGACAGAGAGGCATTGCTTGTTGCAGGTGTCAATATGCCGGGAACAGAATTGGCCGTGGATGACTTGGGGAGCGAGAAGGTTGTCGCCTTATCGATGAGCTTCTCATGACGGAAGATATTGGTGTTGAATTCTACAATGTTGACGCTGGTGTCCTTGAGCTCGCGAACAGTGGGATAACCCTCGAGCACCGATATTCTTTGGTGCGCCGCATCGTCTGAGAGGAGCTCATCAAGAAAAGGGGCGTAACCGGCATCGTGGGAAATGCCTAAAAGAACCTGCTTGCAATTGTGGTTTTGCAAGTGCCAGCGAGCGGTTTCTGCAACGGGTGTAAGCTATTTCGTCATCACTCATAGGCGAGATCCACCCTTGATGACATACCTTTGATTTTGGAGTCAGCTCGCTCCTTGCCGTAGCCGACGTCAATAAAATCAAATGAGGCCTTGGCCTGTGTAAATCCTAAAGTAAAGTCGCGGAAATCGTTGTGGTTTTCTAGGGAGCCATCACGCATCATGGCCTTGCCCAAGCCGCTAACATTGGCTACCACCCGGGCGACAATTTCAAGCTCGTCAGCGCGGTCGCCTATGTAATTGGCGACAGCGGCGCGCAGCGCATTAGCAGCCTTTTTGCCACCCTCGATGCGCTCTTTGATCAAATTCTCATGGAACTGCGCGGAGGGCCCATTGTTAGACGGCGGCCCACAAATGATGCGAAAAAGGTTTGACGGGGGACTTACGAGGAGGCCATCGCCATCTATCAAGATCAAAATGTAGGGATTACGGTTCTGGCATGTATTTAGTTGCCTGATGGCTCAGAGGGAGGATCGTGATCCAAGCCCACCTTTAGGTTGCTATTCTCCGCCGAAAAATATTGAACCTGGTTTTCGTATTTTTGCACACGGTGCTGGAGGTCTCTTCTAGATTGTGTCGCATTGGCAAGGTCAAGCTGGATATCATGTAGGCGCTCGGTCAGGGCTTCATTCTCTTCGCGCAGGCTGGTTTCGATATTTTGGGCGTAGATAAGAATATCCTGTTGGCGCGACAGACGTCATGTTAGCATCATGCGATACCGTTGGATGCAGGCGGCGGAGGGGGGAACAATGCGAGAGACACGAGGCAGAGACACGGGATGTGATGGGGAGAAAATGCGAAACGGGCGAAGAAGCGAGCCAACGAATTTCAGGCTTGCGGTTGCTTCTTCTGCAAGTCGGCGACGAATGACGGGTGAGGATGGAGCAGCGGGAAGCTGGAAATGGGAATAAACGGCAGGCAGAGGGCGCACCTTGATCAGCTCGCTGCTGCTATCCTGGTATGTCTGCAACGTAGAGTAACGTTGGATCAAATCAACAAACGTGGTCGCCATGATGAAGGCCAAGTAAGCTCAGAATCAAGGGAGCTATTCTGCACAGCGTGTGCGATGTGTGCGTTTGTGGGTGGTGGTTGTGGAGGAGGAGCGTCTGTGTGTCTGCCTTTTCCCCAGGAGCTTGCACGGATGAAAAAACGAACAGTGGGTAGTGGTCAAGATGCCCTGCGATTAAAAGAGAAGAAGGGAGCAAGATGCCAGGGTGTGACAAAAACCACCACAAGATGTAAAAAAGGGCGCGTATTCAAACTGCTAGGCGCGCAAGATAGCTGTGACGTGACAGACAATTTGATCGAGGTTCAGGTTCAGGTTCAGGTCCAAGAGTAGGATAGAAGCAGAAGAGACGAGGTGCGGGAGCAGGGTCTTTAGACGCTGGGGGGGTGTGTGGCTTGACTTTTTGATGGGGGGGGTTGCTTGCTTGCTTGCTGCGATCTGCGCTGGCTCCCACTGGCTCGCTGATGCGGTGCTGCTCGCTGGTCCTAGCTCTCTCTCCCTGGGGCCCTTCTATTTTTCCTGGCGCTCGCTTGCTCTTACTTGCTTACCTGCTTTGAGTGCTTGCTTGCGAGCGATGCCGAATCTGGGGCGTCATAGACGGCGCGGCCTCAGTCATGCTTCGGCTAATTTTGTTATATGCGGCTTGTTTGCGAGTACAAAGGGAAAAGCAAAAGTATAAAATAAAAGAGCACGAGATTGTTCATGTTCTCAGACAGGTATGCGTCTAAGTCCAATGGTGGAGCTAAGAGAAAAAAAAAAAAGCCCAGCGCCTCCAGATTTGCTTTCCATTTTTGAATTTTCGAGCTACCAGCGCAAAATACTTTGTGTGGGCGCCATCAACGACGATACTGTGCGGAATCTATCTGAGACCAGAAAAAAACGGTGTAGACGTCTGTAAGGGATATGTCTGAGAATGGAATCTCTCTCATACATGCAGAGTCGGTGAGCTCCAGAATTTTCATTATTTTTTTTTTTACAGCTCTTTTTTCTTTCTTTCTGTTTCTGGCTTTGGACAAGGGTCATTGAGATCCATTACAGAGTACTTCGCAAGTACCCATACAAGTGCCGATGCTCCACCAGTTCTAGATCACCCATAGGTCGCACTGGGGCCACACGCTCGATTCCATCGTTCGGGTTTGTACAGCGCTAGATGCAGGCTTCAGAGTTTTTTTTTTT
>KV875231.1:761323-823533 GCA_001879505.1 Calonectria pseudoreteaudii
TTCTACCTCCATATTTTTTTTTGTCTTTCTTTGTCTGTAACTTATTTTTACCTCTTGTTCCCTCTCTCTGGCTCCTTTCTCTAGGTGTTACGGATAGAACAAATACGCGCCTGACTTCAATCCCTTGATACGCCGTGTATCAGATAGGGAGACGTCTTAAATGGGGTAATATAACGAGCGACAGGGTCGCAGTATGAACACGAGTAGCCCTAATTAAAGCGACTGAAAGCCACCATCAGGTGTCTCTCTCACTTGCAGGGGGTACCTCCGCAGTACATTACGCATCGTGGCGCTCTAAATTAATGATCGTCTCAATTAAAAAAAGAAAGTCGGGCATGCCCATGCCCTGCAAGGCCTGGGCCACTCCCCCGTTCCGGATTCAGCAGCGACATGACATCGCTTCAAGTAGTCCGGAGGCAATCGCCAAACACAGTAACCGTCTCGATTCACCCACCACAGAGCAGACCATGTTCCCATGCGCGTGCACAGCAGCTGCAAAGTCCATACATACCATGCCGTGGCATCTCCATATGTGTACCGCGAAAATGTTTGCTAATGCAGCACTCGCTCGACCCCAGCCCAAGCCCAGGAGCCCAAAAACCCTTCCCCCCCCCCCCCCCCCGCGGGCCCGAGTGTTGGTGGCCCCCCCAAAATAAATACCTCGTCAATGCACCGGCAGAGGGCATTCTCGCTTCCCATTCACACGCTGGGCCTGGGTGTGTGCCACCTAAACATCATGCCATCATCACGCCGGGGGGGGGGGGGGGGGGTGGTTGCGCTCAGCGCCAGCGATGCAGCTCGCGGGCCTCTCCGCTGCTGTGGTTCGTCCCGCGGGGGCCCCTGTCTCAGTAGTCGCTGCGCCAGAGGACCCTCATCGCCAATCCCCGCCAAGCAAATGTCCCCTACGTATGTACCTCTGCCAAATCTGGGGCCACTCAGCGCCCTCATGCCCCTGTCTCGCTGACTGTGTGCTCTTCATTTCCGTCACCATTGCCGCCAAATATCGCCAAATATGACACCCCGGGCATTCCTTTTTCTGCCTGAGCGATCAAGATGCTGCACCGTATATTCAACGGGCTCCTCCATGTGTATCACCCGTCACCGTGTAACCCCCCCGGCTTTTGGGGGGAGGCTCATCTTCGTTCTCGCCACCATATTGCCCTCACAACAACAACCACAACGAAAAAAAAAAAAAAAACCTCGTCGATATTGCGCGCCTCCCATTTGCCAACACCACAACCGCAAGGTGCTAAGCTCAGCTTTGGCACCGCCGCAGACCATCCACACTTGCTGTGCTTGCGTTACATCATCTTGCACTGCCAGCTGGCTGACCGACTTATTGCCCACTGTTCCATCCTCTTATGTTAGCCCAAGCACATGCAAGTAGTCAGCTTCCATTCCACCATTCCATCGAGCATCCCGTTCCATCCCGGCCTCTTTAGGCTCCAACGTTGTCTCCCGCTGCTCCAGGCCCTCCTCCATCGCCTTCTCCTGCTTGTGGGAAATGATTGAATAGCTGCCACACCGTGTCATTGCCCAACTCCCCTCCAAACAACCATGCCATGTCGTCTACCCCAGCACCTGCCCCGCCGTTTACTCCAGAGTTTTCTAGCCCCATCAGGCCCCCATGAGACGAAGGCATACTATTTTGGATAGCATTCAGATCGTTGTATACAATGTCGCCGGTGGGAAACATGGGCGCAAGCGTTGCCAGACTATCTGCTGACGGGAAACTCCACTCGCCCGCCGTAGTCAGCGGCGGAACCTCCATGTGCCTAAACTCATCTCCTGGGCCGATTGTGGGATTCATTGGTGCGGATAATGCCGTGCTGGATTTGTCGCGACCTATACTCGATGTTGCACCCGTTGACGGTGCCCTGCTGGACATTGTCTTCTTGAACCGCGCTACGATGGCTTTCAGCACTCCCTGTGCAGCTTTTGCCAGTGGATTCCTGTCCTGCATGGCTTGGAATCTCTCCACGGTCCAATCAAAGTGCTGCACCACAGTCACCGTCAGATCATTGTTTTCGTGCGGATACAAAATGTAGGTGGATGCTATCAGTACAACTGCGTCAAAACTTCCAAAGAAGAGCAAGTGGCTGCGCATTCCAAGTTAGCTTTAAGGGGGAACAAAACATCTGACAATTGGGAGGGGTAATTGTTGACTCACTTTCTCCACGTGTCGGGAGGTAAACCAAGAAACGTCTGTTTCTGGACTTCAAGCATTCGCAGACCAGCTTGGATTGCCTCGAGCCTGCTCTGGCTGCGATGAAAAACGTATGGCCGATGCAATGCCATGAGCGCAAACTCTTGCAGTAGAGCAGAATAAAACCTGGCAGGTCTAATCCATTCCATTCCCACGCATTCATCCCATTTCCTGTCAGGGTTATCTAATTTGAATGCAAGGGGGGCTCTGTTGTGTAGATCAATGATGCTCTGATGAAGGCGATCGACCTTTTTGAACAGGGCACGGGATGGGCTCTTGTTTTCCAGATCCCGGATGGCTTGCAGTGGTCTCGCAATCTCAACGCTCCAGAGGACTAGAGTCACTGGCGTCGGCCGATCTGCATCTGTTCGGCATCTGACCGGATCCTTGGATCGATTCTCCGTCAAAATGGCGTCAACTGGCGGAGGGGGCATCGATCGGTTCCAGTCCAATGTTCCAGGACGCCCAAGTATAACGGCGCATGTGAGATCCCTGAAAAAGCAAAACTAAGTCAGCGCCGGTAGTGAACACATTTCACTTGGACCGCGTCTTACCACAGGGCGAGGACTGCCCACATTCTCCTTCGTCTTTGAATCAACCACTTGTTTTCGAGGATGCTCTCCGCGTCTAAGCCAGTGGGGTGTGGATCCATACTCTCCTGATCCATTCCAAGATCCTGAGCATAGCGAATGGATACAGATATAGCATGCCACTGTCGCTATTAGCTTAGAAAACCAATTCAACACAGTGTGACTTACAGCGTCGGTGATTTTGGCAGTGTACTTGAAGAACGTGGCTCTTAGAAACTGCGCTTGGACAGTTTCTATTGTGATTTGGTTCACTCCGAGGACATCAAGAATGGCGGCTCCTGCGTTGCTGTACTCGGTGGCTACATCTTCCAGTGTCATGCTATTTATATATCTTAATGGGTCGTAGTCCGGGTCATTCCTCTCAGTAACTAGGACGAGTGACAATGCCAGGACCTGAAGTAGGACGGCAGGAAATGCCCTGAGGTTGAGTGGAATGCCCCGGGGTCCAACATCTGTGAATGTGGAAAAGGGCAACTTGCTCCATTCGTCCAACTGCCTGTAGAAGATGTCTGGGTCAATAAAGTAGTATTGCCAGTTGAGCCCTTCCATAAACGACTCGGCCAGCGAGTCGATGTACTGTTTGGACGGCAGCTGGCGGATGAGGGCTCTATATTTTCCCCTAAGAGCAACATCATCACGAGAAATTGCGCCGTGGTCGCGGCCGGGAGATGAGTCGTCCGGAGCCTGGGTCTCCACCGTCGACTCAATTTCTTTGAGAAAGGTCATGGTAGAACCCGTGTTTCGACCGCAACCCGTGTTTAGACCGTAGCCCCAATCTGCGGCGCTGGAAGCAAGAGTGCCACTGTCATCGGCTTTCACGGGGTTCTCTAGGTTTGGCATCGTAGCACTATCTAGCGGCTCCCCGTGGCCGTGGGGATCATCCGAAGGCAACCCCTGGCCTCGCTTCGCAAATTTGGTTTCGTAGACGCATCCCTCCGGCTTATTTCTTCCTTTGCAGTGCGTACACGGCTTTTCACGGTCACACTCGAATCCAACGTCAGCCTTGTGCCCCAAAAATGGCTGGTTGTGCAAACCTTTTGCTTTCGCCGGTGGCATTCCGTGCAAGATGCCTTGATCCGCTGTCTCTTTGCGGGCGGCCCAGAACGGAATAAGGCCTTTGTGGGGTTCGGCGGCTGCATCATGCTGGCAATAGGGAATGATTATCGGTGTCGTGTTGGGAGCAACGATCAATGGAGCATTGCGGAAGGGCCGAATCAAAAAGGCGGATCGGGGTCGCACCAGGGTCCGATCGGATTGCCTTGGTTGCGGAGAGAGTCAAGTTGACAATGGGACGAGGCCGGCCACCCGTGCGAGGCGGAGATATCGGCGCGGCCGGGATCAAAAACCGGAGAAATAATTGGGTGCTAGGGAAATGAAAGCTGATGACGTCGGCCCACTCGGTGTTGTGGATCAGGTTTGGTGTGATATTACCTTACACAGTAATCGGCAAACGCAGTTAAACTCAATTATATACATGCGATGAGCTTGACAGGGATTTCCTATATAAACGCGTAGTTTAGTACGCGGCTGGACTTTGTTGGTGTCCGAGAAGAACGGTCCAGGCTCGCACCATGATGTTGGTTAGCGACCCTGTCTTTCGAATTTTGTGAGCCACCTCATTTTTCTCTCTCAAAATCCAGGAATACATGCAAAGACAGGAATTCGGTATAAGATGAATGAAATTCCAAACTATGCTCCGACGACTGGTTTTTCTTCTTTTCGGTTCCGCAGCTTCTTTTTCCAGCGACCGTGAAACCCCTAAGGCGCACGAGCATTTCATTAGTGAGGGGTAAAGTTTGGAGTCTAGACTGCAAACATATAGCTAGGTTGACGAGTTTCGTCTAGTTTGCGACAATACGAGAATTCATCATTTGTGCGACTGCGCGAATGAATCATATAGGGAGAGAAAAAAAAACCCGGATGGACCATTGGTTCAGGCTGCTTCTCTGCAGGATAACGGTTCAACATGTGGGGATGGCGCAAGGCTGCTGCGAACATGTCTTAGTTCTCGTCATGCCAAGCGAGATGGGCATGCGCGGGTTTGTGATCAATTCGTGTCGCAAACCCCATGTTGCATCAATCGCAGAACCGGCTTCGGTCTTCGGTCCCCGTTGCCGGGAACAGGGGGTCATCGTCCGCCGCGTGGAACACCGTTACAGCCGTGCCCCGGAGGGCGTCGAGCGAGGTTGACGTGGACAGGTTGGAGAAAAATACCCACGTACGTGGGATCGAGGTCTAGTTAGTTCGTTGGGTGCTGCGTCTTTCGCTCTACACCGCAACTGCCCACATTGCCCTTTTTCGCTTGTCCACTTAGATCATCGGCTTGGCAGGCTGATGGGGAAATTTGAGTGGGATGCTTGCCCTGTCGGACGTGATCCCTCCGCTGCATTCTCCGCGAAAACCACGGCCAGAGGGCGGTACGGTAGCGGAGTTTGATAGCACCCGCGCCGCTTCTGCTGCTACGTTTTGATGCGGCCCTCCCACCAGCCGAGTTGATATTCGTATCAGCGTCAGTGTTGGTATCGGGAGGGGTTCAAGTGTCTTATCTGGCTCTAACCGCCGCTAATGCACCGCGGTATCAACCAAGGCGTTGAGTTCTTTTTTATCTCGGATCGGTTTCAGCAGGTGGCTGGGCCGGGGTGAAAAATGACGCCAAAGCAGTGATGTGATGGATGCACACAATCCCGCAGGTCCGCCATGTCATGTTCAGGCTGTATGTCCAGTGTCATCATGGTGTGCCAACGCTCCTGATCGAACGTGGTGTCTTTCCGCGCATGCTGGCATCTTGTCAAAATCAGCCTCCTAAGTGGATAGGCTCCGTGCTTATCCCTGGCTGACAATTTACCGCCATCGCTCCAATCAGCGCCGGTTGCGTGCAGCGCCGGGTCCCAGGCTTGCGCTACTACCCCGAGGCGGGCTGCCTAGATCCAAACCACTGTCAGTTAAATTGACACATAGCATCTGCTCCTCTCAGCGGGCCGCTAGTGGTCCCGGTGCTACCGAGCGCGCCCCTGTTCTGCTTGGCGCAGCTGCAGGCTGAAGCTACGTACCTCCTCCCACTTCCCACGCACACTGTCGCTGGTGCTCAAGGCCAGCATCATCTCAGAACTTTAACCCACCACCTTTCCCTCGGCCTCCACCTTGCGCAGGCTCAACTTCTCTTCTTTCCAGAGTTTTCTTCCCTCCTACTCATCCGCTCCTTTACTTCTTCCGTCTCCTATCTTGTTTCTCCCTTTCTGCTTCTCTGACGCCTCCGCTCGCCCTCGAGACACCCCGACGTCCCTCCCGTC
Organism: Calonectria pseudoreteaudii; assembly: GCA_001879505.1. Classification (NCBI taxonomy): domain Eukaryota; kingdom Fungi; phylum Ascomycota; class Sordariomycetes; order Hypocreales; family Nectriaceae; genus Calonectria; species Calonectria pseudoreteaudii. The sequence continues at coordinate 767,410 of KV875231.1, forward strand.
AGCCCCTGACCCTTCGCTGACACCGGCTCGCGACTATCCTGGCCAGCGCCCAAGGCGATAAGATCGATTAGCTTCTGCGACGCCTCACCAAGCCCAACCTCAGCAGCCCCTCCCGCATCTCCATCATGCCTGCGCGACAGACCCGGAGCCAGGCCGCCAAGGCCCGCAACACGCCAACTTCCTCTGACGAAGAGCGTGAGGTCCAGAAGCAGAACGGCAACGGTTCTGCTCACAAAACTCCGGATGCCTCGGACGACCTTATTGAAGAGAACATCTTCCTGTTTTGGCCCAACATCATCGGTAAGCAGGCCTTTACCTGGCCTCGCCGCTTCATCTTGTTAACGAGCTGTGCTCCCAGGCTACGCGCGAATCGTCCTCGCCATTGCGTCCCTTTACTATATGCCCCTCCACCCACGCACGTGTTCTGTGCTCTACAGCGTTTCATGCTTGCTCGATGCCCTCGATGGCTACGTCGCTCGTGTTTTTGAGCAGTCTACTCGCTTCGGTGCCGTCCTCGACATGGTTACCGACCGCTGCACCACCGCATGCCTGCTCGTTTTCCTGTCCTCCGCTTTCCCTCGCTGGGCCATCATTTTTCAGGGTTTGATTGCCCTCGACCTCGCTAGCCACTACATGCACATGTATGCTACTCTCGTCGTTTCTGGCACCGATTCAAGCCACAAGAGCATTGATAAGAGCCAGAGCTGGGCTCTTAACTTGTACTACACCAACAAGGTATGTTTGCAACTTTACGTCGTGACCCGTCGCCCCAAATTCCTGACATGATTTCTAGAATGTCTTGTTCGTGTTCTGCGCTCTCAACGAGGTGTTCTTCATCGCACTATACCTCCTGTCCTTCTCCTCTCCTCTCCTGTCTCCCCACTTGATCAAGACAGTCGAGAACACCAGTGGAGAGTCTCTACAGCCCGGCGCCCAGGTCAACACCTCTCTTCTCCGACAGATTTTCCCCGATCCGTTCAGCGCCGCCGCTCTCGAGCTTGCCCGCGCCAACAAGATGGACTCTTTCTGGCCTTGGGTTATTGCCGGCATCAGCTTTCCCGTCATGTTCGCCAAGCAGATTATCAACGTAGTCCAGCTTGTCAACGCCAGCAAGGAACTTGCCAAGGTCGACATCAAGTCTCGCCGCGAGAAGGGTCTCCCCAGGTCCAAGCCCAAGAAGGCTTAAATGCAAATGCCTTTTTCCAACTTGATCAGGCAACATATATACTTTTAATAATTGCTGACACCTTGGGAAAGATGTGAGCGAATGCTCAATCATCTTGTCGTCGTTCGCCTTTCTCCTGGGTGGTTTTCTTTCCTTAGGCCACAGTTCATGTGGCTTTTGAAAGGCATAACATTGCCCAGATTTATTTGAACTAAATTCGGCCAGGTTGCTTTTACAACCTCAAACGACAACTAGGGGCTTTGTTTAGGTGGATGCTGGATCCCCTGGGCTGCATGAAACGGCGTAAACGGGGAACTCTACGGAACACGACTAGGGGGGTGACGAAAATAATTAATCGAAAATTGGGCTGATGGTAACATCCCCGAGCAAGGGGGGAACGACATGTGGGGGCTGAAGAATCTGAGGGGCGAATTTTTCGTCTGATTTAGCGGATGACTTTGGTTTAGACTTCACTGTATACATACATAGCTTTGGCTCTATCTTTTGTACATTTTACTTAATTACGGACGAAGCAGTCCGGACACTCACTGGAATTTACCAACTTGCCAGGCAATATATTCGCTATTCACTTGAATCTTGGCTGATCTATTCATGCTTGCGTGCGATTAGTAGTTGAACTAGAAGGTTGGAATGATCTCCCGGTTGTAATCTATATCAACTACAGCAGAACCCTTCAATGACGGCCAGTCCGGTATGTTGTTGCATGAAGCCCTTGCTAGAAGGTCAGAGATGCTGAGATTTTCAGAAAAAGATGAATAAACACATTGTCCCAAACATGATCTCACAATGTTTTTTTCTTCATGCATTGTTGTTGCTTTGGAAATGGCAGTTGTTTTGACCCGACCAACTTGTGCAGCGGGCGCTGTGGGGAAGGGAAGTACATCCGTGTCGTTCAATGGTTGAATTGAAGTTGACCAAGAGCCTCTTTGAGAGACGTCAACTCAAGACAACCGCTGCGATAATAGGGCAAGTGAATTTCTTCGATTGATACTTCACTAATCCGCCAACTGGTCTTGGAAGGTGGTCCAATCTGCCGGTGATTCACAGCGACAAAAGTCATTTTGAGAAATCCGATTTCCTGATGACACAGCACCTCCTATCTCCGCACTGTGGAAAAGACCTGGTCTTTTGTTTTGTTTTGTTTTTCTCCATTCAATTTCATTCAATTCTTCGTCAATGGTTTGTTGTGAATCACTGAACAACCTTCAGGGCTGTGATATAATGTCATGTATCCGGATAGGCCCCGGGGCGTTGTTGCCACTCCTGTTATTGCCTGTGTTACAGTGATTCAGGACATCGCCATTTGTAGGAAGGCAGCACTTCATCGAACCTCACCTTTCCATCTTTCCAGAGCCTTGAAGTAATGAACAGATTCTCATGAGGTCAGGGAACCTTGCTTAGACCTCTCCAACTCGGCATCGCTTCAGTCTAGCTGGGCTTGCAGCACACGCCATTGGTCATATGGTTGCGTGCCAACACTCACTCAGCAATGTCGGACCCGACCGCCATGTTAATCTTGACTCGGTTTCCGCCAGAGATCCGTGATGCCATCTCGACCCTGCTAGATAAAAAGGACTTGGATTGCCTCACAAGGCTATCAAAGCTATACAGAACCTTGTTTGCACCAAGTCTGTTTGAAAAGGTTCGCGTTGAGGACTCCGAGCGCCATGTCTCACGCCTTCTGGAGGCACTGCCCTCGGGTATGCAGGCTTCTCAGATGGTCAATGTATGGGCTCACATCACGTACGTTTTTAAAAGTTTCAAAATGGGGTGTGATCAAATGGCTAATAAAACAGGCACGCGACTATCACCTTGTTTCCGGGTGGGCGTCGCTATTCATCAATTGCCTGGCGACATGCAGCCGACCTCTACACTCCAAAGGATGAGGAAATCCCCAAGCGAATTTTTCGGTGCATCCAGCTCATGACGAGCCTGCGCGCTCTCAGTATCGATTTTGAGCCTTTTTCATGCGAGCAGGAACGCATATTTACTCGGTTGTTAAAAGCGGGCACATTATGGAAAATACACCATCTACGGATGGCTGCCCCATCAGGATTGATGCGTTATATCATAGGGCATTGCTGCCCGGAGACGCTTCTCTCTCTCCAGCTCAGTAATGAACAAACCTTCAGAGCCTGCGAGCGAGCGGACGAGTTGTGCAGTCGGCTCAAGAGACTTCACGTCTGCGAGAGGGATCATTGCGAAATAGCAGGCAACCCGCTCCCTAATGTGCATCCTATAGCACTGAGGTTCCCTCGTCTGGAGTGGCTTGTGATCTACACTAAACTATCGGATTGCGCAATGTTTTTTACGACAGTGGAGGAGAAGGCTAGTTTTGTAAGTGAAGATCTGATGCATGCCCGTAAACCCCAGCATGCCTTTGAGAAGATCTAACCGTGTCGGGGGATAGGAGAAAAAAATTAGGTTGTTTGCTGGGTCTCTAAAAGTTTTCCCCTACCTCGAACGCTTTGGCATGCTCATCCCTTCAGTTAGCTGCAGGCCCCGTCCCTTAAGGATTCCCTCCCAAGACGGCCAACCGAATACTTCACCCCCGTATGATCGTTCAACTTGGTATTTTGAGCTCATTGGTCAAATGAGCTGCATCCTCCCAAACGTATCCGAAATTTGCATCATGGGAATGTACCCACACCTTTATCGGGGAACTAAAATCGGGGTTGAAATGACTTTTCGGCATGAAGATGTTCGGTACGCGGACCGCTTCAAATTTCCGCTTGGTCTCGTTTATTGATCCAACGGGGCAAGAACTGAGAGAGTTTGTGGTTCAGAGTTCCATTTTAGAAACACAGGTGGCCATGTCCTGGGCTATGAAATAGGGTCAGGACGAGGGTCAAAATAATGGCCCTTTAGTTTCAGACTAAAGTTATTCGGTTTCTTTTTGTCTCTTAGGTTTCAAATTGCCCTGTCAGTTAATCCAACAGAATGCAGATGAGTTGAAGTGTGACCGGCAAATTAGACTTCTCAAGACAATTTTTGTCACTGTGAATGGCCATCTCACTTTGCATCACATCACCCAGAAACAGTTTTCAATCCCAAAAGTCTCTCAAGAGAACATAAAAACACGCGGTATTCATTATTCAAACATGGGCTAAATAAAACGAGCTCTAGGCTCCAGGAAGAATCGACGGCATCATTCCCCCCCCCCCCCGTCGGTATCAAACATTTCATCATACCAAATTATCCTATCCCCTTTTACGATCGCGTTGCATTTGCATCACTGCCGCTTACCGCTGCTACAGTCTCGCTCTGCCCGTGGGTCACTCCCTGAGAGTTTGTCGCGGAGTCACTCTCAACAACGCCCTGGCCGATGGCACCGGTGCCATCCTCGTCGACGGGAGCAGACAAACCGTACCAGGCGACGACGCCCACGCCCATTATGCCAGCGATGCAGCTGAATACGAGAGCGATTACGCCCCGAGCAGTGAATCTGTAAAGAAGACGCGTTAGCCAGATGGAGCGGAGACGTGAGGGTCAAACGTAAGCATTTTGGTTTTACGAACCCAGCAGGAAGTGTTGGCGGAGGAACATTCTCGCCAGTCAGGTCGAGGTAGTCGGCTGTGTTGCCAGCCGCGTTGCCCTTCGTGGCAACGCCGGCTTGCTTGCAGACTTCAAGATGGTTGTCGGGGATGGTGAGCGTCTTTTGCAGATCGAGGGGGTTCTCGACAAAGGTGGCGATGAGACCAGAAATGACGTGCCACTCAATGTGGCAGTGGAACAGCCAGACACCTAGGGAATTTGTCATTAGTTTTTTTCTTAAGCAAAAGCAGTGTGTGAAAAATAAAATTCAAGACGACGAAATAAATTTCTTTTCGTCTTCTTCTTCTTTTGTTTTTTGGGCATACCAGGGTTGTCAGCCTTGAAGCGCATCACAATGTTGCCGTTGGGGTAGATGACAAGAGTGTCGCGGCGCATGGGGGTGTTGGGGAGGTCTTTCTCGGAGACTCCCGCATCTTCCCAAACGCCCGCCTCCTCTTCAGATCGGTAGATGGCCTGGAAGGCGTGACCGTGGAGGTGAAAAGGGTGGCGTCCAGAGTCGAGGTTGTTGACGACGAGCTGAACAATCTCGTCCTTCTTGAGCACGAACGAGTGGGTGTAGGTTCCATACACGGCCGGATTCTCGGCATCTTGGCCGGCGTTGAGGGCCGTGTACAAGGTTGGGACCTTGGGGGGGCGGTAGGTGATGTTGTTGAAGAAGGCGTAGTTTTGGCCGTCGCGGAGGTTGTCCATCATGACGTCGAGCTCGACGATTCGATCGGGCTCGCCGAGGAGCTCCATCTTGTCGTAGGGAACAAGCTTCATGTCGTCAAAGGGCTCCAGGGCATCTACAGTAGCGGCAGCAGGGAGGTCCTTCTTCTTGTCGTAAACGAGCCAGCCGGTAGAGTTGTAGTTGAGGTCGTCAGGGAGGACGTCAAAGAGGGTCTGGTGATTACCAGGTGAGCTTTTCTGGGGATCAAACAAAATGGAAGATTGACAGATTACTTACAGTGTCCATACTAGCAGAAATGGGAAAGTTTTTGGACGTGTCCTTCTTGGTAGTGATGAGGAAACTGACTCTTTGAGCAGCAGAAATGTACACCATGTCAGCCTCGGCCTCCTCGGTGTAGATGCCGTCAACTTCGACAATGCGCATAGTGTGGTCCTCAAACCAAAGGTACTGCCCAGCAAAGGCTCCCATATTAATTACGCGGAACAAATAAGTAGTTTCGGGTTTGACGGAGACGGTAAAGTTTTGAGTCTCATTCATGAGAGCAGCTTTGGGAACGGGCTCAGCACCAGACGGGTTTGACTTGGCCATGAAGAAGTTGGGGATGAGATATTGCATCTCATCATGGTACCAGTCAGATAGAGTGAGGACAAGCTCCTCGTCAACCTTGTCCTTGTAGGGAAAGTCCTTGTCATGAACAATCAGAGGGCCACGCAAACCGTCAGGGTATTGGGCACTGGTGTGAGAGTGATACCAGTAGGTACCGGGCTGATCAATCTAAAGATGTGTGAGCATTTCTAGCAGCACTCGGTGATGATATTGCTCACTGTGAAGTTGTAGGTAAAGGAAGAGCCTGGAGGGATTTCACACTGCGAAACGCCCGCAGGGCCGTCCATGTGCGTGGTTCCGTTCATATAAAGACCATGAAAATGCAGCGACGTCGACTGGTTCCCAAGGTTGTTATGGGCATTGATGACAATCCTGTCGCCAATGCTGGCTTCAATTGTGGGGATTGGCCATTTCCCATTGATTCCAATCACTGGACGCTCCTGGGCGCCATCTGGGTTGGCTCTGATCCAGTGAATGTCAAAATCATACTTGATAGTTGCAGCAGCCGCGAGCTGGGGGACGACCAGCAGAGAGGCTGCCACTGTGGACAGAAGGTTTGAAACCATCTTGTCTACAGAGCGGCAATCAGGACAGAGAACCGGGTGAGAAGGGGAAGGGAAGAAGGTGGGATAAAGCCAGAGGTTACGCCAGCCTCATCAATGCAGGCTGGAGGGAGGACGCAAAATATGTGATCAAGATGAAGGATGATCTCATCAGATAATCAAAAGAGGTGCAGGATGAAGAGCCAAATGGCGGGAGACTAAGACGCAGCGGCCGAGCACGGAGCTAAGGACAAGAGGGAGGGGGGGGGAGTGCAAGTTGCCCACGCTGCCGGGAAAGCTGGGTGTGTCTAGTCTGGTCTCGTCTAGCATCACAGTGGGATCAATAAAAACCGGGCAAGACGAACAAGGAAGCTCACGAGGCTGGGTTGAGATGGATGGGTGACACGGAAGCCATGTGGGACGATGTGAGGCGAATGGGTCGGAAGTCGCCCACGCACGACAACCCAACCGTTGCTTTTTTTTTTTTTTTTCTTCTTCTCCCCTGCAAAACACACACAAGTACCGGATACAAGGCAAGATTCGACTGAGACAATGGAGGGGTGGGGGGGATGGGGAGAGGGGAAGTTCCGACAAAAAAGGCGCGACGCCATGGGACGGAGCAAGTGGCATGGTTCGAAGCTAGTGTGGTGGGAGGAGCTGGAGCACAGTGGCATGGCCTCCTCTGGCATTGGAAGCTGGAAGACGTACGTTGATGGAGAAGGCCGGCCATGACCCTCGTGTGGTTCCAAATGCGGACAGGATGTGCAAGCTCTTGGGGGTTGTGGCTTGCAATGGCTCAAGTCGAGCCCACACCAGGCGAGGCCGTGTGGTGCAAGGCCATTCATTGATTACCGCGGAAATGCAATCTTATCAATCCAGATGGAGCTGGCAGAGGGGTGCTTGAACATGTGGTGGTGCCACGCAGGCGGGGTTCCCCCATGAGCCCATTCGCTAGCTAATCTGGCATTGCCTCTGAGGTGCTTCGCCTTTGCCTGCTTTAGGATTGTGAAAGGCAAAAGAAAAAGCGCAGCAGCATGTTGGTGTTGGTGTCGGATGTCGGTGTTGGTGGTTGATCAGCATGGACATGGGCATGGGTGCGTGGGTGGAGAGGGAAGGGTCCATATCAACGCCAAGCCGGGACGTTCACAGATTCCTGCTGTCTGGGCGATCCCCCCCCCAGCCGCAACCGCGTGGAAACCCACCCCCAGAAGCCAAGCACCCACCAAAACAGAGGTTTGCAGGATGGGCGAGGGCCCTGTTTCCGGCACCTTCGAGCCGAGAAAAGCGGTCCCGAGCTCCCCATCCCACACTTATGTGCGTTTTTGTCCCAGTGAGAGACAGCCGGGGGGAATCAAAGCTCAGCCTCATCATCATCATCACCACTACCTCCACCTCCACCACCGAATGAGACCAACGTGGTGCGATTCAATTTTGATGACCCAAAAAAGCAATGCCCTCTGGGAATAAGCATAGTAGCTAGCGACCAAGATGGCTCCATAGCTCGGACATGAGGAGCACTGTGTACGCATCTCCGAGCCAGCCAGCCAGCCAGCCAGCCCTCTTCAGCAACACAGAAGTTCTAGGCCCTAGTCTCCTCCACATCCAAAGCCCAGTGCATCCTGGCCGCCCCCCCGCGCGGCGTCTGTGAATGGACGACACGCTGAAACTAAGCCCATGCCATCCATGTTTTCTGCGGCTGAGAGAGGTGCGATCGGGGCCGACACGCTGTGACCCTGGTCAATGGGCAGACGCAATCCTCACTTATCCTTACTGCGCGGCACGTTTCCGTCCCTCTCTCTCTCTGCCATGTGCTGCAGCTGCTCCCTCGTTTGGGCCCATGGGTGGAGTCAAAGAGGCAGAGACGGACGCGGTGCTATAGAGTTAATTAGAGACTTAAATTTTTTTTGCCTGTCTTGCCCCCGGTTAGCTCTGCTGCATCATCCCCAAATGAGCCTTAAGCCTAAGTCTAAGCCTAAGTCAAATCCAACCTATAGTGTGTCTTTCTCCCCCCCCCCCCCCCTAGCTGAACAAATCTTCCCCTCGCATGACTTTGTCACCTCCATGATGGCCAGTCGCCTCGTCTGATAACATGTCCACCATTCGACCGCTTCGTTTATGCAAGCCACCATTATCACCAATTCCGTCCTCGACATAATTAGAACGACAGCGGAAAGAGAGAGAGAGAGAGAGAGAGAGAGAGAGAGAGAGAAATATCAGAAATTAAAATGTCACTGTCAATCGTTTGGGTTCTTCTTACATGCTGCGGCGATCCCCCCTGCCAGCGTCCAGCTCGGTTACACCACACAGCACGGCAACAATACGTCTTTTGACAAGCCATGACACACAAAGTTTGCGCGATAAAATAAATAATTAATTAATAAATAAATAAAGGAAAGTGGACCAACCAAACGAAGCACTCTTGTCTCATTATGCCGCCTCGTGCAAATCCCCAGTTACGGCTCGCCGTTGAGCAAGCCCAATAACACATCCCACGTCCACGGCAATTCCTTGCCGAGCGTCGCTCGTGCTAGTGGCTCGCGCTTCCAAGCCACGGCCCAGTTAAGCCAAACGTCTCGATCTCCGAGCGAGTCCTTCGAGACACCCCCTCCTTTTGGGGGAGGGGGAAGATTATCGGCGGCCGGTTTTCACGACGGACACACCCAATTGCCTGCTGAACGTGCCATTTTCATGTCATACCGTCTGTGTACCTGGTACTTGGCCCGTGGACTGCCGCTCCCAACCTGCCCGGTGACCACTCCCACCCTCACCCCCTGTCACCCCATCTCGTTTTAGTGTCATTGTCTCGATTATCGAATCGATCTCCTGCGCTTCCTTCATTGCTGCTGCTGCTGCTCTTCTAAATAACTTATCAGATCTGTAGGTACGCTTCAATCTCCTCGACGCGTTGCCAGCACATCCTCGCCATTCTGCTCCTCCCCTTCGCTTCCCCTTCCGTTATCCAGGGAAGGTTGGCTTCACTGCATCATTTTCCTCAAGGAATTGAGTCGAGCAATCGGCTAGAGAAACGTCCGCATCTCCCACAATGGCCGTCGATGTATTTTCCGTCCCCGTCTTCCTGGTTGTCTTCAGAGAGTCCGTCGAGACGGTCATCATCGTCTCTGTCCTGTTAGCTTTCCTCAAACAGACCCTCGATGGCCCCGATGGTGATATAAAGGTCTACAAGCGTCTGAGGCGCCAGGTGAGCCGCTTTCCTCGTGCAATTCATTGAATCGCTCTCCCTTTGGCAGAGACTGACGGAACCAATTCGGTCCAGGTATGGCTCGGAACAGGTATTGGATTCTTCATCTGCATGGTGGTTGCTGCCGCCGTGATTGGCACCTTCTACACCGCGGGCAGCAAATCGTGGGATAAAAATGAGTTTTACTACGAGGGCGCTTTCTGTCTCTTTGCCTCGCTCATCATCACCGTCATGGGCGCTGCTCTCCTCCGTATAGGCAAGATGCAAGCCAAGTGGCGTGTCAAGCTTGCCAAGGCCATCGAGTCGCCCCTTCGAGCTGGCTCTGCAGGCTTCCTCAAGAAGCTCTTTGAGAAGTATGCCATGTTCCTTCTGCCCTTCATCACCATTCTCCGCGAGGGCATCGAGGCTGTCGTGTTCGTCGCCGGTGTTTCCTTTTCCGCTTCCGCCAAAGCCATCCCTCTGCCCACCATTGTTGGTCTAATGGCTGGTGGTGTAGTAGGCTACATCCTGTACAAGTAAGTCGCATGTATTCTCCCGAAATTCCTTCATCTCAATCTGACTGATCGCGCAACGCAGGGGTGGTTCAACAGCCAGACTCCAGATTTTCCTGGTTGTTTCCACATGCCTTCTCTATCTTGTCGCCGCTGGCCTCTTCTCCCGATCTGTCTGGAGCTTTGAGCAGCAAAAGTGGAACGAATATATTGGTGGCGAGGCTGCCGAGTTCGGCGCTGGCGCTGGCTCTTACGACATTGACAAGAGCGTCTGGCATGTGAACGTATGTTTATCTCCCTTTTCCGCATCTCACGTCCTGTCTCGCATCCAGCCACATATCTCGTCCCAAGTTGTTCTGACAATAATACACAGTGCTGCTCGCCCAACACATCCGATGGTGGTGGCTGGGGCATTTTCAACGCCATCTTTGGTTGGACCAACTCTGCCACTTACGGGTCTGTCATCTCCTACAACCTGTACTGGATTTGTGTCATGATCGGCTTCGTTGTGATGCGATTTAAGGAGGTCAACGGCCGATGGCCCTTGATGAAAGCCAAGCAAGTTCCTCGCGCCGACGACAGCAGCGAGAGCCAAGATGGTGTCCAGAATGACAAGCAGGTTTCCAGCGAGAAGACGACTACCGTCTAGGCGAAGACTGATTATGGGAATATGAAAACACGTCAGAGGCTGCATGCAAGACAGGACATGAGGGGAGGATATAAAAGGCCGTTGGGATGCAAACATCTAGGTTGACCGCTTTCTACATCTTTCATGAGTCTAATCTAGTCTATTTATGAAGCAACAAGCAAGACTTGTTTTACCGTCATGTTTCAGGCGTCCAATTCCACGCATTTGCCGTGAACATGGCTCTAGCCATTTTGTCCGTGTACAGAGTCCCCTCGTATCGGAGCCGCTGATCGGTTGCAAGCGATCTCGTAAACGCAAACGGCTTGGAAGCTTCGTCTTCGTCCTGATTCTCCTTTAGGGTGATCCAAGAGACCTCACTTCGCTGTCTGTTCCAATCAGGATGGGAGATGGAAATGACATTGGAGGACAACATGGCACGAATATAACCGAGTATAGGTTCCACGCGTACCCTGAGGCCGCAGTTCTGGTGGTGCTTGTCAAGCTGGTAGTTGGGGCACTGCTGGATCAGCGTGATCAGCTCTTCGACCTCGAGCATGGCCGTGTCGGGGACAGAGTCCAGGGACGTGGGGCCGAAATCAACCAGGAACAGCAGGTTCTTGGAGATGAAAAATTTGAGCATTTGACCAAGCTGGAACGAGTCGCATGCTCCGCTCGTGTCGTAGCCCAGCTTGCACTGTCTCTCGCGAGACGAAAAGAGCGCGAGGAAGTGACGCTGCACCGAGGCAACCGTGTTCAATATACACTCACGCCTGTATCGAAGTTCCTCTATCGTCCAGTTAGCCATCTACATTACCCACAAGTAAGTATGTTTTTTTTTTCAATTCGTCACACCTTCTATTCCGTCCGGCAGGTTCCACCAGGCAGCGCTCGTGATGGAGCTGGCATCGTGAAAGTCACTCCACAGGCTGGAACCCCGTAAAATCAACTCCCGGGTAGACTGCTGGAAGCGCAGCGGCTGTGCCAGCAGCCACGCAACGAGGATCTTTTGTCGAAGCGCCTGTTCCGTGTCGGTGGGCTTGCCATCTTCACCTCGAAGCGGCCTGCCTGTTGTCAGAGGCCACTTGAACTTGAGGTCGGACTTGAACGACCGGGAAATGACACCGGCGCAGTCAAAGCGGTCAGCCATGATGGCCAGCGTCGTCGCATACGAAATGGTGACTTGCGCCGTCTTTGGCGGCCTCTGGTGAATTATGTTCAAGATATCCTCCATGGCCTTCTCACGGCCGGCCGCCTTGGTGGCTTCATCGTCGTCCCTGATCGGAATCCAGGGCAGATCCTCGACGCTCGCCTCGCTGGGCTTGACTTTCCTCTCGGCAAGCGCACCGTGGGCATCAGATATGATGCCAGCCTCGCGGAACTGCGAGTTGGAGAGCAGTTTTGAAAAGTATTTGGAGTGCTTCTTCAGCGCCTCCAGACTCACACGATATGCCACCCTGACCTTGGGTTTCAGGTCAGATGCCGGTGGAGGCTGAGTCCCGGCCTTCCTGCTGGCCGCGAGCACGCTCTTTCGTGTCTTGTTGAGGGTCGCAGCGGAGGTCTCAAAGGTCACATCCAAGACAATATCCCCGGCGGCGTCGACTTCTACCGCAGGGGGCAGATTCCTGGATGGGTCAGAGGCATCCGCATCGGCGGGAGCAGTAGCTGCGGACTCGCCCATGACGTATACTTCTTAGACATGGAGAGGTTAGCCGGGCACGTCGGCTATCGTGGTTCTCTATGTGCCGCGCGCGGGCTGCCTGAACAGGGCGGATAGATGCGTGGACAAGTGGCGGATTATGATGTCGACGTCGATAGTGAGTGACATGGATTTCGATAGCATCATCAGGGCTGCCATGGCCCTTGTCTTGGGCTGACGAGGGTGCCCCACCGATTTGCGGCGGGGATACGTACCTCCGTTGAGTTTTGCATGGTGCCAGGCTCGCACGTCGCTCGACGCCTGGAATCGTCCGTATTATAGTTGATTATCCCAATTTATCGCGTGTTATTATTTTTTTTATCAAACTCGTTCTACCCGGGCAGGTTAGTCTCCTTCACCCGCTGTTGCAGTCTTACTCTGGAATTTATTATCTAAATTGCAGCCTTGATTAGAATAGTTGTCATCACCAACACAACAACGGAGCTGATATTTGTATTTGTTGGAGTGATATCCCGCTCAGACACAATTCTCGTCTTCTTCAGTGCGCTCATGTATGAACAGCTACCAGTCAAGTGTGTATCAATCGAAGGAAATAGAAATATAGAAATCCCCCCGCTTTATTCTCTCAAGGAAACTATGCACCCCATTTCTTCAATAAGCTTGAGTGCGAACCTGGCAATGCAGATCGCGGAAACCTACCGACATTTTGTCTCGCTGAATACGTGCCTTCCGCCCTCTAAACCCACCGAGGCCACAGGCCCTGAAGTCTCAACCCCGCGCCGCACAATCACCGCCGAAAGGTGGCGCTTTTCCCGGTTTGATTGGCTGTAACGCATACCTGGTCAGCTTCCCTGGACCTTCTGAGCCTAGCAGAGGCTCCACCCTGGAAACGATTCTCCATTGTCGTCACCATGAACTCTGAATCTCAAAACTACGCCCAACTTCTTCTCCTCCACCAGCGCCGCGAGTGCTTCTCGGGGGAACACCGCAATACCAACGGCGCCTCGAGGCTCTCGCCCGCTCTAACCTTCTAACCCGGCTCCTCACCGCACCCTCTGCCGCCTCCAGCGCCTTTGTCTCCGATATCGACCCGCCTCCCCCCCCTTGCCCATTTCCGCCAGCGATCCCACCCCGCGACAGCTTGCCCCATGGCTCTGGACGGCGACGTCTGCGCAGCGCTTCTGTGTTTCCTGGGTCGCTGAGGTCCCAAGACTCGGCTCTCCAGCTCAACAACCCACTTCTCCAAGACAATGGCCCCATTTGCGCGCCCGGCAGTAGCTTCTGGGGCCACCTTGGCGGCTCGGCTTCCAAACCCGACTTTGCGCTTTTGCGCCTCCTCCGGCACCTTCAACCCCAACCGGGAATTTCAAACAGCCAGCCCCGGTGCTCTCCTCCGATTACAGCATCTATCAAGTGAGAGACCTTGCTCGTCATCTCAAAAAGCCCACCCGTCTTCTGCAGGGTTCACTGCTGGACAAACTTGCCGATGTAGCTGCAAGCGCCCGCTCTCCGCTGCCACCTACCTGTCTCCGCGATACGCCGCGGCACACACAAGACGGAACTTCCACACCTATTTCGTAACACATCTTCCATCATCATCTGTTCATCCGGATGCTCGATTGTCGCGGGGCCCAGGCCACAAATTGCCGCGCGATGCCTCAACCCCTCATACCCCGAGCCCGGGGTCTTCTCCTGCCGTCGCCCCACCCTATATCCCGTCGACGAGAGACTTGACTGTTGTGCGCATTCCCATGCGCCGAGCCAAACACCACCTGGGTGTTTCAACTGATCGCGGAGATCGTCCGTACAATGAGGATAGGGACCAGGCCGGAACCATTAGCCTTCCCGCCTTTGCCAGAAGAGCTCCCAGAAGCGTGCAGCAAAAGCCTGGTGAGGCGACACCTGCAGACAGTGCTCTGGGAGACCCACAGGTGTTCTACTTTGGTGTTTTCGATGGGCACGGAGGAACTCAGTGCGCTGATTTTGTCCGAGACGAATTACCTGGATACATCGAGAATGCTGCGAAAGAGTTTGGTTTACAGAGTAGTCTGCGTAAGAAGAAGCCAGGGCGAGAGAATGGGAGCCTCAGATCGGCACCCAACGCTCCCGCAACGAAGAAAGAGGCCCTCAACGCCGTGGACATGAAAGGCCCCGAAGAAGTCAAAAAGGACATTGAAGTCTCGAACCCAGATGCTGCCCAGATGTCCGATAAACCAGTGCACGGCGAGCCGATACACAGTGCAACTTCCCCCCCTGCTGAAGTTACAGATCGTGCCAAAGCCATCCAGCTCGAGAAGGATTTAGTCAACGAGTATAAGCAGACCATTGGAGGCTACTTTAGACGATTTCACCCCGAGCACTTTGTCCTCTCAAAGGATGGGAAGGAGGAAGAAGGCAAGATCACAATCGAATCTGTCTTGACATATGCCTTTTTGCGCGCCGACCTCGACTTCGTGTCAGCACAGGCCCAAAAGGTAGACCCTGACGATTCTCGGGTGAGCGATACACCGCTGAACAACGACGAGATCTTAGGTGCTCCTTCGACACAGTCGGGCCAGGGGATCGGTGGTCCGACCCGTTTCAAAGGAGGCTCGACTGCCTCCATTGCTCTCATATCCACCCCAACTCCTGCGCCTTTCTGGCACCCTGCTGCCCAGTCCACTCTTCTTTGCGCCCACGTTGGCGATAGCCGCATCCTGCTCTGCGACACAGCCACAGGGCTTGCCCAGCCGCTTACATCGGATCACCACCCGGGGAACCCCACCGAGACACGCCGGTTGCGTCGATATGCCCCGGCCGGATCCATGGTGTCCGGCGACAGCTTCGGCGAGGAGCGAATTGCCGGTTTGGCAAATAGTCGTGCCTTTGGTGATATGAAGAGCAAGAGAATTGGTGTGTCCGCAGAACCTGAAATAACACGCGTTGAGATGGGCCCTGCCGAATACTCCTTCCTAGTGCTCATGTCGGACGGTATCTCCGGCACCCTGAGTGACCAGGAGATTGTTGATGTTATCAAAGAAGGGCGCACCCCGGAAGAAGGCGCCAAGAGTGTCGTCAAGTATGCCACAGAAGTATCTTCGGACGGCGATAACGCAACCTGCCAGGTTGTGCGTCTTGGTGGTTGGGAACGACGTTCTGAGGGTGGCTTGGGTAGCCTGGGCACGAAGGAACTCCGTGACATGCGCGTCACAGAGGCTCTGGATCCTCGTCGTGGCAAGAGGTAGAAGATCAGACCTTGGTACGTGTTGATGGTACAAAATAATAGTGCGCCAAAAGCCGAAATGTGCATTTGTCTTTTTTTTTTTCTTCTCTTCAATTTTTTTTAGAAACCCAGCCACTCGCTTCTTTAGAAATCGAAGTCAGTGGCTGTATCGTGTGGACATATTGCATCGTCATAGCCTAGCGCCTCCCCCCTCTTCTGCTTTTTATTTGGGTTATTTTTTTATTATCATCTTGTTTCATAGCATGGGATTGGGAGTTAGGAGAGCAAACCTCAAATGGGTAGCTCAGTGGAGGGAGGGGTGCCATTATGTGAAGCGAGCCATCCACATTGCTTTGCTTGCTCAGGGTTGGAAACCTTGTTCAGATCGAGCTTGTGGCATTTACAACTGTGTACGAAGTGTTTGCTATTTTTTTTTCTTGCTAGACGAGATCTACCTAGTCAATTGAATAACCATACTCTAGACACTTTCCTGATTCATGTTGGGTATCTTTCCACGGCCGTCGACTCGCGTTCAAACTTGACCTCTGATCCAGACTAACATATCCCGTGTTCCCAACTTGAATACGAACCGGCGTATTCCCTCTCGGAGCTATATATACTTAGTACCTAGGGCCCTGGCCAGGATACTGATTCCATGAAGGCCCCTGGCCGTGAGGAGGTTGTCCATATGGTGCCTGTCCGTATGGAGGCTGTGCATATGTCGGTTGCTCATACGGTGCGCCGTATCCCGGCCCTCCATATTGTTGTGGAGGAGGGGGTCCCCATTGTCCCGGCGGTGGGTGGCCGCCATGCCCGTGTTGTTGTCCACCGTAGCCTCCATAGTGAGGTTGCTGCTGGTGATGGGAAGGACCCTGGTGGCCGTACCCGCTCTGATGGTTGTATCCGACTTCTGAAGAGCCGTATGAAGGGTTTTGGCCATAGTCAAAGGAGGTATTGCTAGCTGGAGCTGGCGTGTTGGACAGGTAGTCGTTGGCAGGGTTGCCATCCTTGCCTTCCATCGAGTTCAAGTCACGAGTGCTGATCTGGGACCAGAGTCCACCAGCCGTTTTGCTGTGACCACCAAAGGTGCCGTGGGAATGGGCGCAACCTTCATTCGGGTTAAAGCTCCGGCTGCCATCTTTGGTGTTGATGATGTGGTTCTTGTGGTTCTTGACGGATTCTGAAGAAAGGAGGTGAGCTAGCTCGTGGCGGCGAGGATGTTCGCCAGCCCATTTTCGAACGGTCTCGAACATATCGCGTTGGATTTGAACATGGTCATCCCGGGCAGCAGGGTGGTGAAAAGCACGAAGAATATCATTCATGACTTCATCCACGGGAACTGATGGGTTTTCCCAGGCATAAAGGATACGGCTGGTAATGGTTAGCGAGCACTTATGAAAGCCAAACGGTTTTTCTTTTGCTCAACTTACGGGACGACATATTGAAGAATGGTAGCAGCAACGCGGCCTGCGCACGAGTTGAGAATGTTTGTAAAGT
Source organism: Calonectria pseudoreteaudii (assembly GCA_001879505.1). Classification (NCBI taxonomy): domain Eukaryota; kingdom Fungi; phylum Ascomycota; class Sordariomycetes; order Hypocreales; family Nectriaceae; genus Calonectria; species Calonectria pseudoreteaudii. The sequence continues at coordinate 784,643 of KV875231.1, forward strand.
GATCCTTGGACAACATTGAGTGAGTGGGGTCGGAGCATCGGGGGTTCTCCCAGGGTTCCAGCTGCGATTTGGCGCTTGCGCTGATGACACCAGAGGAGCCATCCTTCAAAACCTTAGAAACCTGGTTGATGATGGGTCGGATAAAGGGGGCGAGGAGGCCCAGAATGAAAGCTGTCAGTGTCTCGCTGATCTTTTCCAAGAGCTTCTCCAGACCAGGAACTTTTGCGATACCACGACTAATTGCTTTTACAACCTTGTCTCGGAACTCTAGGATGGGGTAAATCTGTCCCGCAACTTTGACAGGATCAAAATTAGGGCTCATGCCGGGAACGACATTAGCGTTGTCGCGGCTCAAGTCGCGACTGGTTTGCTGGTGGTTTAATCGATCTTGGGCTTCAGAAGCGGCCTTGAGGTCTCTTGCCTGGGAAGCAAATCCACCGCCGACGCTGGGGAGTTTGCTGACCAGAGAGATGAAGTCGGTTGGAGCGGAAAGCCCGAACAAGCCTCGCGTGGAGGAGCCCCCGTTAGTAGCACCTTCTGCGTTCTTGAGAGCAACGTCGACCTCGTCGACTTCGGCTTGTGTAAAATGGTCTGAGGCTTCTCCGATAACTGAATGCAAGAAATCCACAACTCCAAAAGTGCCAGTTACAAGGGGAAATACTCGCTTGCCGCGAAGATTTATCTCGGTGGCTGATCCACAGTGAGCGAAGACTGAGTGGTACCCAAGTTCTTTGAGAGCAAGCTCGCAGTAGTTGCTGTGGGCACTGAAATCTTCCATGCAGTGCAGGGCTTGTCCCAGGCACCGAAGAGCCTCACATAAATCTTCCTCCTTACCGTGCTTAGCGCCACTTGTGTAGAGCCGACCGAAGTGGATGGACCTGGCGAAGCTGTAGCGGAGATAACCAGAACTGGTTGCCCATTGACCAGATTCGTTCGCGATGTAGTTTTTCATTCCTGTTCTCGGGTCGATCTCTGTTTCGATCGGTTGGACCGGGCCGCGCAGGCGAGGATCAAAGGTGCGGGCATCATTGCCATCCGCATAGCCGAGGGGGTTATCGATGTGCTCCTCAGGGCGATAAACACCCAGACGCTCCTCGGTGACCTCGAATTCTTCGGTGGCATACCCAAAGGCCATAAAAGACAAGACCCAGACCTTGGCCGGTGTTAGATTGACTGCATCTTGCGCATTCTAGCAATGCGACGGGTGGGACATACAAGGATGCGAATTGTTGGGGCGTTGACACTCTTTAAACTGCCGACGTCGACAGCCTGGGAGTAGTCGCGCAGCCAATTTCCAAAATAAGTGCGCTTGATAAGCATAGATGTCCATTTTTTGCCGTGAATGAACGCGATCGTTTCGAGAATGTCTTCAATGTCTAAAAGCTGTGTTAGCGCGGGTGGATGCGAGCTATCGAGGGGTAACGTGAGATGCGAACCTCCATGGCGCCAATTGTGGCCCTCAACCTAAACCGCGCAGCAGTCAGCAAGACACGAATGGGCAAAACCATTGTGACAGGAATCGCACCTGTGCGATGGAGGGGATGTTGCCAGCTCCGAAAGCTGCGGCCTTGCCGGGCAGAAGAATGAGGCAGACCGCGATAAGTAGCAGCCAGCTGCCCCGCGGCAAAGAAAACGACGGCATGGCGCAGCCCTACAGCAGGAGCACAGAGCAGGCGGGGTTACAAGTGCTAGTGGTGTGTTTAGGCGATGGAGCTAGCTGTGGGCGACCAGGCAGAGGAGAGGATGGGAAGAGAGAGAGTGTGAAGAATAGAGGGAAGGGGTAAAACACTTCGCTGTTGGCTGTGAGATGGAAGGGGAATTAAAAAAAAATACGGTTTCCTGGGCAGTAAGACGAGCTGAATCTCTGGGCGCAATCTGGAATGGTTGCCACTTGATGACGGGATGACTGTGGCTGACCACGAGCTCCGCCAGTCTTGGTATCGCTTTAACCTTTCTTGGAGTCATAGGGCAGAAAGGCAGTGCTGCACTGGATACACTGGGTGTATTGGGTGCCTCTGCTGGTTCATGACTGGTGCTTCCACTGGCGTTTCCACTAACCCTTCTCTTCCATCAGCGGGTAGCATGTGCTGGTTGTGGAGATACGGGGATACAGACATCCGCGGATAGGCACCAAGCGTGCCCCGCCAGGCCTCCGAGGCTGGGCTGGAGGGCTTCACCAGCGGCTCGAAACGCCCAACAGGGTCCATGACTCCGCGCGACAGCATGCTCCTGCAGACTAACACTGCTGACAGCATAGCCGGCTTCCGCCAAGATCAACGGTGGTGCCGTTTCAGCCGTTGTCGTGCGTGGTTTGGCTGTCGATCTTTTGTATCATGTCGGCGCTGGAAACGGATCTTGAAATATGATCTCTTCCTTGCACATTCACTGTAAGAAAATTGTTTGTCACGTCAAGTCGTCGAGGTTAGACACTGTGCTATGACAGAAATCAAATGGATGCAAGGTTGGGATGTGACATTGCACAAGCTGACCACCCGTAGCCATCCACGTCTTCATTACGACTTGGAGGCCGCGCGCAATTGATTGCTTGTGATGATGACCAGTTGGAGTGATCAAACAAGTGCCGGGCCGTCAGCACTTTGGTCGTACATGGCTTCTAGATGTGGTGGAGGGAGGTGAGAAATTCCAGGTTCCCGCGCGACACAACCATTACTGTTGGCCAACCACGTTGAAGAACGATCGGGTTCCTGTATTCCTGTCATGACTGTGCGAGTTGTGCATGGCGACTTGTTGGAGAGATTCCGCTTCGGCCGAAACATCAGCCAATCCAACGCGTCTTTAGAGCAAGCTGGCGGCGCGGTGGGCTGATAGCCTCCCGGATTTGACATCAAGTGTAATTACACAGGAGCAGAATCACAAGCCGAACAACACGTTCCCGGCACGAATTTGCAAGCCGCCGGGCTGACTTAGCTGTCAGAAAAAGTTTGGACAGTCCGACAGGCCCGAAAGTACATGGTTCCACATTGACGCTTCGTTTTAGGACGTACCCGCATTGTCAACTTCGGGACTTGGGCTTTCCGATCGGGCCAGTTTTTTCTTTGTCAGTTGTTTATTGGTGGTGTCCAATGGACATACGGCGTGCCGTGGAACCCATCAAATCAACCCCTGGATGCAATGAGACTGGATTCGACCACATTGATGAACCATGAAGCAATTAAAATGCAATTTTGCTGGAACCAGTTGCTTTTTGGCTTAAACTCGACCCTCGCTTCATGCAGTACACAGCCGTAACCAGGCAAAGCTGGTTTGGATACGCGGACAATGCGTGCTGCTGCTCCATGCAATGTAATTGATTGGGCCCCCTTTTCGTCAAGACAGAATCGCACCAGGCGCCCGGATGACATGGACTATGTGATATTCTGCAAAACCTAAGCATGATGCCATCCGACAAATGGTCCATCTCCTATTGGAATACTGCATCGTGCCCTCATTCCTCTTTCCGGCAAATCCCAGCTTCCCTGCCTTTTTACCCCGTAGCCCTCATCAGTGTGGCCTGTTCTCTGGTCATTATAGCGCCACTTGGTCGCTAACACAGATAGGGAGGATCCTCATTTCAAAAAAAAAACCAACCCCAAACCCCTGTGCGGCTTCCCGCCCTTCCGTCCCTCTACGCCTATGTATAATTGTCCTAAGAGCAGGCACCAACTTTCTTCCTTTGTTTCAATCGCTGTTTGCCCGGCGTCTTTATTTCCCTCCTTTAACCCTTCTGCATCGTTCCCTTTTGGCGCCAAAGCCATCGTCACTCTCGGTCGCGCGCTGCACCGCTTTCTCATCCAATCGCACCCCTCGATCAACTGTCTCGATTGATCTTCCTCCACCGCCATCTTCAAATATGCCTGCTCGAACTCTTCCAACCTTCACGCGCGCTCAGGTCGAGTCGCACAACTCGAGCAAATCTTGCTATGTCACCATCGGTAACAAGGTCTACGATGTGACCGAGTTCGCCGACGACCACCCCGGCGGTGCCGACCTCGTCTTCGAATACGCCGGCCGCGATATCGAAGAGATTCTTAAGGACCCTGCTTCCCACACCCACTCCGAGGCCGCATACGAGGTTCTCGACGACTCCCTTGTCGGATTCATCGCTGCCGACAAAGCTGCCAACGGCAATGGCAAGGCCAACGGTCATGTCAACGGCACCGCCAACGGCCATGCCGGCGCCTCCGAAGAGGTCTTTGTCCACCCGCGAACTGGCATGTCTTGCGAGGAGGACTTGAACAAAGAGACGGATTACCAGAACGATTACAAGAAGCACAAGTTTCTCGACCTCGGCAAACCTCTTCTACCTCAGGTTTGGTTTGGTGGCTTCAGCAAGGAGTTTTATTTGGATCAGGTTCACCGTCCTCGACACTACAAGGGCGGCAAATCTGCGCCGCTCTTTGGCAACTTTCTGGAGCCCCTCTCCTTGACCCCTTGGTGGGTAGTCCCAACTGTCTGGCTACCATGGGTCACATACGGCACCTATCTGGCTTCCCAGGGCTTCAGCACTCAGATCATCACTGCTGCGTACTGGGCTTTCGGCATCGTCTTCTGGTCCTTTACTGAGTACTGCCTCCACCGATTTTTATTCCATCTCGACTAGTACGTACTGAGCTATTGCCACATGTAAACATTTCCTAACCTTTGCACAGCTACCTTCCTGACAATCGCGTTGGTATTACCATGCACTTCCTGCTCCATGGTGTTCATCACTATTTGCCCATGGACAAGTACCGGCTCGTTATGCCCCCGACCCTGTTCGTCGTGCTCGCAACACCCTTCTGGTATCTTGCCCACACCATTTTTGCTTATAGCTGGCACGCTGCTACCGCCGTCTACTGTGGTGGTATCTTTGGTTATGTCTGCTACGATCTCACCCACTACTTCCTTCACCACACAAACCTCCCTCTCTGGTACAAGGAGCTCAAGAAGTACCACCTCGCTCACCACTTCCTTGATTACGAGCTTGGCTTTGGTGTCACCAGCAAGTTCTGGGACAACCTTTTTGGTACTGCCCTCGTGTACGATGTCAAGAAGACTAACTGAAGTTGTTTGGGACGGCCTGTGTCAACACGATTCTTTCTTCAACAAATTGCACTACTTTGGGGTCATGGTATATAACTCTTTTCTTCATTAGAACGCTTACTTTGACTGGAGTCGGAAGGGGGGCCAAAGCAGTAATGATTTAGGATGGTAATGAGCTTATGCCGGGCGCAGGGCATTTATGACCACGAACCACTATCATAGTTTTAATGCTCTAGATTGTACGCGTGGCAGGACAGCTGCTCTTGGACATATCTATCTAAATAATAATCCGTACTTGTTTTTTTTTCTCTCGCAATCTCATGAACGCATTCATAAAGTCTGGATTCACATGCCATCCAGGTAGTCTAGCGTATTGTGGCGCATCACGTGAAGATCGCTGTGGCTAAGGCCAAAACCTTGTTTCATCAGGCATCACCCTTAAAACTGGGCAATTTTCCACGGAACATCTTACCCGCCGCTCAAACGACGCGAGTGAAACAATCCAACAACTTTTGGCTGACTCGAAGGCCTGATTAGGTGATTCTGTACTTGAGGACCTCAGAACTTACCAGACGGCATAGACACCATGGCTACATTGGACGTCGAGGCACTTCTTGATGCCACAGCAAAGGATACTGAGCAAAAGACCAAGAGTCCCACTGAAGATCAAACCCGGGATGAACGATCCGACCGACGTGACAGGGATCGTGAACGCGACCGTGGCCGTGATGGCAGCCGACACCGAGACCGCGACCACGACCGCCGGCGGCGCGACCGTCGAGATCACAGCCAGACGCGAAGCCGCAGAGGCACACCCGATGTAGGAACTCCACGGAGCGATGCAGGCAGCCACAAAAGTAGGAGGAGAAGCAGAAGCCGCGATGATGATCGCCGTCACTCACGCCGAAACAGAGACGGCGATTATTACAGAGGTGGACGGCGCTCGAGGTCCCGATCTCGCTCCCCGTACCGCCACTACCGCCCTCGCGATGACCGCGACCATCGCGAACGACGGGATCGTGACCGCCGCGCGCGTGATTATCCCCGCGGCCGAGACGACGATCGCCGAGATTTCAAGCGCGATGCCACACCCCAGCTTACTGAGGACGAACGAGATCGCCGTACTGTGTTTGTCCAGCAGCTCGCAGCCCGTCTGCGCACCCGTGAGCTGAAGGAGTTCTTTGAAAAGGTTGGCCCAGTCAATGAAGCCCAGATTGTCAAGGACCGAATCAGCCAGAGATCCAAGGGGTAAGCATCTAAGGCACTGCCCATTGTCAATCGTTCAATGCTAATAATGTGACCTAGAGTTGGTTACGTCGAGTTCAAAAATGAAGAATCCGTTACCCAGGCACTTCAACTCACCGGACAGAAACTCCTAGGTATTCCTGTCATTGTTCAAGTGACAGAGGCCGAAAAGAACCGACAAGCCCGCAACCCCGATTCTGGTTCCCACCCTAACTCTATTCCCTTCCATCGTCTTTATGTTGGCAACATCCATTTCAACGTTACCGAGCAGGATCTGCAGGCTGTTTTTGAGCCTTTTGGTGAGCTTGAGTTTGTCCAACTTCAAAAGGATGAGAATAACAGAAGCCGCGGTTACGGTTTCGTCCAGTGCGTTAATATCTATATCCCATCCGATTGTATTATTTGCTAACCTCTGCACAGATTCCGTGATGCAACCCAGGCACGAGAGGCGTTGGAAAAGATGAACGGCTTTGATTTGGCCGGCCGTCCTATCCGCGTTGGTCTTGGAAACGATAAGTTCACCCCTGAGAGCACTGCCAACCTGTTGCAGAGATTTTCCGGCCAGAATTCGCAATTTCAAGGCTCCGCCTTTTCTGGTGCTGGTGGACGCGGCCCTCAATCCTCAGCCTTTGACCGGGCCGGAGGCCGAGAGAGTGAGAAGTCGGGTGGTGCCAGCGCCCTTGATGACACAGATGTCGCCGGTGTCAACTTTAACAACTATAGTCGCGATGCATTGATGAGAAAGCTTGCCAGAACTGACGAGAGCACCAATGGCAATGATGAACGACAGGTCCTCAAGCCCAAGACGGAGTCCAAGCCGCTCCCCGTGAATGTCAACATGGCGAGTCGCTGTGTCGTTCTTCACAACATGTTTGATCCCGAAGAGTACGCGATCCCAACCCCTCTTGGTTGAAGAAGATGAAGTACTGACAACTTTTCTAGGGAAGAAGGTGATGAATGGGTCAAAGAGCTCGAGGATGACGTTAGGCAGGAGGCCGAGACGAAATACGGACATGTCGTTCACATCTCCGTCGATCCAAACTCCAAGGGAGACATTTATCTCAAGTTTGACAAAGTCCAGGGCGGCGAAAATGCCATCAAGGGCCTCAACGGCCGGTACTTTGGAGGACGAATGATTGATGCGGCACCTGTTGTAGATGCCGTCTACAGCAGTTTGTTCTCTCGTACTCGGGCAATTTAAAGCTAATCTCGGCTTGTCGACACTGCTATTTAGGACGTCTTGCGCAGGTTAGCAGTGTCCGTCCCGACTGGCTGTTCCCCCGACTAAGATCTTTGGTTGTTCAATAGGCATGAAGCCTTTGCTTCCTCGGAGAGCATGTTCTCTCATGACGATTTACCAAAGTACCAGACGGTTTACCCTACCCCAACCTCAACCTATTCCACACCCCGCTGTGTGTTTGGGATCTATCCCGAGCAGACCTTTTCATCTTAACACTTGGTATTGCAGGTTATCCCTCCGCCACCCTGGATGCGACGCAGTATCTCTGGATCCACCACCAACTACTCTAGGTCGAGCACACCCTGGTGCAAAACCCCCTGCTGATATCTGTACCATAGGATGCCCCTTTACGAAAAGAAGGGGTAACTGCCCATTGCCCCATCGCGCCTGTCTAGATAGTCACGACATTTGGTACAAATAGATTGTGTTGAACGTAGTAGAGAGAGTACGATTGTTTGTGATGGCATTTTATTGTTTCTCTTTTGGCTCAGCACATGGATGTAGTTTCTTGTTCTTTTATCTTATATTTGAATTGGGCTAGGAGTATGTCAACATAGGTCAGGTCGCATATCTTTAGGCTAGGAATATAAAAGTTTTACAGGAGCTGGCTGCTTTGACTCATTGGATGTATCCAGCGTGGTCGATATCGTTGTCATTTGGCGAGCCGATGCTACAGGTATTGGCTACAGGTATTGAGATCTTGTTTTTAGCCTCAGAAAAAAGGGATGAGAGGAACTGTGTAGCCTAGTCATTCTATATGATCTTTAGCCCCAACATGGCTATTTCCATTCGGCGGCCTCGATGCTTTTTGCCTCCTCTCCCTTTTTTTTTTATTTATTTTTTTGTAACTGGAGTGAATGGTTGCTGGTGTTTAGTAATTGGTACAGTATCCGACAGTGGGATGTTTGCCTTGAGCGGTGGGTAGTACGGAGGGCGCTCATTTGCTCGCTTTCAATCACTTTGTTTCGCAGTTTCTGACCTGGACATCTGTTGAAGCAGGAATTTCCCGTCCGCAGTTTCAAATGGGTGTTGGGTATCTCATCAGTGCTTCATGCATTGGCTGAGACGAGAAAAAGAAAGATCTGAGCTCGCGAGTAGGAGTACTTCCGAAATCACTTGCTGTTGTTATTCTTTTCGGTGCAAAGTTGTGACTCTAGAGGAGGATGATTCATTGAAGGCAAAACCCTGCATAAGCAGGCCCTAGGCTGATGGGTTGACGGTCCGCAGGGCATCTGCCTAGCCTGGGCTTGTCGAGTTCCCCATTCTTTTGTTTGTCTCTGTTTACTATGATTTACTGGCGACCTGTGAGCAAAGGTGAGAAATACAAGCACAAAAGCGGGCACTTTTCTCTTTTGCTTCACAAAAGCTGCACCTCGTCTCTCGCCTTCACCTCACCTTCACGACCACTCGCCTCCCCCACTTCAGCCTATATTTTCTGCTCGCACTCTCTTAACCGCCGCTGGTGTCTTGCTTTGGGCCTAGAATGATTGAAGGGCGTCGAGGGTCTATGAAAAGCAACTCGAGTGACTATAAGCCCCAGTCACGCTGGCTCAGCAGCCCCGAGGAAGTCAAGTCTGAAGCCAGCTCTAGCAACATGCTCTCTATCAACTTCTCAACACCCTTGGCAGGGCCTGCTCGTTCAGAGCGAATCAAGCAAATGACCAATAATCACGTATATCCTCTCGTCACTCCCATTTGGAACCAGCGCTGACATTTGCTTCCTTGCAGCCAGCCTTTGAAAAGGCGAGAATGTCCCAGGAGATCCTTGTCAAAATACAAACATCTCTGCGTCGTATGCCTGGTGTTTCGGCCAAGGAATCCAATGAAATTATCTCTCAGCTTCAGGAAGTCGGTCAAATCATTAGCCAAGAGACGAGTCAGCTCGTTGATGCGCTGATGAACCTCCAGCTTGACCAGGAGGATACCGACAAGGCCATCGCTCGCATGAGCATCGAGGCTAATTTGGCCAAAGCCGATACAGACGACAAGGCGCAAATCATCAGCTCACTCAAGGCTGAGCTCAATGATGAGAAGGAGAAGCGCAAAGGCGCCGAGGCCGAGGTATCCAAGGTCATGGAAGATCTTCAGAAACTTACTCGAGAGTTCAAATCCTACAAGGAGAAAGAGAGCCACCCAGGCGATGAGCACTCCCCGAGCCGCTCAGATATGATAAAGGTAAGAAACTTGCAAGAATCACCTTGATAGAGTGTGGGATTCTGATTCAACTTCATAGCAACTAGAAGCAACCATTCAGCATCTAGAGGGGCAAGTGAACAACCGTCGCTCCCTCTGGGTCATGAAGCACTCCAGCCCTCATTCTGTTGCCCGTGCTATCGAAACCATTGCTGAGTCTTGCCAGGACAAGGAAGCGGTGCACAAATCCATCATGTCTCTCCGGCCCGAGAGCCGGGACGGCTCTGAACCCCAGGATTCCAAGCATTTGTCCCACGTCTTCACTGACCTGGCGCTTCAAACTGCTCGCCCTCTCACTGGCTACCAGCCCAACCGAGCTGCATCATTTGGCCCTCCGCGCTTTGGACCGCTCACTGCAGGCCCCCCACGAGTTGGCACTGCCGCTCCTTCAGACCGACGATCCTCGGCCAACTGGGCTCCTCCTCAACCTCGCTTTGGGAACCCTCCCGGGAATGGAAACACAGGCTTGACTGGGTTTGGGCGAGCCCCCTCACGCCGAGGTTTTCACAACGGCACTTACCGCTTCAACATGTCCGACCTCTACCATCAGAACGTAGGCACTGGGGATAAGGGCTTTAGGCCAGACAGTGCCTTTGGCCATCGACGAGAGTTTTGCCCTGCCACCCCCTCCGCGACTCGCAACAAGTACACCCGCTTCCGCGACCCCGTTTCTCCCGAGTTTCCAAATCACCAGCCCTCTGCTGCTCTGGTTAACCGCGGTGGCTTTCCCGGTCCTCTCATTCACATCACCGACATGACCGTCGCAGCCTGGAACGAGCAGATCATGGATCTCTACACTACCATTCGCGCTTTCGTCGAGCACCATGCCAATGAACCAAGCTCCTTCAACCCTACTGAGCTGTCCCAGACCCGTCTCTGGCCGGTGCTCTTGGCGACTTACTACCCCCTGCTCGAATCCGAGGCCGTCTCCTATCTCGAGTATCATGTCAAGGACGAGAGCTCAAAGTCCTGTCTTGTTACCCGGGTCATTATTGACTTTATTGTGAACCGTGTTTGGGTCCCGCGCGCTTGGTGTGGTGCCGACACCGAAGCCACCTATGGAATCATGGACATTGAAAGGGATATCGAGCGAACCCAAGGCAAGTTTCACCTGCGTAAAATTTCTGTTGGCTATTTTTTCTCTCTCCTAACACGATGCATTCAGGCCAGCCGTCCACGTATCGCCAGCCCATCCTCGATCGACAAGCTTCCGTTGTTGACTCCATTATGAAGCTCGAACACTATCAGCATTTCAGCAAGGGCCGCGTCGAAGAGATCACCGAGATGTTGATACAGATGATCCGCCCTCTTCTAAACCCGGACGCTGACTCTGCCAACGCGTATCGTGACCTGGAGCACGTTGCCAACACAGCTTGGGGCCTGTCGTCGCGAATTCTCACCAGTCGCCTCACATTCGACTTTCGCTTCCCAGAGGTCGGGTGCCGCTTCTCGTGCCAGTCCATGATTCCAATCTGGCCCAATATGGACCCCATGGAGCTTCAGGCTAAACACTGGCGCGTTGCGCTCGTCACCACCCCCGTCATCACCTGCCGCAACGATACGGGCACCAACATCTCTGCCCATTCGGTTGCATTGGCCGATGTTGTTTGTATGCAGTAGAGACGCGAGGAGGGGATGAGGGGGTGAGATACTTGACCTTTCAGGCCACATCCTCTGATTGTTCTCATTAAACAAAAAAAAAAAAGTGACGGGAGCAATGACACAGCCATCCTTTGCTCTGCTGGGTAAAATCAAACACTAGGCGAACAATTATTCTCGCCTGTTCTTGGCGCGAATTCATCAACACGGGCGTTTTCTTACTCCTGCGGTAGTCGTTATGTGGTGCAGCACATCTCATCGTGTACCCCCCCAGGCTCAACTTTTTGCTTTGGGATCGTATGGAAAAGTGAAGGCCATGGCCGAATTTTTTGGCAATTTATTGGGACTTTGGGTTTTTTCTCCTTTTCTTCTCGTTTTTGTGCCGATTTCACCCGGGACAAGGTTATCCAAGGAAAAGGATGGTGGTAGTTTTGTTTTTTTGTTCTTCATTTGGGGTCAAGCAGGGAGGTGTATCGGGGTGGTAAAATGAATCAAGTGACCAAAAAAAAAAAAGGATGCCCGAGAGCTTAGAGGGAAGAATAGGACCGCTCTCTTGATGATTGAATTCCAGTCACGTATTGGGTACAGAGGCAAAGGGAACTAGTCAGGTTCAATAAACACGGCCTATTCGCACAAGACCACTGATCTTCCTGCAAACCTAGCAGTTCTGGTTGACTCCTTTAATCCTCATTTCGAGCTAATCACACGGTTAACCTTTTTCAGGCTAGTACATGTACGAGCAGTTTCTTTGCGTACAATGGTTTCATAGACATCGCGATAGTATGCTTATAACTGGGAGTGCGGGTTTCAAGGAGTATATATTTATTGAACATCATTCTCTGTCTTTACCGAAAACCTGACTCCAAATTGAAGTCAAATACCGTGTAAACCCTTTTGTTTCCCGTATTGAACTCCGAGCGCCAGTCTGGGCCTTTATCCTTTCTAAAACGCGAGCCTGGTGTAAAGCAACAAAGAGAGAGAAAAGAAAAAGAAAAAGAGAAAAAAATATAAACAAAGAATTTGAGGGGGAAAAAAAGACCCATGCGCCTACAACGTGACCAGGATTAGTAGCGGCGACGAGCCATCTGGTCAACGGTCAGGTCATCGTAGCGTCGCATAACAGCCCCCAAAACCACCTTGAGGATACCGTCCGAAGTGAGGGTGTTGCCTCGACCGCGCGCTGTAGAGTTCCAGGGAACAGTGTCCACAATATCACGGATGCCCTTCTTAGCTAGATCATCATCCAGCCCGATGAGGGCTCTGCGAGCGGTACTCGAGTTACCGACCTGGAAAAACTGGATACCAACTTGGTGGGCCGCTGCCCGCTGCCGATCTAGAGCCTGAGCGACTTCAACGATGACTTCTTCTGGAGCATCCGACGGAGCCCCATCGGTGATAACAATAATGTTGACCGGCTTCACCTCTTTTTTCCCCAGCTGTTCGTATCGTTCGAGGTATGGTTCCAGGATATCCCGCAAACACTTGCCAGTAGGGGTGTAACCACTGGGCTGGATTTGCGTGAACAAATTATTAACCTGATCTGCGCTACTTATATTGATGAACCCGCGACCATTGTTTGTAAATTGTGACTCCTCGGTTGGGTGATGGTTCAGAAAATAGACGTCGATGCCGTCGGGGTCGCGGGAAGCGCAGATCGGTGCGATGGCGGCGATGGCATCGCGAGCTTCTTTCCAATAACTCCTCATCGACCCCGAGTCGTCAATGACGAAAATGGTGTCGAACTCGGAGAGATAGGCGTAGCTATCATCAGCTAATGAAGCCCCGGGCGATGTGGCTACGGCATTCCTCATCCAATTGCTGAACTTGCCAGTTGGGCTCGAAGGGCTGGCAGAAGCGGTGTAGGCAGGGGGGGCCTCTGATTGAAAGGTCAGCAAGGTCTTCTGGCTGTGAGTGTTTGGGATGCGGTCCACGCTTACCTTGGTCGGCATCGTGGGATGGACTGGGGTTGCCGTCTTTACCATCTGCCTTGGCGATTCTCTCGCGACTAGGACTATTGCTAGAGAGTCGTTTGCTAAACTTGGAAAGTATGGTCTGCATGGTTCTGTGTTGGCTAGAGTAACGACTGTGAGATTGTCGATCGTTGTGGGAGCAGAAGCTTGGTTGTGAAAGGAGCATTTTGTAAGAGTGCGGGGGATTGTTGATGGTGAATTATGATTGATCCTTTGTTCCTTCCTGTATGTGTTTGTGTGATTGGTGGTCAGACCAAATGTGCAGCGAATGAAGTAAAACTTGTGGGGTGCAAACTATGATTCTTTATTGAAAATTGTCGAATTGATGGAGAGTTTATATACAGTTAGTTGACTTTATCATGAAACACAAAAATCACCTCGTACTATGCCTTTGATGACACAAGGGCGCAGTCAAGTTTTGGCGCACAGCAAGGCTGAGAGAATTTCCACTTCGAAGTCCCAAATGACAAAAAAAAACACCCAACTCTCTGCAACGCAATAGCAAGCAATTCTTGTTTTTTTTCCTTCTTTTTTTTTACGAAGAAAAAAAATTCTTTGAATAAAAAACAGATATGTGTTTTATTTGACTGGTTCTTTGGTCGATTCCCCCCCCCCCCTTTTGACCATGAAAACAGAATAGCATACCTGGACATCTCTTGTGGAAATAGAATTCTGCCTGAAATAGCAAGGCTTGCTGTCAAGGCAAAAACTCACATGGTGGCTTAGAATGTGGCGTTGACTGCGCCTCCTTGAAAGTGGCATAACGTAACCGTCACGCAACCACACATTTGGGGGAATATAAATTCGTGGTGTTCTCATTCTGAACTAGAGTCACAAAAGGCTCAAACATAGCCGCATTAATAGCACGGATACAATTGTGCGGCAGTGGTAACGCGATGAGGATCATGAGGCATACCGCGAAGATCCGCAGTTGAAACCACGCCGACGTGGATGAGCCAAAAGACTCAGGGCGCGTTGAGAATGATAAACGATGCACACTAACTGAGGACGAAGGGGAAGAAGTTAATGCTTTGTTGCAGGTCCAACCTCATTTGCCTTTGCCCATCACGTTTGACCGCGATCATGTGAGGATTATGGGGTTCGGATGACAACGTGGATGTTCGAGCATGAGCATGTGGGTATCGATTTTCCTGGGGTTGTTAAATGGAGCAAGCCAAGATCAAACTTCGGTGAAGGAACTGGAACATCATTTTGGGTAACCACTTCAGTGACCTTGGAAGTGGTATCCCCGTTATCTTTTCGGTCATGATAGACATCTTTAATCCTCACCTTGCCCCAACTTTCCCCGAGTCTCCCCACAACCCGATCCTCAACTGGAGACCAACGGACGATGGGCCAAGGTGTGGCGAAGTGGTGGATCGTGAATAGTAACAACAAAGAATTTCATTCATGGAGCCATTCCCAGTTTCACGGTGCGCGAATAAAGAAGGTCTGTGAGACCCTGGGCCCGGCGTCACCGTGAGGCTTTTTAAGGTGAGGGCGACGAGCGAGACCTCACCAAACATTCCACCCGGCCACCGTGTGACGCCATCGCCAACGCAACCTGGGACCGTATCTTCCGCGAGTCTGGTGATTTTTTCCCTGCCCACCGTAAGCAGATGGATGCTGGGTGCTCAGCGTGGCCCGCGACATCGGGACCAACCGGGTCGCTTCAGCCTGTTCCACCGCACACCTTCGTGTCGTTTCTGGGCAAGTCAAGGACTGGGCCAGGGTTGGTTCCAGAAGTCATCAAAACAGTGCTACGCAAGGAGAGCATCTCTCCACATTTTGGAGGGGCGATACCCGACGGCCTCCTACACGAGACCGAGCTGATTCGCCAGGGTGTCTTTCAAGGGTCGATTGTCAGGTATTTTCTAAGTTAATCCGCGCCTCCCCAAGCAATCAAATTGCAGAAGACCAACCACGCGCCCCTCAATGGATCCAAAGGTTGATGCTAAGAAAAAATTGATTCCGCCTTCGCCGGCAGAAGGAGCAGCAGCAAAGATCCAGGCGGTAGCTGTTTCCATCTATGCGGATTTGAGGCACTTGAGAGGTTCGCGCAGTTTCCCAAGGCGGCCAAGGGACCGGGCCGGCAGCTAGATCCGGGCATGGCCCTATCCCAGAGCGTTTATGCGAGTTATCGTGGGATAATGGGCTCCACACTGGAACACCCGCTGAGCGGGCTGAGGGGGGGGGAGGGGGAGCCACCTTGTGGAATCGCATTCGGGCACTGCGAGCAAAAGAGAGCAAGCTGATGGCCGCGTGCGAAACCTGGCTGGGCGCTTGGGTAACAGGGGAGGGGGACAACCGTAAGACCGATTAAGATGGTTTTCTTTTCTTTTCAAGAAGGACAACGCAACTTGCCGCCTTCTAGGGCTTACGAGGTAATCGATCTGCGCGGGCGATGCCTCCCAGTACCGCGATCCACCCGCATTCATGATGCCGAATATCCGACTTGAAGATGTACACGTTGTTGTAAGAGGTCATTCGGTGGCTGCTGGTTGATGATAGAGAGGGCAGCTAAAGCAGCCCACCGTGTCATTCCTTGTTGTGATTGATGGGTCCGCGCAGGCGGAGGCCAGTCCGGTACGTCATTTTCTACTGGCTAGGGCATCAGGCACATGTAGTTTCGGGGTTTCATGCTTGTAAGAAGAGGGATCCCAGCTTGTTCGCAATTATTGCCTCTTCATTTGTTTTGGTTGGGCTGTCGTGGGGGGCCGCTGGTGAGCCGACAAGTAACATTTCAAATCCGACACGGTGCCAATAATATCGAGAGAGGAGAGAGAGAAAAAAAAAGACGACCAACAATCCGGCCACAGAGCTGAGCAACCGCGGCGAAAATTGTACAATCAATCAATCAATCATATCTCTCCAGAAAGAACCCAAAGGGTATAGCTCCGAAAAAAACATCATCAAGGGATGCGCCCCAGGATTTAAGCTGCAGGGGACGAGGCCAGAGGATGGAGACTTGGTGAGCGGCACATGGGATAGCAACATGTACCTAAGCCGCCAGTGCTGACCTTGATATCTTAAACTGTCAGCTCTGCCCGGGCCTGCTCCAATCAAGACATGTCTGGCGCAAGCCCAGTCTGTATCAAAAGGCCCAGGCCCTGCCCAAGGGGAAATCCTATGCCATGGGACGTCGGGGACCATGGGAGGGTCTCACTGCTGAGGCATGGCCGCAAAAAATCGTCATGCATCCCAACGTCAACCAATGCTCGCCGCTCACTGCTCACTACAGAAACATTCACACAGACCACCAGGGCCCTGCCCAACTAGTACTGTAGGTCAGGTACGGGGTACGCGCGCAAGAGTTAGGTACAGAGCTTCATGTACCTCGTCTTGTGCGTGCAAGGCGGCGTCCCGCCCCATACCCATCCCCGTGCCACGCCCCGACTCGCTCATTTTGCACTTATATCCAAGGCCCCTTTCGCATCTCCATCATCTTTTCCTCCCTTCTCTCTCTTCTCTTCTTTTCCTTGAGCATCCCAAATCCTCCTCTCCTCCCTTCCCCTTGTTAGGTAGCCTGTCTCTGGCATGGTTGCTTAGACCCCGCTTCTTCTACTCTCTCATCTCCCACCAAAAGCACCTTGTCTGCTAGACCATCTCCGGTCTGCCAAGATACGCGAAGACGGCAAGCTCCTGGACCTCGCCGTTAAACCACAACTCCACCTACTCTTTTGCATCTTGATCTCTTCTCGCCGTCAACATGTTCGGTGGTCGCAAGTTCTCCATTAACCGCCACACTGGCGCTCCCAAGACGCTCACCCGTCGCTTCAGCTCTGGCGAGCCCACCAACAGCGGTCAGCCTCACCTTTCTTTTTCTTCCGTCTACATCTTTGGTCTCGTCCCTGTGTGTGTCTCGACCTCGTTCCATGTCTCAGCTGCTCTGTGGCGGCACTGGTACCCCACGTCCTAGGCCTTGCGGGCGTCCTCACTCGATCCCGTGGCTGAAGGTTTGGGTATCATCACCAGCATCGCTATGGGCGGCCATGGAGAAATTCTTTCTGTTTTCGAGGCCCGACAAAGCTCCAAAAAACCACCCCCTCATCTTCACACACGTTGTCCTCTCCGCCTTTTCATCCTCCCCACCTCGAAGGCTTTCCCCCTGCCCTTACCCAGTGCTACTTGGCGCTCCCAGCTGCCACTCATTGCCCCTCCTTACCATAGCGCTACCCAATGGCACCTAGCCTTTTTTGCGGCGTTGCTACCCCCCTGCACCACCTGCCCACCCTGGCAAGCTTGGCTGCAAAGAACCCCGCCAGCTCCCCTCCTTCCACCTGCACAAAGCTCCATACGACAAGCTCCAGAGCTTGTCCATAACGTCATCATCAGCCTCATGCCATTGACCACCAACACAATCATCAACGCCCTTAGAGGAAATCCCTAGCCTCATTCCGCTTGTTTTCTGATATGATAATCTTGATTTCTGTGCAACAATACTGACTTTTCCAAAAGAATTCCAGTCCAAGGTTCATCGTCAGTTCCGTAGCGCCCACGAGGGTCACCTGCCCCACGCCGGTCTCGATGCCAGCCGATCTTCCACCGGTGTCATCTGGTGTACCGAGCGTGCTTCCGAGTATGGCTTCCTCGAGGACCCTGATTCCTGGGCCAACCTGGGCCAGGGTGCTCCCGAAGTCGAAGACGAGATTGAGGGCTGCTTCCCCCGCCCCCAGACCGTCGACATCTCCATGGCTGGCCGTGAGTACGGTCCCACCGCCGGTATCAAGCCCCTGAGAGAGGCTGTTGCCAACCTCTACAACGAGATGCACCGAAAGGGTAAGGACAGCCAGTACACCTGGGAGAACGTTGCCATCGTTCCCGGTGGTCGTGCTGGTCTCATTCGAATTGCTGCCGTCCTCGGAAACTCTTACCTCTCCTTCTTCTTGCCCGACTACACGGCCTACAATGAGATGCTGAGTCTATTCAAGAACGTGAGTTTATCGCTGAATTGGATCATTGGAGCAGCGCACAGCTCCTTGTAACAAGGTATACTGATCAATTGGATGCAGTTCGCTGCCATTCCCGTCCCTCTGAACGAGGGCGATGGCTACCACATTCACCCTGACAAGATCGCTGAAGAAATCGCTCGTGGTACCTCAGTTATCCTCACTTCCAACCCCCGTAACCCTACCGGCCGTGTCGTCGCCAACCCTGAGCTCGCTGAGATTCAGGACATCTGCCGTGGCCGCGCCACCTTCATCAGCGACGAATTCTACTCCGGTTACAACTACACCAGCAACTGTGATGGTTCCACCATCTCCGCTGCTGAGAACGTCGAGGATGTCGACGAGGATGATGTCCTGATCATTGACGGTCTCACCAAGCGCTTCCGTCTTCCTGGATGGCGAATTGCCTGGATCATTGGTCCCAAGGGTGAGTGAAACTAAGGCAACATGCTTTCAATTGCATTGAGAACCGCCATGCTAACGATTCCCGAACAGAGTACATCAACGCGTATGTTTCAAACATCTCGAGTTTAGAGTTCAATTACTGACGAATTTCAAGTATCGGTTCCTGCGGTAGTTACCTCGACGGTGGCGCCTGCCACCCCTTCCAGGAGGCTGCTGTCCCCATGCTTGAGCCCGAGTTGGTCAAGAAGGAGATGATTCACCTCCAGTCCCACTTCCGAGTATGTCACAAACCATCATTTATCTAAACTAGTGGCATTGTTAACAATTCATCAGGACAAGCGTGACTACGTCGTCCGCCGCCTGCGCGAAATGGGCTTCGTCATCAAGTACGTGCCCGACTCGACTTTCTACCTGTAAGTACACGCATCACTCGACATCACACAAAACGAAAGAAACTGATGTGGCACGCAGCTGGCTCAACCTGGAGGGTCTTCCCGAGTCCATTGCCGACGGTCTCAACTTCTTCCAGGCCTGTCTGGAGGAGAAGGTCATCGTCGTGCCCGGTATCTTCTTCGATCTTAACCCTTCGCGTCGTCGTGACCTGTTTGACAGCCCTTGCCATCACTTCGTTCGTCTGTCGTACGGACCCAGGATGGATGTGTTGAAGATGGGCATGGACGCTATTGAGCGCGTCGTCCAGAAGTAAGTTTCGATGAAATTCCCAGTGTTGACAGAAGATGTTAACCAGCGATTCAGGGCCAAGAACCGCAGTTAAATTACATGATACCTTACCTGGGGTTGTTGCAGATGGCCGAAGCCTTGACTAATGAGTTCTGAAAAGGCTTCGTCCTTTGAGGAATGTCGGGCCTCATAATGTCATGCTGCCAGAGCTGGTGGTGTGAAGGAGAAGAAATACTTATAGCCGGAGTCCCAAGTGATGTCAACTTGAGGGGATGATGGGGAGCCAAACTTTGTGAACCGATGCATGCCGAGGAAACATGAACGAGCTAGATGGTGCCCATGACATGGCGCTTTCATTTTAGCAGTATTAAAGTCAGCCCCCGTAGCCGAGGGTTGCGAATTGAACCGAATATGCATTCAAAGCGTCCCACTGGGGGAAGAGTTTCCTCATTTAGGCTTCCCGTGAATGGCCGGACTGGCAGACATCATATACCCTGCTCATCTCGCCATCGCCCTTGATAGTGTCGAACAAGTACTGCATGCGGCTTATTACAAAGAAATGTCCTAGCCGCCTATCAGAAGTCGTTGGTGGCAGGGCCCTAGCGATGACACCATACATCCCGCGCACCATCCCGCGCTGCAGATCTGAGCTTGCATCTCCCATATCCCAATTCTTCTTTTCTCCCCGCATGGGCGGGTATGTGGATGTACTCCACGTCTGCACCGTTTTTTTGCGCCCCGTTCGTGTAACAACAAGAAGGTGAGAAAGAAACGAGGTTGCTTTTGAGGAATAATAATTACGTTGCGGTGTGGGCAGTTCGGGGAGTTGAGTGAAGCCCAGGCCAATCAATCAAGCTGCTTGGTTCCTCTTTTTTTTTTCCTTCTCTCTTTTCTGCCTTGCAAACCCAGCCCACTTCTAGCCTTGTCAAATTTGTCATATTTGATACTCTTCCGAAGATATCCTCAACTCAATTTCCCCTGTCAAAGACAAGAAAGGATCTGTGGCACGGTCTTTCTTTCTTTCTTTCCCCTTCTTGTTCTTCCACTTTCTTGCATTTTGTGGGGCGGGGAGAACAAAGTACACACCGTCCCGTCTTTCGTTGGACGTGGGGTTCCTCCGTCGAGGTGGGAGATTTGCACACCACCATGCTCACGCGCCTTATCCGACGCCCTGTGGTGGTCCCTTTGTGCAGGTTCGCGAGCACGTCACGCTCGCAGTTTGGTGTGGCAACCTATTTCTCGTCAGGACAGTCAGCTGCCAAGATGGGGGCATCCGAGAAGCAGCAGCAGGGGGAGCAAGGACCGGGAGCGACAGGCATATCTGAGATGACTACAACTGCTGCAACAACTACTACTACAGGGACGGAATCAGCCTCCACCGCCTCGCAGACGCCCGGAGGAAATGGGATTCTCCCGCTCCCCGCGCCGCCGTCCCCGCAGGACCAGCAGATGAAGACGGAGGACGGCAGCAGGGGCGATGACGTGACGACGCTACGCGTAGGAGAGACGCTGCGCCTGGACGCGCTCGGCCCGCTCGTCGTCAACACGGATGGATCCATGGCCCGCGTGGGCAACTGGGCCGGCATGACGGAGATGGAACGAGAGGCAACGATGCGGCTCCTAGGCAGGCGAAACCGCCAGAGGCTCGAGGCGCTCAAGGCCAGGAAGGATGCTGAGGAGGCGGCTAGCCGCAGCGGTTAGTGGCGTTGCTCTGTGTTGCCTTGGATGAATGGGCGAGCGAGACGGCCTTGAGGAGGAAAGGATTTCCCAGGCCGCTCAGAGTGAGTCATGATGGGCCTGATCGAGGGGAGAGTGGGAGGGAGAGGGAGGATCAGAAGGGAAAATTCAATCTCAGCAACACAAAAATAAGCCATCAAGCACAAATTGTTTTAGGGAATCGTGCTCCAACACCGTGTGTACGCTTGGGAAACAAATGTGGTTGTGTGTGTGTGTGTGTGTCTTTGCTGCTTGAAGGATACAAGCGGTTCCTCTTCTCTTTTTTTGAAAACTTTTGTGCAACGAAGAAATACTAAAATTGTACGATTGTCGTAAACCCATTGATATCATCGCAAGAAGAGAAAAACCAATATCCAAGACACGACTTCTCCCAAGTCTTCCCGTCCCGGCGCTGCCCGCCTGCCTGCCCGCCTCGAGATGTGACTCTATCCAGTTGTCCTCATGAATGCATGCCATATGCGTCCCCGCCAACTATCCGACCGCTCTTGATATGTACCCAATACCCCGTTCTCGTCTTCATCTATGCATTTGTCCTTGGGCAGCCTTGATGGCAAACCCGGAGCATACCTGCCTGGCCCAACCCAGGTCTTTTGAATTTCAATCAGAACGCCCCCAACCGCCCCTGCCGCAACCCGGAGAGAGAAGAAGAACGCCGCCCGGCCCTCACGCATCAGCAACCAAGGTGAGGTGATATATGTTACCATCCATAGAATTTTTTTTTCCACGGCGTTGGTTAATCACCGCTCCTCCTTGACGGACTCGTCCTGTTTCGAATCGGACTTTGACTTGTCGGCCGGCTGTCGAGTGGCAGCGAACTCTTTCCAGAGCGTGACAATCTCGTCATTTCCCTCGTTCTTCTCAACAAGTAGATTCTTGAGCCACTTGTTCTCCATTTCGAGTTGCTGAACCTTGCTCTCGAGGACCGAGACCTTCTCGGACATTTCCTTGGCCGACTTCTCGAGGGCCTGCTCGCGCTGCTTCTTCTTGATGCGGAAGCGGGCCGAGGCGGCAGTATTGCGCCTTCGCTTGTCCTCCTCGGCAGCTTGGCGGGAAGCCTCCTCGAAGTTCATGCCGCGGCCGGCGCCGGGACCGCTCTCAGAGTTGCGCTTTTCATTTGGCTGAGGGGCAGCAGGGGCAGCAAAGTGAGCTGGCTGGTGCTGGCTCTGGGGCACCTGGGGGTAGGCGGAGGAGTTTGGCTGTATAGAAGGGAAGCTTGTGTTGCTTTCCGGGAAGGCGTTCAAGGGCGTAGAAGGGTAGGCGTTGGTGCTAAAGTCGGAGAAGCTAAAGTCACCTGCCATGGTAGGTTGGTCAGCCCAGGTCGAGGCAATACAATAGTCATGACAATAAGTATGCAAGAGGATAAGAACGATTAAGACAATCAAGAGGTGAAGAATAATACATGATGTAGCAAATAGCCCATAGAGACCCGGGGAAGCGACTTTCCCATCTCGGGAAGGGGAGTGTGAGGGAACAGGGGGGTTGATCGATGTCGTGATCGGGGCCCGCAAATCACGAGATATTGCACCATAGGCACCATCCCGCCCTTCCAGCCATTTAGGTTTGGCCGGCACCCCAGTGAGAGCCACACTCCAGCGCAGGCTGCATACTGTGACAACTTTGTCCCAATGATGGAGAGGTGAGCGCTGCACACAGGGGGGGAGGCAGGGAAAAGACGGTCATAGGTGGGGAGGGAGTGAGTAAGTGTTGGTCGAGAGAGCGGATGCAGTTCGTCGTGCATCAAGGGCTAGCAAAAGCCCCAGGAATGCATGTCTCTCCAAAGCCGTCACTTGAGCGGTATTGGATGTGACGGTGGAGGGGAGCGAGTGGCAGTCCGCGGAGATGCAGTGCCGTGAGGAGACCGCGGCAAAACTGCAACGAAGCGACTTCATCTCAGGCTGATGATCCCGGACCTGTCTGTGACCGAATATATCGATAACACGGCCAAAAACATGACTGGGATCTGTGGTGTTTTTTTTTTCCAATTGTGGGAGAAAATTTAGGAAAACTCACTCTGCATGAAATCAAGGCTTGAAAGTTCTCCCATTACGGATTGAGCGGGAGTCATGTCTTCCGAGGGCGAGGTGCTCTGCGAAGTTTCGACGTCGATCTTGGCCGGGTGAGCCTGGTAGTCGGTGTTCTGGCCAGTCTCGAAATCAAAAAATTGGGTGTTGGTAAACAGAGCGAGATCCTCCTCCATGTTGAAAGGCTCCTCAGGAGCCGACTCCTGGCGATTGATGGCGTTGAGATCCCGGAGGTACTGCGACACGTTGGGGCCGCGGCGACCGTTATAGTTGGACATTGTTTTTCGGAATAGATTTGCCGCGGTGAATTGGCGACGTCAATAATTCCCTCCCACAATGAAATAATTCAGGCAGTCCTCCTCCTGTCGGATGAAAGGCTTAGGTTGAACAATAAAATCACAAATGTGTCGTCGGGTGGTTGAGGCCGGATGCGGCACAGAGTCCTTCAATCACGCTTCAGTGAGAGGGAGCGGGGTTTTGTGTGGCCTCTATTCTTTGCGGGACAAATTGTCACAGGGCGATGACTCGAAGGGCGACAAGTCAAACAACGCTGAGAGGGGCGTCAGCGTCAAGTCGTCGTAAACCGGGGCCGTCAATGCACACGTCGTTGGTCGATGGGCGATGCCGAATCTCTGGTGGACGGAACACGCAGAGAAGCTGTCGAGATGGGCGTATGGGAAGATGTGGAGGAAGAAGGAAACTCGACTTGGAGTCCTGGGGGGGTTTTCAGACAGTGGATGCTTTTGTCGAGGCCGATTGCCGCCGAAGCCACGGCGTAGTGGGTAGTAACAGTGGGTAGTGGGGAGGTTTGGCAGACTAGAACGTGTCGGGTGGTGGACGGGTGGTGCGGCTGTAGTGGGCTTAGCGGTGCAGCGGTGCGCGTGGGCAGTCCCAGGGATCACAGTGCAATGCCCTGTGCCACCCCAGCCCATCTGCGTCGCTGGAAACGAGGGCGGACCGACAGCGCTCGCAACGGGCCCAATCAGCCCTTGACCGACAGCTGCAGGTTTCGTACTGTACGGGTGAGCCTGTCAAAGACACAAAGCCAAGTGAAGCCACCAATTCC
This sequence comes from Calonectria pseudoreteaudii, assembly GCA_001879505.1. Classification (NCBI taxonomy): domain Eukaryota; kingdom Fungi; phylum Ascomycota; class Sordariomycetes; order Hypocreales; family Nectriaceae; genus Calonectria; species Calonectria pseudoreteaudii. Next base: position 808,771 of record KV875231.1, read on the forward strand.
TGCGGGGGTTCCGCCCCTCCCTGGCCGTCCACTGAAAGGCGCCGAGTTACTTGCGTGTCAAGGTTGCTTAAAAATCAAACCATGAAGGTACCGGGATCTCGTCACCCTTTCCCCCACGTTCAGTGCGCCTTGAGACCCTGTGCCCTGCCATGGATGTGACCAACGTTGACGCAGATGCGATGCCATTCGAGCAACTTCATTTCTGCCCTTGGTTACTTCGCGTCAATTTGCAGTCTGATATGTAACTTTTTGACGCTCCTTGCGTGCCTGTGTGTGTTTCTGGCCCAGAGTCTACTTCCCACAGTCCACGGATGCCCGGTTGCTGGATTACAAATCCCTCCGATCAGCCTGCATGAGCCGCACACTATGGAAAGTGTCGGTGTTCTTCCGAGGGGACCAAGGGAACAGAGGACGGGAGAGGGGAGCTCCACTTGCCATTGACCGTCCCTTACAAATCAACGGTAACGGATCCGATGAGAGGTCAACTTCAGACAGTCTAGGGCCTTCACTAACCCCGATCTACGAACTCCAGCCGAGTCGGGCTCAGTTGCCTTTCTGCGTCTAATTTGGGGGGAGGCTGGCCCAGGGCCGAACGGGCCACCATGTACTCCCCGAACAAGCATCGCCCGGGAAAATTGGATATTTGTTACCTGATGTATACTGCATTGCAATAATACTCCTGCAGGCTGGTATTGTCGCTACCTATCGCTGCTCCCTGCTACATTTCGTGTTGGTCCTGCAAGTAATAACACGGGAAACCGTTTCATGGTGATTAATTATCATCGCCACTCTCACATCCATGCGCCGGCCAAGTTTGTGAGAACATACCTGGACTGGGGCCCAGCCTCACAGTGCCAAGGCCCAACGACAAGTAGCGCGAGCCCAAGTTTGTCCGTAGCTCGTGGTAAATCCCTCCGACTTCGTCCAACTACCTTTTTTGCGCCTCGGAATCAGTGATGCCTCGATTACCGAATTCCTAGCCCAGTCAGAAAAACCCTGATCAACGCTTTGGTCCATGCTGAACCCACACATTTTTTTTGAGCAAAAAAATCCAAAATCGAAAATAGAGCCAAAAAAAAAATTCTTCGCTCTCATTTAAATTAACACACAAGCGAGAAACCCAATCGCATATCTAAGGGTGCTTTGCCAATGCTAAGAATTATCGAATTCAACCTCGCACAGTGTTCAGCCGGTTCAAGACATGCCCACCAAAGGTCCACCATCGACCAACAAGGCAAGGAATGACAGTGGCATTTGCCTGGGCTTGCGCATGCTCTGGGAGGTAGGAGTGGGTGTCTGTATCTCTGTATGTACGTGACTCCAGCCCCCATGTCCAGGGTGCAGGCAGAGGCCGCGTCAAGGAACTCCTCGTGGGTATTATGGCGCAAATGGGCAACACTGTGTGGTCGCTACCACTGCCGCGTGCTTTGGTCTCGCGACCGATTGGGAGACATCATTATCAAATCTCGACCCACCCACCAATCGTAGTGGCCTGAGCCTCCCAACTCCCCGAGATTTTGGGGCCCCAACGTGAAAAGCAAGTCCCCCGAACCTCGTGGGCCCTCGCTTCTGCTAGCCTTGGCCCCCGCCTCAAGGCGTGGGAACTCCCCGTTCTCTCACCCTCCATCAACTGAGGAGTCTGACGAGGCCAACGGGTCTGTCAGGTCGAGGTCAGATAATTCAGGTGCGTCCTCACTCGTCACCGTGGTGGTTGTTGTCACTCCCACGCAAGCACGCAAGCCACCACCCACTTTTCACACCACCATCCCTTCCGAAATACGGATCCTGCCTGCAACCTTGCCTTTTCCCTTGCGGTATTCGCGCATCTACCGACCCAGATCTGCACCAGCCTGAGGATGGGGGCGGCAGGGCCCTTGTTGGATGCGCGTGGGGGGAGGGAAACCGAGTCCGAAGTTCTTCGACTGAAGCAGTCATCAGTCCCCGGGTTGCGCCAAGCAGTCATGGGAAGCGAGCCACGTTATTCGCCTCACCATCGGGGAGTTCATCAGACAAGGTCTGTCAAACCCCGGGGAACTCTCTCCAATCCCCCCTGCCGTCTTGGTTTTCTCCGCCCAAACATCTCGGCTCTCCGAATTTGATCCTATTCCAGGAATGAGATTCCGTGGCAGTGGGGTTTCTGGGTCCTGCAAAGGCTACCCACTGGTAGGTCAGACAAATTCAGGGTCAATCGAGTACGTATTCGATACCAGGTCATGCCATGCCCACACCCAGGTCATCCCATAGATGGAGCGAGGATGGAGAAACGGCGTGGCCTGCCTCGTCACCATTTTCGTCCTCAGCTGAACAGAGCCAACAAAGTTCTCATCACCTGGACATTCATTACCAGCAGCTGCAATACGACGTCTGAGTTTGGACTTCTACCTTTCGCACTGGACACTGGACTCGGAATTTCCCTAGCATTTCTGAACCAAAGATCAATCTGCAGATCTTCTTGTGTTGTCTTGGTTTGATTTATTTGCGCCTTTTTTTTTTAGCTTTCGTACAGATTTGGATCCAGCTTGTCTTGTATTCATGGCACATCTGTTAACCTTTCACATGATTATCTCAACCGCCTCCGCCATAGGGAGCCAAAGGTGTTGAGTCACATGACCTCAGTGTACTAAGTGAAACCTTAGAGGTTGATGTAAATTATGGGTCTCGCAGGATAAACTCCCGCTTACTCAGCAGGTCTGGGCCGGCTCAACTGCGGACTGCTATCTCGACGCGTTTTCCATCGCTGATCGTGTCGCGGCCAAGCACATGAAGGCGGGCTCCTATCAAAAACGTCCCAGCGAATGTTCCAACTCCGCCCAGCGGGGCAGCCTTGTCCAAGCCGCGTCGTTGTTGTTGTTGATCCTAGTATTTTGGATGGTTCGGTCTTGACTACCAACCACCATCATGGCACGCATTTCAGTCCCAACCACCACCAGCTTACCGCCAACACTTCGTGTTAATTCTGAAAACCCTGCTATACTGAAAATCCTCAATCGATTGTCGCGCGAATCACTAATCTCGCTCGCCTTGGATTGGTTGGACCAGGGTAATCTCTCCAATGCAATCCCTTATATCCAGCATGATGAGGAGGACGAAGATGAGGATGACATTTTCCCGCCATGCCATTCCTTGGACGAGCTCCGGGATCTCTATCGCGAGATGCAGCAGCAAAAGGGCTCAAAGCGTGATGTAATCAGTCGCATTCTGGAAGGCGACTGGCGAAAGGGTCTGACGCTATATCAAATTGCCATGGCAGATCTCGCCTACTTCGACCAAAATCCGACTTCTCAAAAATGGACATCGTATCAGATATTACCTCTGATGCCTCCATCCAAAAATTCAGATGAAATTGAAGTTCTCAAAGTGGATAAAAAGAACCTCTCCATTCCACGGTTCCATCCATCAACGTTTCTTCAAAACCTCCAGAGCCATGTACTTCCAGATGTAAAGGCTCACTACCAGTTTCACAGACCAAAGGACTTTCCCGTCCTTATTCTGAGAATATTTATTGTGGATTCGCCATACGCGACGAACTTGGCATTGTCAGCCCGGGACCAGTCTGGCAGTGCTGCAAATTTCGATTCTTCTCGGACCATCTACATTGCTTTCCCAGACGGCACGCCAGCTCTTTACATTACGAAATCCCAAAACACCGGTGCCAATAGCGCAGGCGAGTCAAAAAGTCTGCAAAGCCTGATTGTGGATGGTGTCCCCAAGGCCTTATCTCGTCCCCGGGAACGGTACACCCTCAAGAACACAAATCTTACCAGCCGAAATTTGGATGCTATTTTGGAAAAGAAGGGATCGGGGCGTACAAATGCTGCCGGTGGTGGCTGGAGCATTTACTCGGATGAAAGGAAGAAAGAGTCGCCTCTGGATACAGTACTACCGACCCCGCCGCTGTCCAGAGAATCCTCCTTTTTGAAAGATCGCGGGAAAAGAGGCGCCGCGGAGTTGACGCCAATGCAAAAAATGACAAAACGTGCAAGGTTAGTGGCCAAGGCACGGTTCGGCGAGTCTGCCATTGTCACGGATGGAAAGGGCGTCGAAAAAGTCGAGATTGTGCTGCAAGATCCATTCCCCTTGGCCAATCCACTTCCGGACGATGAGGAAGACGATGAGTCAAGAGCTGAAGTAAATGCAACCAAGCGGAGACGAAGCAAGATCAGTGCGGTGGTGCAAGAGGCGGATGCAGGGGCGGATCCAGATGACTCACCAGAGAATCTTCCTGATGTGAGAGACACATGGGCTCCCACACTCAAAGTATCATTTCAAGGTACACATGTGTGGGCTGGAGTAAGACAGTTGGTCGAGGCTGGGATAATAGACGGCGAACGGATGCCAGGTTGGATGACTGGTGAGGATGGTGTGACAACAGGAGTTGTGAGACAAGGACGAATACGCGGTCACAAGGGCTCGGGCATATGATATAATATGGATTGGTATTGGATCTGTATGGTGGCGTCTATTCTATATCCTTTTCTCTAGTTGATACCCCGTGTCAAGAACACCCTCCTACTCAGTTCTCTGCTACCCCAAAGACAGCCACTGTGTTGCGCCATGCCATCTCACAAACTTCCTCAACAGCAACTCCCTTGATTCCAGCGATAATCTTGGCCACGCGTTCGATGTTACATGGCTCATTACGACCCTTAACCATAGCTCCCTCTTCCCATTTCTCTCTCTTGACGATCTTAAAGCGATCTGGAACTTCGGGCTCCTTCTTCTGGTTCTTCTTGTTTTGCTTTTGCTGCTTTTGCTGCTTCGTTTGCTTTGGCTGCTCTGGAATACCCTCAGGGGCAACGGCTGCTCCGTTCTGTTCCGCCTCTGGGGTCGGCTTTTCTTCCTTCTTTTCAATCAAATACTTGTAGCCCTCGTGGCTGGGTCGGACCTCGCACCAGGGGCCGTCTGTTTCTATCATGAGCCGGTCAAGGCTGACCTCCTTCACAACAGCGCAGTTCTCGGCAGTCTTGAAGCTGCAGCCGTTGATGCCGATGTATAATCCCAGATCCATCAGCTCGTGCATCTCCTCAGCTGTGCCAGTGAAGCTGTGGACAACGCCACCCTTCTCCAGCCTCTCTAGCTTCTCACCAAAGGCTTCTTTGAGCAGACGCACAAAATCGGCGTGTGCAGCTCTTGAGTGCAAAAATAGCGGCAGCTGAGGGCTTAGTGAGGCGGCCACCTTGAGTTGGGCGGCAAAGGAATGCAACTGGATGGTCCTAGAGCAATAATGGAGACGATCATAATCAAGACCAAACTCGCCCATTGCAACCAGCTGCTGCTTTCCCGAAGCTTGGGCTTCTGAGACAAGGGCAGTGAGGTCGGCAATAAGTTTCTCGGTCTTCTCAGGGTCGGCAGAGTGTTCTTCAGAAACGGGGGCGTCTGGGTTTGGGTCACATGGCGTGGTGTGTTCAGATTCGTGCGACGGCCCAGCTGCACTGAACACCGCGCTGCTACAAGGGTGGATGCCGGCTGTTGCAAAGACAGTGCCAGCTGTGTTGAAGCCATGTCAGTCGGGAATCTTGATCGAGAATAGTCAAAATGAATGGAACAAACGCACGATACTCGCCGGCAAGCCCAAGGGCTTCTCGAGAGTTGCCCAAGTCAGACCCAGTTACGATAAGTTTCGAGCAGCCGACTTCGCGAGCTCTGCCAATAACCCCAGCAAGGTCATCTGGGTGTTTTTGGGACCCATGATAACGGCCTCGAAAGATGGGGTCCGCCAAGTTGATACCGATCTAGTCGAGGTAATTCAGCGTGTAAGTCCGGTCTCCACATCGGATATAGAGCCAGGGGTTTACCCGACCACACGTACATCGATGTATCTGGGGGTGTAGCTTGGGGCACCCGTGGGCTCAGAGCCGGAGGCCATGGTGATGGGTCTAAAATGTGAAAGTTGAGAGGAGGAAAAGAAAGTTTTCGGCGATCGAGCGTGCAGAAGCAGCCTTTTTGATAACATAGATCCAATTGCCTCCAAACAGTTGTGGTGGTTGAGTCACTAACAGGCAGCAGAACCGTTAGGAACTCGAAGAGTCACAAAGTTAACAGGGTGTTGAGCGTCCGTGTTAGGTCTTAGCTAGATTGTCCATTCATTGGCTGTTGCCCCAAGAGACGTCCCCGTTCGTTTTTCACCATGCTTATGCAAGACTGGATTGCTGGCCCCTTTCAATTAATAATGCATGAGGCGTCACGTGATTCCGCGCCACAAATCCTTATGGTGGGGTTGAATTGGCCAGGTTTAACAACCAGGGGTCGCGACGACGCGATATCGGAGCAAAGTAAGGGAAACATGAGCTCTGGAAAATGCTATGAGGAGTTACGACAAAATCCGATGGTCTCACCGACTTGCAGGTCCCAGAATGAGGCCAGATGAACCTAGTTTCAGCCGCAATCGGTGCATTGTTGGATGGACACGGACGTTGCATGTGGTTGCCGAGCGGGGACTTTAATGGGTTTTTCTGAAAGGCTTAGCCTGTTGTCGCGCTAAAAGTTGGTGTCGCGTACCAAAACGCGGTCCCTTAAAACCTCCCTCGACATCCGCAGCAAATCTCGCTCCCACCTCCCCTAAACATCCCACCACAATTCACCTCGGACAACTTTTGTCCTTTCTTTAAGCGTTTTTAGACTCGTCTTGTGAACGCTGCACTCCCCGCTGCTCCTTACAGCAGGGAATAAAGCCTTGCATCAGACTTGCATCTGCTTCATCCCTTCCTTACCGCCTCCTATTCTAATACCCACACCGTCACTATGTTCGTCAGAAAGCGAGGTATGCTTCCACCAAGACAGCATTACTTAATGTCCACGACCCTAACCATCGACTAGATGGACGCCAGGAGCGTGTCCAGTTCGACAAGATCACTGCCCGTGTCTCCAGGCTGTGTTACGGCTTGGACATGGACCACGTTGATCCTGTTGCCATCACCCAAAAAGTCATCTCTGGTGTCTATGGTGGTGTAACAACTGTGCAATTGGACGATCTCGTACGTCATCTGCGCTTATCCATCACGCTGCTGTTCACTAACAAGTATGTTACCAGGCTGCTGAGACTGCTGCGTACATGACCGTTACCCACCCCGACTATGCCATACTGGCCGCTCGTATTGCCGTCTCCAACCTTCACAAGCAGACCAAGAAGCAATGGTCCGCCGTCGTCAGCGACCTCTATCACTATGTCAACCCCAAGAACGACCGAGCATCCCCCATGATCTCGAAGGAGACCTATGAGTGCGTGATGCGACACAAGGAGGAGCTAGACTCTGCCATCGTCTATGACCGTGACTTCAACTACCAGTACTTCGGCTTCAAGACTCTGGAGCGATCGTACCTCCTTAAGATCGATGGCAAGATTGTCGAGCGACCACAGCACATGATCATGCGTGTCTCTGTGGGTATCTGGGGTGATGACATCGAGCGTGTCCTCGAGACCTACAACCTCATGTCCATGAAGTTTTTTACCCACGCCTCCCCCACCCTCTTCAACGCTGGTACCCCTCAGCCCCAGCTATCTTCATGCTTCTTGGTTGACATGAAGGAGGACAGCATTGAGGGTATCTACGACACCCTCAAGACGTGTGCCATGATCTCCAAGATGGCTGGTGGCATCGGTCTCAACGTCCACCGAATCCGCGCAACCGGTTCATACATTGCCGGTACCAATGGTACCTCCAATGGTGTCACCCCCATGCTTCGTGTCTTCAACAACACTGCTCGGTACGTGGACCAGGGTGGCAACAAGCGACCCGGTGCTTTCGCCATCTACCTTGAGCCTTGGCACGCCGATGTCTTCGAGTTCCTCGACCTCCGCAAGAACCACGGAAAGGAAGAGGTCCGAGCCCGTGATTTGTTCCTCGCGCTATGGATCCCTGATCTGTTCATGAAGCGTGTCGAGAAGAACGGTGACTGGACTCTCATGTGCCCCAATGAGTGCCCTGGCCTTGCCGATTGCTACGGCGAGGAGTTTGAGGCCTTGTATGAGAAGTATGAGAAGGCCGGTAAGGGTCGCAAGACCATGAAGGCCCAGAAGCTCTGGTACGCTATTCTTGAAGCTCAGACTGAGACTGGTAACCCCTTCATGCTTTACAAGGATCATGCCAACCGCAAGAGCAACCAGAAGAACCTCGGCACTATTCGCAGCTCCAACCTGTGCACTGAAATCATCGAATACAGCGCCCCTGATGAAGTTGCCGTCTGCAACCTTGCCTCGCTGGCCCTGCCTTCATTCGTTGACTACAACAACGATTGTTATGACTTCCAAAAGTTGCACGAGGTTACCCAGACTGTCGTCCGCAACCTGAACAAGATCATTGATGTCAACCATTACCCTGTTCCTGAGGCTCGCAACAGCAACATGCGCCACCGTCCCATCGGTGTCGGTGTCCAGGGTCTTGCTGATGCCTTCCTTGCCCTCCGCATGCCTTTTGAGTCCCCTGAGGCTCGTGAGCTGAACAAACAAATCTTTGAGACTATCTATCACGCTGCTTTGACTGCGTCCGTGCAGCTTGCCAAGGAGGAGGGTCCCTACTCCACCTTCAAGGGCTCTCCTGCCTCTGAAGGTATCCTTCAGTTCGACATGTGGAACGTGAAACCTTCCGAGCTCTGGGACTGGGAGCCGCTCCGAGAGCAGGTCAAGGAGCACGGTATCCGCAACAGTCTGCTCCTGGCACCCATGCCTACTGCTAGTACATCTCAGATCCTGGGTAACAACGAGTGCTTCGAGCCTTACACATCCAACATCTACTCTCGTCGTGTCCTTGCCGGCGAGTTCCAGGTTGTCAACCCCTGGCTCCTCAAGGATCTCGTTGACATGGGCCTATGGTCGGATGCTATGAAAAACAGAATCATTGCTGAAGACGGCTCCATCCAGAACATCCCCAACATCCCCGCGGATGTTAAGGCTCTCTACAAGACCGTGTGGGAGATTTCCCAGCGCCAGGTCGTCCAGATGGCTGCCGACCGAGGCGCCTTCATTGACCAATCTCAGTCCCTCAACATCCACATGAAAGACCCCACCATGGGCAAGATTACCAGCATGCACTTCACCGGCTGGAAGCTTGGTCTCAAGACCGGCATGTACTACCTCCGTACCCAGGCCGCTGCTGCACCCATTCAATTTACTGTCGATCAGCAGGCCTTAAAGGTCGCTGACACCAACGTCGGTCAGCCCAAGGCCTTGAAGAAGCGAGCTCCTCCTGCCGGCTCGACCTACAGCATGACCCATGCTACCGCTTCCCGCTCTGGTGGTTCTAACGGCGTCTCGGGTGTCTCTGCCAGCGCCAATGCTGCTCGCAGCGCCCCTGCTACCAATGGCAGCAATGCTGATGCAGAAGGCGGCAGCCCCAAGACACTGCCTACTGAGCCTACTGAGAAGATCAAGGAAGAGGAGCTTGGTCAGAAGAAGGACCAGTCCGAAGATCAGGATGGCGACAGTGAGGAGCGCGAGCGCGACATCTACTCCGACGCTGTTTTGGAATGTAAGTGACCGCTGCCGAATTGTAGACATCGACCAAGGATACTAACAGAACCCCCAGGCTCCATTGAGAACCCCGAGGCGTGCGTCATGTGCAGTGGTTAAATGCACAGTTACGTTGCTGCCGCGAGTTGTATTATGAAGGTCGATGAGATGAAAACGATGACACGGATCTGAAAGTATGGAATGAATGAAACAGGAAAGTAATATGTAAAGTCAGGTGTCTTATGCCCTTGTTACGATGAGCATCTCAGGGAGCTGCTATTGATTCCCCATACGCATGCTCGCGCTAGAGTTGCATTTGTTAGAATATCTCTGTCGGTTCGACGAATTGTCTCCGCTGTTGTTTCTTCTGCGCAAATTACCCCCAACCATAGATGTTGAATAGTAAATGGAGCTGCTGCGTCTCCGCAGATAGTATCAAGCGTTTCATGTCATTAGTCAGATTTTCGTGAATGCTTAATTGTAGTAGTACAGAGTACCGACACGGCTGTGAGGCCTCTCGGTCCGAACTTGATCGCCAAACCCGGCCACTTTGGGAAAATGAGCGTTGATGCTGCAGATAGATGACGCGGAGAGGCGAACACCTCTGAGGGCATCCAATGAGAAAAGCTGTGCGATATATCACAGGCCGTCAGGCAAAAGTCTCGGCCAGTCCTTTCGGGGCAGTGCGCATTTCTAAAGCGTGCCCCACAACCAGACACCTGTCGAGCTGAACATGGGGCGATCTACCCTAGCTAGCGCCTTAGTGAAAGTTCGATCTGTTTAGATCTAACTAACTGCGTGGGCCTGAAGAATGAACTAAACTTGTTGCCAATCTTGATACACCGCAGAAATTAACTCTTTGAATTCGCAATCTGCTACCTAGGTAAATCAAGGATGCAATTGACGCTGACGGTATCACCTAGGATCACATTGGCGTTTGGGCGGGGTGGATGGCGTTAGCCGCAGGCGAGACGAAGCATGGAAAACACTGACATGGTGCGCTGCTGCACCTGCGGGGCAGCTTAGATGGCTTGCAGGTCACCAGAGGGCATGGGACGCTGCATGAGTGAGGCCCAAGAGTGTACATGGCGAGTGATACAGTTGCGTGTGTGTGAAATGAGGGGATCGCTGTGATCTAGGTGGGCTGTGTCACGGGCTGCCCTTGGTTTCATCAGCCATTTCCTTCAAGATTGCAACAGAGTGGCGATGGGGATGAGAGAGGTTGGATAAATCACAAATGATAACCAGCCACACTCGTCGGGCTGGTTGTCAGGAAATGGCGGTCTCGCGTCGCACGCGCCATAATATGCGGGCTCTGTATCAGATTTGCGGCTTTCGGCCAATGTCGATTGAGACGATTACGACGACAGCCCGGAAGAGACGGGATGCAACGCGGATCATCAGAAATGGCATGGTTAGGTGTCTGTTCTCAGCGGAACTAGTTGTTGTTTTTGAGAGACAAAAGAGCAGACCTGAGCAAAGGGAGACATCCCCCTTAGGTGGTGATGCCGACTAAACAGATAGATACATGGCAAAAACGGGGGTACCGTGATACACCTGTAAATCAAGTTTATTTTGATCGACAAATCAAGAGTGATTTTGATCATGACGAGGGAGAAGGTGATGATTCTGACCAAGGGCAATCCATGACATCAGCCTCGTCAAGTGGTCGGGATTTTAGCTCCCTTGATTGCCGATAGTTCCAGTGGCCCCTGGCCATGGTAGGGCCACCACTGATGCCAGCTGGGCAGGGATGAGGGAGGATCAAAGGGAGGAGGGGTAATGCGACTGAGTGTGTGTATGTGGGGGGAGGTAGGCTAAAGAGTCGACCACATTTTTTTTTCGGTGGTTTTTGTATGAATACATAGGGTAGAGGGATGGGGACACGCCACTTTGTGTTTTTTTTTCTTGGCCTCCTCGTTCTGGGCATTGGTGACACAAATATGAATAGGGTGGTCAATTGCATCAGCTAAGAGAAACGAGGTGACATTGGTGCGAGAAATCATGATACAGAGGACAGAAACAAGCGGCTGCAGGCTGTTGCCAGGAAACTGGGAAGGCAGTGGAGTCTACAGTACAATGGGATGATGGGTGGGGAGTAGGAAAGTGGGGATGGCGAATCCAGACTTTGCGACTTTCAAGCATCCTGCAGCACCACAACGGAAAGAACAGGGGTGCACTGTCCAATCAGTGATTGACGTGGGCTCCTCTGTCAACAAGCAACAAGGACTGACCTCATCGTTGAAAACGCTGCTGCAACCAAGCTTGATCGTGGTTGGTGTTCTGTGCCGTGTCTCACTAGACCCTGTCCTCGCTTCATGATTGATCGCCCAGTCTGTCGTCAATGCGGCACCTTTGCTCTGTTGTGGCTCCAGCTCCCGGTCATACACGTGTTGTTGCCCTTTTGCAGTCAAGGATCGGCTGGGTTGTGTCCCAGAGGCTGGTGATGGTCGTGGCTGGGCTTCTTGATTGCCCAACCCGACTGGTTGTCGGGGCAAAGTGAATCATACACATCACCTCTCGACTCAAGGGCTTGAGTAGCTTGGTGTGCTTGTCAGACCCGACCCTGCCGCCCTGTTCGCGGCCGTTACCCAGCTCGAAACGAACCCCAACTCGGCGGCACTGCCGTGCAACGTCAATCATGTTTACTCGGTGGCTGAAGGATGGTAGGCGGCCTCCGTTTCATGAATGTTAATTTCCCGCTCCTTTGGTCTGGACTGGCAGCGGGACGGTAATGATCATTCAGCGGGAAGCCCGTCGCATCAACACTGCCTGCGCTGATATCGGTCTTGGTGCGGTCTGGGCCCCGAGGCTTCTCGGGAGCGGCCTCCACCAGAGTTTGTGACAAAGAGTCCAGGGATGACTGGATCCGGCAAGGCCAACATGATTGATTTAATTACCACGGAAATCTGGCACTCGGGCGTTCCGCAGTGGCGCTTTCTCGATGGCACTTAGCAGCAATTCTGTCTAGCGCCCGGCTTGGAACTGACAAGTCTGGTGGGGTGGGGGCCGATTAGGGTGATCTAGTGTGGTGGTATCACAGCACATCGCATCATCATACCCGTAGCGCATGTTGACCCAGCTCGCTTCTGCTTCATTTTCACATAAGCATGTAACACATTCGCCGCCAATTGCGCGGCATTGGGCATCACGAGGGAAGATAGCGGGAGGCAAGATGTTCGCCAGAGATGTAGATTCCCACATTGGCGAAGGAGGAGCGTTTTTTTCTCCCTCTTTGACTCGTGATACGAACCACTTACACGTATCTGAGTCCGTGGTGGAGCTCCAACTTTTCCCATGACCTTGGTTAGATCCCAGACATTCAGAACCCCCTGCTGACACCAGCCCCATTAATGAGCTCACCAGTGGCCTTGCTATGCGGTATCCAGTGCCAAGTGTCTGCTCTAGCGCCCCCCGCACAGCTGGTCAGGCATCGTTGTCTACCAGGCCGGCCTGGTACTGTCGGTGGAGGGGCAGTGGGAGATCCATCCCATCGGCACCCGAACGTTAAGCCATCGACGGTTCCGCGCTCATGCCCCGGTGCCTGCTACTCATGCGCCAAACGGCCTGGCTTTGCCGATGTTGTCGCCCATGGATGGTAGCCAGGTACCTGCCCGCCACCCTGCGGATAGGCCGTATGCCAAGGTATCCCGACTCGCACCTCAGTTGTTAGTACCTTCCGACTACCAGCTGGCAACCAGCTGGCAACCAATTGCTGCCAGTCCACGGCACTGTACTCCTTCCCTTGCGAATTTAAAACTCCTCGTTCTTCCTGTCTCGTTCCTCAATTCATCCCCAACATCATCTTCTCTGCACACATTCACCACCTCTCTTCTCCAACTCCGGCTCTCGTCTTCTCGGTACCAGTCAATCTCGACACCACCCACCCTTCTTTCAGCAGAACCGCACTCGTTCGGTCGTGTATCGATACTAGGTATGCATCTGCTTCTTGACTTTCGCTTCCCTCTCACCACCATGGGTGGATTTCACCAATACATCACTCTCCCGAGCGTTTGACCTCTTTTGTGTCCCGAGGCTAGGTTTCCTTGGGTTCTCGTCTCATGGATCACATCGTGTTCCCGGACCTTGCTGCACTCGTCCCTCGCCTTCAACTCATCTCGGCGCTTCGCACCCTGTGTGGAACTACCCCTTTGCTTGTCAAACACAAACACCATCGTGCTCTGAATTTCAGACCTCCTACAGTCCCCTTCATTTATTCCTCGCCTCGCACCTTTCCCCCAGACCGTGAATCGCTGCCCTCTCCGCCATCTCATCACAGTTTCGACTATTGAGCCCGATTCAAAACTCTATCTCGCCCTCCCTTTCGATTTTCAGCAGCTTCTTTCTGCGAAAACTACTTCCTCGCCAATCTGGCTAATATTGTGCATTAGGTTTGAACCTTTGACAACTCGTCAACTTAAACATCAATCAAAATGAAGTCCATTCTCTTCGCTGTTGCCGGCTTCGCCACCGCTGCTGTCGCCCAGACCAGCATTACCGACCTCGCCCAGTGTGGTGTATGTTTTACTATTCATTATGTATTTTGTTTCGTTTCCTAACGTCTCAACTAGCAAACCTGCGCCAACAACATGCTCGGAGAGGAGAAGTCCACCGAGCTTGGATGCAGCACTGGTGATCTGAAGTGCCTCTGTGCCAACCCCAACTTCCTCTATGGCATCCGAGACTGTTCCAACGCTATCTGCGGTAGCTCTGAGGCTTCTCAAGCTGTCCAGTACGGCATTAACATCTGCCAAAGTAAGATTTGGGACCTCCAAACCGCCACACACCAGCATCGTTGGCTAACATGTGCCCTAGGCGCCGGCGTGGCCATCTCCACAACCGGTGGCTCGAACAGCGGTTCTACCAAGACTCAATCTGGTGGTTCTAAGGGAGGCTCGGTAAGTGGCGTGAAACTTCACATGCTGACGACTTCTAACAAGATTAATAGGCTACTGTTTCGACCATCTACAGCGAGATTACTTCCGACGGTACTGCCATCACTACTGCCGTTGCCACCACCACTTTCGGTTCTGGCAATGATGAAACTAAATCCAAGTCTGGATCTGAGGGTTCTGGAAAGGTATCCACTTTCACGCGCGTCACCACTAACTCTGCCGGCGAGACGGTCACCACTGTTGGTGAGACCACAATCAACGGTTCTGGTGCCTCTAAGACTGCAGATGTCGTTCTCACTACCTTCACTTCTGGTGGCTCGACAATTGTTGAGACTGTTACCAGTGAGAGCAGCGGTTCCAGTGGTTCTAGCGGTTCCAGTGGTTCTAGCGGTTCCAGTGGTTCTAGCGGTTCCAGTGGTTCTA
>KV875231.1:833778-851244 GCA_001879505.1 Calonectria pseudoreteaudii
AGCTCCGCGCCCTCCCACTTACACGCTGCTTCGAGCCTGCTGCTAACCCTGCTTTCTCCACCAGCACCTGCTGAACTACCCCGTCATCAGCGACGGAGTCCACACCTTCAAGGCCAACGAGTACGGCCAGAAGTCTATCAAGCTCACCGATGCTGCCTATCAGACTCTGGTCGCCCCCGTATTCCCTTACATTTCCAAGCCTTATCAGTACTTCTCTCCTTACGTCCAGAAGGCTGATTCGCTTGGCGACAAGACTCTCGATCGCCTTGACGAGAAGTTCCCCGTCGTCAAGAAACCTACTGAGGAGCTGTACAATGAGACAAAGACACTGATCCTCCTCCCCTACACCAAAAGCCTTGAGGGTAAGGAGCACGTCCTCGAGGTCTACAACACCGAGTACAAGAAGAACGAGCAGGCCGGCATCTTCGCCCTCGGAAAGGCTGGCCTCGCCACCGTCCTGGTTGTCAGCAACGAGACCCTCACCTGGCTGAGCGGCTTCATCCACGCCAAGAAGGCCGAGGCCACTCAGGCTGTTAACGAAAAGATCAACCAGTAATTGAGCTATACCCCGGAAGATGGTTCCGCTCGAATTGACGACGACATTGGATTGAAGGACCCGTTCTATGTATACCCTCCCTTCGCTTCGCGTCCGGGACCCATTTTCTATTTCACTTACCCTCCCCTCACCTCTCTTGTGTGCGCAACCTCTTTTGGGATACGCTTCTTTTGGTTATGCGGTGAAGGAGAGAGCGAGCCCCTGTGAAGAGGAGGGCAACAGGCCTGTCCGTGAGGTGAAGCATCAGGACAAGAGGGGCCGTCGTTCTTCCCCGAGACCATGACTTTTTTTTCTTCTTTTTTTTTGGAACGTCTACTCTTTTCTTGGCAGCGGTTTGAGAATCTTTATCTGCTCCCGTCGAGCACTCTGTCGTCAATCTTACCTCGCGCTCATGGCGTATTGTGGCGTGCTCGCGGAATAAAACTCGACGTGGCGAGCGCACTGGGGACGCATGCACCCTGGAGTCCCGTATACAGGTTGACGCAGTGACGATTTCCTATGTTTTATTTTTTTTTCAGTGGGAGAAATTATTATAGTCTTTGTTTGGTCAAAGATGTGGTGGGGGGCGCTGTTTTCCTTGCTTTCTTCTTTCCTAGCTCCTGTTCATGACTGCATCCATTCCGGGATGCGCTCGGTGCAGGAGTCGAGATTGGCAGAACGATGTGGACGACAAAAGACATAAAAATGAGAGTTTAATAGATTTTCTTGGGGTGTTTCCTTTTTTTTAAGACTGCCGCTACCTTCGGCTTTGCGCGATGCACCCTCGTTTTGTCATGCGGCACAAATTCGTGGCCGGAGTTGCAAGAGTTTATTCCCGGTTCCATGTCTTGTTGTTGTCTCCAAGTTGGGAACGGATCTCTCTCGAGGCTTTTTTTTTGTTTTCGTTTCTTGGGTTTGATCAGTGTCTCTGTGAATTCCAATCAAGTACGGATCAAAGCTACGTTGGGAAACCCCGCGACATCCATAATGGATTTGGAAAAAGCGGCGCTTCGTTTCAGCTTAGTGGTTCCCGTCAGCATGGCTCATTTGCATCGTCCCGCTCGAAGTGTGAACTTTCATGATTCATTGTGGTCATGCGTCATGTTGATGTTATGATATGACTGGGAGGCTTTCCAAGCGATGAGGTTGTTGGTGATGTTTAAGGAGTGAGAGACTGTCTATCGTTTCTGGGGCTGGGGCAATTTAGTTTATATCACGGATTTTTGTGTCATGGGTCAAATTTTAGTTATATTCTCTTCTTGCGAGTCAATTTTCCTTTTGTAAATGTCAGTTACTAATGAATGAGATAATTGTCAACCCGTTGTGGATTGCAAAAGGTGTCTCCAGTGTAGGGTAAGCATGATGTTTCTAGTGGTTTCTCTTTTGTTTGTTCGGTTGTATCACGAGCATCGGATGCCAATTGATCCAGTAATTTTTTATTTTATTTTTTTGGTTATCGTCTATGTCATGTGGAATCATGTGTGGGTTTGGTTATGCAAAATGAGCCAGCTGTGTGCAAAACTCATACATAATATTGGATAGAGGTCGTGAGTTGAACTCAATCGAAATCTTGTGGTTTACACACAGCAAACAAGCAACGGTAATAAATTGCCAAAAATTTCACCTTCTCATGTATACACGGATAATGTCAAGATGAACCACATTAATTTTATATGTCGGACATGGTATATTGTTATATCCAATTATCGTGACCATGAATGAGATGCCTCGCTCTATAGGGTAAGCCGTCATGTACGGGTTGAGAATAGAGAAGGCATTCATTCCCCACCCGTTTTGATATTCATTGAGATTTGTATAATGTTTTTTTTTCTTTCTTTCTTTCTTCATCTGATTACTATTTCCAGTCATTTCAACACATGTTTTCGTCTGCGTCCTTGGTACTTCTATGAGCACCTCGGTATCACCAATCAATGGGTTGTGCATTCATTTTGCCCTGCCACAACTGCATAGCAGCAGAAAGACATGAGTGAGAAGAACAACTTTTTTTTTTCTTATTTTATTTACTTTTCATATGCCCCGAACCTAAGCTCCGAGGTTAGACAACAACATCCCACCGTGTCTCGTCTGGCTAATATAATACGACATAACGTCCGCTCCCGATCCAGGATCAACGAGTCGAACCACGCACACAAGTTACGCGAGCTCACCAGCCGCACCAACCACTGACCAGATCAGACTGGGTTGGGTGGACGGATGCCACCGAGAAAAAAAAAACAAGTGGGCGAGAGATACACAGACAGACTGACAGGCAGAGACGGGGCAAGCGCAAGACATGGCTTGCTTTAGAAGATGCAAGTGAGAAGCTACAAGTGATGTGTAAACTCGCCAACGCATGGCGGCAGTGGGCGGAAAGGACATTTTTCCGTATTACGAGAGGTTGGGAACTATATTCAACGGGCGCGAGACAGACCGGGCTGGTTGAGTTGACCGAGATCGAATGCAACGTAAGACTTAATATGTTTGCGACGGCTAAGGGGACCTCCAAGAGCCGGATGTGGAGGCGGGAAAGCGGAGATATTTGCCCAGCATCAAAGACATTGTTAGCAAAGACAATCAATCGGAGACACAACACGTTCCCTGCAAGGGTCA
This sequence comes from Calonectria pseudoreteaudii, assembly GCA_001879505.1. Classification (NCBI taxonomy): domain Eukaryota; kingdom Fungi; phylum Ascomycota; class Sordariomycetes; order Hypocreales; family Nectriaceae; genus Calonectria; species Calonectria pseudoreteaudii. Next base: position 836,924 of record KV875231.1, read on the forward strand.
AGAGTCAAAAAAAAAAGGTGAGAAAGGTGAGACGCAGGGATGAGAGACATGGAGGATCGCCAAATCTTTTTCTTTCTTTTTCTACGCTTCTCTGTTATTTTTTTATCCTTCTCTGCTTCTTTTCCCACCGTGTTTGATCCAACTGACAGACGGAGAGTCTGACAGGGGAAACTGAGAAGTTCGCTGTTGCATGTCAGGTTTGTTCAAAAGTTGGCAAGACTTGCCGAAGAGAGGGCAGGAGAAGAAGAGGAGAAGTGGTGGACTAGGCCGGTTGCGAATTGACGCACGGGTTGGGTTGCAGCAGATACAGAGCGGGAGGTCATGGCGTTCTGGTTCTGGCCTTGGGTGGGCGTGGCTCGGAGTCCGCACCGAAAGGAGGATCAGCGGGGATGGCAATTAATTAATCGAACCCGGCACAAACGAGCGCGTGCCAGATAGGGACGGGTGCGGCCGAAATAGGTTGACAGGCATAGGGATAAAAAAGAGATAGCATGTTCGTGGTGCAAGACGACATGGCGCGAGCGCCCGCGCAGCACTGGCTTGACTTGACCTGTCTGGAGTGGAGGTGGGATCCTGGACATTGCCCCCCTGGCAAGGCCGTTTGATTAAGACGCGGATCAGTGGGCTCGTCTCGCAAGACAGGCAGGGTCACGCACGGGATGGGTGAGTGAGGATGGATGAATCAAGAGACGGCAAAGTGATGAGGTTGCAAGGTGCAAGGCCAGGCGCAAGGAGAGGTGCGCTGTTTTCTGCATTGGTCCCTGCGCTGCTCTGACAGCCGGCGAAGGGGTCGCCAAGAGGCGCGTACGTGCTTGACGATGCTCGGGACAGCCATGTCGATGGCAGAGGTGGTGAAACCGAGCGTGGGCTGCCGCAGCCGTGTTTCTTTTCCTCTTGATGTCTCCAATTTTTGCCACAGGGCGGGCGAGCAGGCGCGCCAAGATGGAAGCCCGGGCCCCGATTTCACCCCCGTCTCCAAGTGTCAAAAAAAAAAAAAACAAGCCAGCTGTGCCCTTTCGTGGCATGGCGATCCTAGGAACCGATCGCTGGGTACCGAGGAGGAATACTAAGCAAGGAAAAAAAAATGGAGGAGGCTGGTTGTGGGCGTGTCTGGACCACTGGAGCTTACATCGGGTTCGGCTGGAGCCAGATGGGCGCCATCTGACTTTTGAAACGCGCCGGGTGGTTCAAAGGCCCTTCAGCGGCCAAAAGGTCGCCGCCGGCTGACTGGCCTTGTGGCGCGGTGCGCCTTGGTTGGTACCGATGGCTTGGTGGTGCGGTCGGGCAATTTTCTCATTAGCCCGATTTGGTGTGAATGCTATCACACAATGCGTGTACCGGACGCATATGGGATCCCATGTCAAGCATGTACGTGTGTATGCATTGCATTGCATTGCATGAAAGCAAGCGAATCGCCTCCCAAAACCCAAAAAAGGGGGAGTTAAAACAGCAGGAAAAAAAAAAAAAGGCAAACCAAAGGATACGAGAATGATGCAACGCAGACGCGGGATTCTCAAACACGTATGCAGGCCCGAATCAGGGGCCAAGCAAGAACAGCGAGCAGAGAAGATAGCAGAGGCCATTTCAAAGACACCATCCTGACTGATCGGCCAAGGGCATAAGGGAGACCTGCAGCAGCACCGGGGGGATGTGTGGTTGCTGCTGGGCTGGGCTGCGGTGACGAACTGGTGGCGTCGAGGTTGTATTTTCTGAGGCCATTGAACATGGAGGCAAACAGGGCAATTTACGGCCTGTCATGGGCCTTGCACTCATTCAGAGTCAGTCAAGAGAAGATAGCCTTCCATGTCTACAGAGTAATTCGTAATCTGGTCCAGTCACAGTGACGGTAATTGCTTTTCTCGTCCACCACCGGAACGGACTCTTTAACCTGGGACGGGTCGGCTTTCATTAACCAACAAGCAGGCTGGCGCTAAACCCTTGAGGCACAAGCCCAACCTAGGACGAACCATCACTCCACCGTAATATCGTCAAAGACGATGGAAGAGAAGAAGAAGAAAAAAAAAAAAAAAAAGACCAAAACTAAAAACTGTCCGGGGGGCCCTGCAAACGGAAACAATGTCACTTCGACATACTGTCCCGGACGTCGCAGCCTCACCAGAACTTTATTTCTCTGCCGTCTTCGAGCGATAAATTAATTAAATTTGAATACCGCCATAGTTGTTGTTTAATACATTTCCATTATGAATTGACGGGAAACCAGACCTCAGCCTATTTCTCGTGTCGGATTAGGTTTCTGCAATAGCGGTGCTTGGTAATTTCAAGCCGCAATTGTGTGCGTGCGCGTATTTACGTGAGCGAATGCGAGCACCCAACAGCTCAGCCCACCTCGAGGACATCGCACACAGTCTAATGCAGCCCATGACACGATTTCCATCGATATGGCGGCCTCCTTGTCTGCACCCAAACTATTAGTAGAGTGCCCGGGAGCGACCAAAGCTGCACAATGACGGGTCCTCCTGTCCGAGCCAGCTCTTGAAGGGAGTCATGACACTCTTGTTGATCGGCCCTTCAGTCTTGGGGCCGTTTGTCCACCGATCCCCCTCTAGCTTGAATGGTTTATTTTTGCTCATAGTCGGTTGCGGGGGGCCTGGATCTGTGTGCACGGCCAATTGACGCGGCCAATGTCGTGCTGATTCCGTAGTCCCTGTGCATGCATAATCGGCAAGGTGAGTGATTGCTCAAAGACAGGCCCCCGGCGGAGCCGTGCATTTTCAGCCCATGTTCGCTGTTGTATGTCTGAAGTCGTGCATTTTGAGGACTGATTACTCTTAAATGTTGTCGTTATGCATCCGCCTCTCTTTGTGATGTGACGTGACGACTGGTGCCGTCTGGGCTTCACCTGCGAAGCGAGTCGCATCCCTCGGTCATCCTGTTTTGTTTCGTCCAGACCCCCAGGCAAGGTTGAAGTGCCATTCATGGTCACATCCAATTACGCCTGCAGGGATGGATGGGTGCGTTGGGCTGGGAGGGGAGTCCCCCATGTCATATTTCAATATTGAGTCCGAACGTCTCACATGGTGTAAAAAAAAAAAAAGACCTCAGAGATAGAAATCAATAATGATATTGTGGACAGGTGCGCGCACAATTGAATTTTGTCATCAGCCTTCGATGCTCAACTGCTGGAAATAGACGGGATGTAGGGCTGTGCGCCAATGAGCTAGCAAATCGTTAGCTGAGCGGAATACACGAGCCAACTGGAGACAACAAAAACTAGGCAAGCCACATTCTGGACGGTTTCTGTCAATCCCGTTCATAGTCAAACGGGGTACGGAGCGCTGGTTTGCTTATTCCTAGACCTGGACTTTCTTCTTCGGCCCTTCGGATCGAGCAAGGACCTTTGCTTCAGTGACAGGGCTTCACCGCTGCACATAGGCAACATTGAGGGCATGTGGTAGAAAAAAAAAAAGCGGTTTCTGGATCTGAGTCGTGACGCCATGGTGGTAGCCAACGACAACGACAGATGCTTTCTTTTTTCCTCGTGCATGGCTGGTGTCTGAATCTTGCGTTGTCACAGAACAGTGTCGCCCTTCTCCCTCCCTTTGGGGCTCCACACGACCAGCTCACTCTCGGCAGAGACAATTTCCCTCGTTGGGGACCGGGTCCTGGATTGGGCACATGTGATTGGTGGCCCAAACATTACAATCTTGAGGCCGAGCCTCTCGGGTGGGGGTGTATACTGGCTCCCCGGCGCAGACGCTCCAAGACTAGCTCGCCACGCGCTGCAGAGAGTACAGAACAGAAACAAGGTCGATCCGAGATGATGATGACGAAGACGGAGAGATCTGCGATTTATGCGACACGCCCGAACTACAGAGGCTGGGACGCGCATGTATTGCTGCACGGTTGGAGCGTATCGTAGAGAGAGTTCGTAGCGCTGCCTAATCCGGGAAAGCCATAGTTCGTGATGAATTCTTCCTGATGGCGAGGGCTGCTGCTGCTGCTAGTACGACTGCTGCTGCAACCTTTGTTTGCTGTCGAGGAGGGCGAGATGCACCATGAAAACGTGGTTCGGGAAAGGGCCTGGGACTCAACTCAAGACCCCACCCCCGGTGACGGAAGCATGGATCCAGCATGCACAGGCCAATCAGAGACACTGTACTTGCGGCGCAGGGACTGGCGGATGCAGCGGGTTCAGGGGCCACAGCTGGGCCTCCCGGCCGGCGACCTGGGAAGGTTGTGTGAGGCGACTCAGTGCATTGGTGTATTCGTATGTACTCTCTCTGTCTGCTTGCGGGTATCGTGAGCCGCGCCGCTTGCGGGCCTAGTATGCCCCCCGTTGTGTATCCGTTACTCTGGCGCCTCCCCCCATTTCCCCTGAGCAGGTGCTGGGAAAGGGTGGGCATGCAATGGGGCTTTCAGCTTTCCACCACCAAGCCGCACTGGAGACCGCAACCGTAGGTACCATCGCAACACAATTTCAAGCCTGTCTCCTTGCTGGCCTATTGATGTGCTAACTCGGAGGGCCCGGTAGGCCGCCTGGCTTGGCCTCGATGAAGGAAATGGCCTGGAGAGGCTTGCTAGATTCACAACTGGCTGAAGTGGGGGCGTGGCACTCGCTGCCGGTTGGCTTGACCTGTTTATTCAACGCCCGTGGCGATCTCTGCTGTGTAGCGTCTGCGTTCCGTATCCGTCGCCCATCCACCGGTGGCACGTTCATTATCGCACAGATCACGCTCACGACTCACTATGCACCAAGCCGATGGCACTGTTGCCCACCAATTTGGGTCATCCGCCCCTGGCAAATGCGCAATGCGCCCCTGATAGCCCTGGACCTCAGGCCCCTGGGGATGGTGCTTCTGTATACGGATGAGAGTGGAGGTGTGTTTGCCCGCTCGCGTCGTCTCCAGAGCATACGAAGGCAGCTATAGCGACGGCGACTTTTCCCCCTCCCCCTTCCTCTCCTCCCTCCCCTGCCGCTGTGCAGGAGCGACGCTACAGTTGGCAGCCTCTATTTTGCGCCAGTGACGAGTATCTGCTGTACTTGCTGTACCGGCCTGGAGGCATCCCGGTCCCCCCTAAGACGCCTGCTAATGTAGGTACCTGAGCACCCCTGCCCCTGGTCAATTCGCTAGTCTGCTTTCACAGCTCGTCGCCCGGTACTCTCTGTGTGCCAATCGACTCGGTTTCTCTTGGGCTAGGTTTTGACGGCGGCGCATCTCCTTCTCTCGCTTCGCTGGAGCTGCCGTGAGCCACACAATTCGTCACAGGGCAATCAAAGATAGAGGCATTGACTCAAGCGGAGACGTTGGCTGGACCCGGTGAGAGGCAAAAAGCCAAAACGCGCGAGTGCCGTGAGGCGTAAGGTAGCTAGGCTTCTGAACGCTTTCGGACCCAGGCTCAGGGAACAAGGAGAGACAAGGCACCCCTGATTGCTCTTCTTTCTTCTACTTGTAGTTGTATGCCACCTCCGTCTCACCTTGTCGCAGGCCCGTCCCCATCCATCCATTGTAGTGGTTCCGTTCCTGGTTCTGGGCCACCTGCTTGACCTCTTCCGTCCGCCGTCCCGCCAGTCACTTGTTGCTTGCGTTCACTAGCTCGCCCACCTGGTCCGGGTACTTGACGGGCCTACTTTTTACTTTGCCCCCAGAAGTACTACCCCGGCACCCCTACCTTACTCCCGTACCCTCCTTGCAAGTGCTTTGCCTCTTTGCGTCTCATCTTGTCTCGCGCGTTTCTTGCTGCCGCTTCCTTTTTCATCGCGTCCCCACTTCTCTCCTTGACTACCTAACCACCCCCCCCTCGTCCACAACCCGACCTGGGGACTAATACCTTCTTTCATTTCCCCTCGCATCCCCCCAACCGCCGACCGTTTCTCTTCTTCTTTGCCTCTGTCTTCTCTTTCTTTTCTCCTTCGAGGTAGGCCGAGCCTTGATAAGGCACACCCTTGAGAGAGAAGCGAGAGAGATCGAGTAATTCGCCTACGCAGCACCAACTGGTTGGAAATCGACGTTTTGCGACTCCCACTCATCCTCCACCAACACAACCGCCAGATTTCCACCCAAGTGTCGATCACACAGCATCCACCCCGACGAAGATACCCAAGGAAATCTTGACGATAATTGACGACGGGGCTTGCTCCTCACAGTTGCCCAACATGCCTCCTTCACTAAACACCCACCCTTCTTTCACTCGTCCCAGGACCAGCGATCGTGATGGCCGGCCCAGCACCCGCGACCAGGGCGCTGACCAGAACCTGTTGATTCCCAGCCGCACATCATCGCTGCATTCACGAATTACTCAGCCTATTCCCTCTACTCTCAACATGAAGCCGCAGCAGCGCACTCCCAAAACCCTTACACATGCCTACATGGTCTGTGGTGTTGGCCGCGAGCCATCTCAGTGGGTCAAGGCTCCGACTCCCGCCCAAGGCAAGATCAGCCACATGAAAGGTGCTGTTGGCCAATTCTGGCTCCCAGAAATTTTGGGAAGTAGCCCTCGTCTCGAGCAGGACAATGAAATTGCTCGTGCTCTCCATGCTGCTATGCGTGTATGTATCCCCGATGTTCTTTCTAGAAGCTCTTTTCTCGTGTGAGCAAGCTCGCTGACCCAGCTCTGTCTTTTTCTCCAGGCCTGCTTTCCCCATGATGTCGAGATTTGCACTGGCCGAAGCCAGCCTCACTGCGTTCACCATGCCTTCGTGCTGCAGCAGGACTCTTCTCACACCCTTTACGGCATTTCCCTTCGCGTCTGGTCTCGAGCCGACGAGAAGAGAGCTGAGACGATTCGTGACCTCCGCAAGCGCACCGAAAGCGACTTCTACGATAATCCCGATGAGACTTACTGGATTCCCTACTGCCTCTCATTCCTCTCACGCTATCCACTCTACAATTTGCTTGGCGATTACCTGCGTGGCATGTGGATTCACTGGAACAAGGCTACCAACCTGTTCCACGCCGAGGAGGTTTCTCGCATTTTGAGCTTCCCTGCTCCGCGCCTGAACGATTTGGTCCGCATTGACATGAAGGACTACGCCCTTTGCTACCAGTTCCCGTCCTCTCCTACTGGTTTCCAAAATTTTGCCATGTGGCCCTTGTTTAACTGCTTGTCAATTCCCAACATTGTCGGTGTGATCGAGGCGGCTATCTCTCCTACTCGCCGCATCATCTTTGTCAGCCACTACCCTGCCATGCTCACCATGGCTTCCGAGACCGTCCGATACTGCGTTCGAGTTTATGAGTGGAGCGGTCTGTATGTGCCTGTGGTCCACGCCCGCCACGCCAAGGAACTTGTCCAGGAGCCTGGTCCCTATATCCTGGGTATTACTGCTGAGTGCCGCTCGCTCTTCACCGCGCCTACCGATGCCCTTGTTGTAGACCTGGACCGCAATTTCGTCCTTACCTCGAGCCCCCCAACTGCCCTTACGCCAGGCCAGCGCAACAAGTTCGTTACTCGTCTTACCCAGGCCCTTAACGGCGATGTCACGCCTTCCGGTGTTCCTCAGCATCTACGATCCGCCTACGGCGGTGGCAAGCTTGTTCCCGCTGGTCAGATCATTGTGATGCGCGGTGAAGTTGAGTCTATCCTGGACCCTGAGTGGTGGAATCAGGATGCCGTTATGGCTGTCATGGACCATGTTTGCGAAAAGCTTGGTCGCAACACTGGTATCAAGGCCGTCTTCGGTGGTTCAGTGAAGAAGCCCCTCATGACCAAGGTCTCCATGCGTCACCTCAACGAGATCGTTCGGGAGAGGAACCAGTACTCTCGTGATGCTCTGGAGGCCTGGCAAGACTTTATCAACCTGAAAGGTCGCATGGATACTGAGCTCAGCAAGGTCACTAAGCGCAACAACTATCTCGTCGAGGAACTTGAGAGCTGGAAGCAGCAGTTCCTCAAGTTCCAGGCTTTTGCTGAGCAGCTCACCAAGGAGACCCAGGACCTCAAGGTCAAGATCGAATCTCACAAGAGGGAGAACCGTCGCCTTGCCGGCCTCATCGACCAGCAGAAGGACGACAACGCCCGCCTTTCTGTCCGACTTACCGGTACCGAGAAGCAGCGTGATGATGCTCTCGAAGCCCTCGTCCTTCAGCAGGAGATTGCTGAGGAGCTCGAACGTGAGCGCCAGAGGAACAAGAAGGAGCTCTCTCAGCTTCAGCACACCAATGTTACCATCCTTCGACAGCGTGACGAGGCTCGCCGTGTCGTCCTGCACCTCCGCAGTCTGGTTGGTGGCCAGAGCCACCACTTGGAGCATCTCATTGAGTCCCTCACCAAGCCCGATGACCTGGCCCAAGAGCTTGAGGAGGGTTATGACGATGTTGAGGAGGAGGAGGTGGTTGAAGATGCCGAGAACCGTATGCTCAAGACCCCAACCAACCGCAACAAGCGATTGTCATCCTCTAGCTTCCGTGACGTGGCCGACCGACACCTGAAGGACAAGACTGATGCCATTGCCCACATCATTCGCAACATTGCTGAGCAGTGCCAGGCTGCCGTTGAGGGTCTCCAGCTGGCACAGGACGCGGAGTCGCGGGGGAGTAGACGGACAAGTAGTCTCTCTACCGCCCAGAGCGATGACGGCCACTCCGCCGCTACGTCCGAGACGTGTGATGACAGCCTCCTTCAACCCCATGGTGGCCGGACGTCCAGCATCCCTCCCACCCCAGACCTCATTCCAAATCGGAGTTCTACCTCGATGTCTTACGCCTCCACTGCCACTACGCCTGAGCGCTCCAGCCAGCAGTACAACCTCAGGGACGAGATCCCCACTAAGATCGTCGAGGATGATGAAGAGGACTTCGAGGAGAATCGAAGCGATACCGGTGGTGCCTCTCACGAGGCCGGTGTCGTTTCCAAACACTCGGCATCTTTGATGCACCGACCTTCCGGCGCCAGGATTAGCGCTCTCGGCGGTTCTCGTTAAGACATTAATTTCTACCTCACGTCGAGGGTATTCCCTCAAACACTTATGACGATACCATAGATGGTATCCCCGTATTCTTATTCTGATGACTGTTGCAACGGTCTATCAACGTCCAGGGCACGACGTGCTGATCTCACTTGTTTGTCTATTGTTCTCATCCTTGTCGAGCTTGGCGGTGGTTTGGCTTAAAATCTGTAGATTAAGGCGTTTTAACTGTTTCCTTTTTTGTCATATAACCATTTCTGAAGTCTTGCTGTGGGCAGGCTCGATCATGTACTAGCCTCAAGCCAGGCACGTTATTCCCCATCATGTTAGTATATTGTGTCGAGAAGCGGTGTGTTTCTTTTCACGTCACTCCTTTGCTCGGCTTGAAGTAGCGAGTTAAGAACTCCTCATGTTTAAAAAAAAAAAAACCTAAATATCCTTTCACACTCTGACTTTGCTGGTGACTAAAGATGATTAATCGATTTCAACTGCACTTGTATTCCGCACTTCGATAGATACTTGCAGCTAATTGATAGGCTCGGCATCGCTTGTTTCATCTAGAAGCGTTGTGCTTAAAAAAACAACGTTGAACGGTTTGAGGATGCCTAGTGGTGTGTGGGTAACAATAGACTTACTCCACATGTCCTACTGTACGTACATGTGGGGAGGGAGCAGCAATTGGTTCTGGGGCCGATAAGATAAGACGCGTCGTCGAAGCTGCCCCAGAAAAAAGTTCAGATGCGGCGCCTCATGCAAGCATCAATCCCATCCCTCCTACCACACCAATACACTTGGATCCTTGATTTGCTTGTCGCCATGGCCGATCCGTTGTTGACCTCTCTTTGCGCCATATGCCATATATCCTCCCCCAAATACAAATGCCCCCGGTGCAGTATCCGGACCTGTTCTCTCGCCTGCATCAAGAAACACAAGGCTTGGTCTGAATGCACAGGGGAGCGCGATGCCACGGCCTACGTCCCGACCTCGAAACTGCGAACGCCCGCTGGCATCGACCACGACTACAACTTTTTACACGGGATTGAGCTCTCAGTTGAACGCTCCGAGAAGCTACTCGTAGGGGAGCGCAAACTGGTCCAAGAGGAGGAACTCCGGCCTATGACCGTTCAAGAGGTCAAGTGGAAACCTGGGCGAGACGGGCGCAAGCGCAAAGTTCTCGTCACGAGGGTATTGAGAGAGGCGAAAGGGAGAACATTCGAACGCCTCTTGTCGCAGCGACTCAAGAAATTGAACATAGGCATTGTCTGCGCCCCAATGGGAATGACGAGACAGAAGGAGAACAATACTACGTTTAACCGGCGGACGGGGCGTGTCAATTGGCAAGTGGAGTGGATGACCTTTGGGTCGATAGATGATGTTAAGGGCAAGGGAAACGAAGGGGAAGGCGATGAGACAACACCGATCAACCGGGCTCTATCCAAGGTCATGGATGATGTCCCTCTCTACCAAGCTTACCATGCGCTCCTGGAAGAGCAGGAGAAAGCCAGCGGCCAGCCATTCAGCAAAGCGTTTCGAGCAGAACATGGTGGCCAGGATCCGTCTAATGCCGTTTGGAATGGCGGATCATATACACTTCATGACCCCTTTTCTGGCACTTGGGCAACCTGCCATGGTGCAAACACAGTAATGTGGCCATCCGAGGAAGAAGAGACGAAGAGACGGCGATTCCAATTCTTCCTGGCGCGGCCTCGAACACGGTCGGATCTTCCATCTTCCCTGACGAAACTTGAACCAGATGACTGTTTCCGAGACATTTTGGCGAACACTCGAATCCTTGAATTTCCGACCATCTATGTTCTCAATGAAGGCGGGACTTTGCCGCCAGGTTTCGTTCTTGGACCCAAGGATACAATCATTTCTCAGGGGAATAACAAACGAAAGAATCCACCAGGAAAGAAGAACTTGGGGAAATCAGCTAAGAGGAGCAAGCATGGCGGAAACGATGTCGAAGAGGGTGAAGTTGGTAGCGACAGAGAGGGAGGAAACTCTGACGGGGATGAAATCGGAGGCATGAAGAGTGTTACACTGGAGGCGGGAGATGTGATTGGAGAGCAAAGTCTAGGCGAGGAAGATGACGAAGATGATGATGATACTACGAGCAGTTCAGGGAGTGATAGCGAATTGGAATGAGAGACGCGAAAGACGCATATGGGAAAGGGTGTTTGGTTGTCCAATAGAGAGGAATATAGAGTTAGATGGGCAGTATGATACCCAATGGAGCTATTGCAGAATCATTTTAATTTTGGCTTTGTTGGGGGTTTCTTCTTCCTAAATTTTTTGTGTTCCCTTTTTCTTTTCTTTTTCCAACTCGAGATGCTTGTTCAGCTTCACTCAATTGGCTTCTGCCAAATCTTGGTGATCTGGGGATGGCTGACGAACCATGTTGGTGGAGTGAAACAATGGATGGTGGCTGTGCGGTGGGGGTTGGGCTGGAGCTGTTGCGTCAGCCACAGGTACCTCCCTGGTAATGATGGAGTGGCCATGCAACCTCATATCCCACCATTGGCTTCATTCCGAAGCAACTCGCCATCGCTCAGCATCCCAATCCCCCAGACGACGACGTGCGCCTCTAAAATTGAACGCGCCAGCTGCAGATTGCAACACCTAGCTCACCACCCCACCATGGTCTGATTGGCGCGCCCTGCACTTCGTCGCATGGTTCACGATCCCCCGCCGCCGACGCCGACGCCACCACAATGGACGACTCGCCCGCGCCCAAGCTCTCAGAGCTGCTGCGGCATCCGGAAGACCTCGACAAGATCCCCGCGCTGAAGCTGGAATTCACGCGCAAGAAGGGAGCAGTCGATAGCCAGCTGCGCAGCGGCCTGCGCGAGCAGCTTGAGACGACTCAGGCAGGCATGTCCGGGCTGAGCGACGGTCAGAAGACGGTCCAGATGATCAAGGAGGAGATGATGAAGATTGACAAGCTGTGCTCCGAGTCCCAGAACATGATTACAGACTTTACCAGCATCAATATTGTGTCCCAAGCCCACCGCAACTTTGGCGCTGTTGAAACGATGCGCCGCAACCTCGAGACATTCAACGATCGACTGACTGTCGTGGAAACGATGCTCAGGGAAGATGATGAGGACAAGGAGAACATGCCAAACTTACTGCCATGCCACTACGAGCTTACACAACTACGAAATATTCGAGATGATGCCATGGAGCAGATCCAGAGGGCAGAAGACCCCGGTTTAGAGTCTACATTGGAAGATTACTTTGCGCGGCTCGACGAGACAATCGACTGGTTTGACGAGCACGTAGGTCTCTTGGCCCTCAATCTCATCAGTCTTGTCGTCAACGACAACAACGGCCTAGTGGTGAGATTTGCTGTGGTGATGGAGGCCGAGGAGAAGAGTGATCAGCGGGTGTTGGCACTGCAAGAGGCCCTCAAGGATCACAAGGAAATGGCGACACGTTTCCAGAGCATCACAGATGGTGCCAAGAAGGTCCGCGGTTACAAGGACAAATTTCTCCAGGCCATCCAGCTCAGCGCCCAGCAGTCGTTCGAGCAGTCTCGTGAGGAGTTCCTCGATGATCCAACCAAGCTGGAAAAGATTATGAAGTGGTATTTCAACGAACTCAACGCCGTCAAGATTGGAATGGCGCCCTTGATGCCCAAGAAGTGGCACATTTCCAAGATATATGCCAACGTCTACCACCAACTTATGCATGACTTTCTCATTGATATGGTGGACGGCGAGGATGGGTCATCTGCACACACACTTGAGATTGTCGGCTTCCCAGAGAAGTACTACCGCAAGATGGGCAAGCTGGGTTTCCGTCAAGAAGACCTAGTGCCGCACGTCATTGACAATCGTGAGGCGGAGCTGGTGCGCGACTTCCGAGAGCTCATCATCAAGTTCCTCGACGAGTGGATTGAGCGTATTTTCGCACAAGAAACCAAGGACTTTGCCGGCCGTAACACCGAGGCCTCTAACTTGGATACTGATGAGTACGGCTACGTACGTACTAAGAACCTTGTCGCTCTGTGGCGTATGCTTCGCGAGCAAGTCGATTCGGCAAACAACTCGCAGCGTGCGGACGTTGTGGAGGGTGTTATTGACGCCATGTTTGTTCGTCTCCGTACTCGCCAGCAATCGTGGCAGCGCATGCTCGACGACGAGGCATCCAACTATGAGACTGGTAAGATACCCGATCTGGAGGGCTTCCAGGCATTACAGGATTGGCTCGTTGCCACAGCCAACGATCAAATCGCTTGCATCGACGATGGTGAGGATGAGGGTCGTCTCGCCTACCTGTCGAGCTTCCGCCACGCCTGGGAGCCCACCGTCACGCCCGCCTACCTCGACCGTGCCGACAATGAGATCAACGCCCTGCGCGATGGTTACGTTGATTTCAGCACCTGGTGCATCAACCGCTTCGCTCAGCTAATTTTCGCTGTTGATTTTGGCACCGTCATGCCCGATTTTTTCACTCCCAAGTGGTATACGAGCACCGCTATGAAGCAGATGGTGGTCACGTTTGAAGAATACGTCAACGAATACCGCGCAATGCTGCACCACTCTCTTGTTGACATCTTCATTGAAATTTTTGCCGACGAGCTGCTTGTTCGCTACCTCTCAGCTGTTCGCAACAAGGGCGCCAAGTTCCGCCGAACCGATCCCTTCCAGGACAAACTCTTTAACGACATTGCCACTGCCTTTGAGCTGTTCAGCAGCCTGCCCTCGCCCGAGATTGGTGCCTCCATCAAGGAGACGTGGCGTGTTACCGAGCAGTTCCTGCGGCTGCTCACAGCCGACCGCGACAGCGTTGCCGACACTTTTGCTGCTTTCAAATCCACGCACTGGGACCTCCAGATCAGCTGGGTCGAGGCCGTCCTCCGCTCCCGCGATGACTTTGAGCGCAGCATGCTCAATGCCGTCAAAGCCAGAGCTGCACAGATGGACGTTGTCCGTGGCCCAGAGACCATCATGGGACGCGTCAAATAAAGCAACGGAGGCATTCCTATTTCAGAATCAAGAAGAAGGAGGGATCATTAGAGGTAGCAGTTAGACTGAAGATGGATGTGAGAGGTACCAAGGGGGATTTAACGGAGCAATGGAGAAATGCATGTATGATAGGCGGCTGCGCCACTTTAGCGATGACATGTTTTGACAATTTTGACACTGAAACCTTTTTTTCTCTTCTTTTTAAATGAGTTGCTGTTCATTTTGCAAATCTATTGCATGTTTGCCAGTGATGTTTTAGAGCCTGAATCCTGGGCCATTATAGACAGTTCCGTAATGCTCCAGGAGCAGCCAAGCAAAGCTTACAAAAGATGCAACGAGAGATGCTGTATTAGATCAAAAGACGAAGGGCATGAAGATATGCCTAGAAATTCGACCCCCCCCCCCCCCCCCCCCCCCCCCCCCCCTCTCTCCCCCCCCCCCCCCTCCCCCCCCCCCCCCCCCCCCACCCCCACACTAAACCG
>KV875231.1:865759-920115 GCA_001879505.1 Calonectria pseudoreteaudii
TTTCCTTGGTAAACTTCAGACGGTCGCCGACCTGGTGGTGAACGGGAGAGCCAAGCCACGACCGAGATAACCGGCGGCGGCGCTCAGAGAAGCCCGAGAGTCAGAGGGACCCCTCCTTGTGTGCCCTTTCTAATGTCGTGCTCCGGCCCAACTAAGCACATCGGGAAAGGTAATATGATGATTAGCAAAGCCGGTCCCTCTGTGTCTTGGGATTTTGCCTGTTCCCGTTCTGCACCGCGGCGTCGCCTAGAACCCACAGACAGGACGCCTGCAGCAGAAGCGACAGTGGCTTTCAAGGGCGCATTGCCTCCGTCGCACGCCGGGGCCCACTCATTTTCTGGGGGCGCTCCACTGAACAATCCGGGGAATAGCGATGGCGCCTTTGATTGGCTGCATTGCGCAGAGCATCCTGAAAAATCCTTCTGTCTGCGTGGCCTGCGTGGCAAACCAGAAAAACTTTGGCACCGATTAGCCCGATTTCCTCCAAGGTTGCAGCCAGTTTGGCCAAGGGCGAGCTGCGATGCAACGACGCCGTCGCGACTTTTTTTCTTGCTTGATTGATGATGAATGTTTTCTTGATCCCCTCTTGCACCTGAGGCCAATGCTTGCCACGCATCTGTTGGCAAGACGCGGTTGTTGTCCGACACACCTAGATATGTCGTAGCTGATAAATGCTAATCTCGGCGTGTCACGGGCGTGGGGTTGGCTTCTTGGGGTTTCTTGCAGCAGGGTGTGTCTCTGCTTTGCGCCGTCCCCAGCCGACACAAGCCACCACGCAACACAGCTATCCCGAGTACATGGATCTGCCCAGCGCCCTCAGTAGTCTCAAAGGCTGAACGGTGATGGTCGTTATCGAAGACAGGCGAGTCCCGACCAGCACCAGGCCAAGTACGGGACGAGACGGCAAGCCCCTGGGCCCGTCTCTACTGTACACGCCCTTTTCCCCAGAGCGTCCAGGTGCAGCAGACAAGCGAAAGGGCGCCGCACAGACGGGACGTGAGAGCCTCGACCCGTCCCAGAGGGCGCTTCGGCGTTTTGCCTCGCCTGCAGACATCATGCTCCCGGAGCCATGCCTCTTCCTGCCAAGGTCCCATTTCTGCACCTCCAGCGGTGCTGTCAAAGAAGGGGGAGCCCCTCAAACCCCAAAATGCCTCTCAGTTTCCCGCGGGATTGGTAGGCAGGCGGCTTCGGCCGGCATCCTGCAACATGTCCTCAGTGGCACTGGCGGCCGCTGCTGTATGGCCAAATAGGCCCAACGACCGTTGCAATTGAGAGAAATGCGGGGGAGGTTTGTGACTTGTCAGATTGACTAGCAAGGACAGCGTGGGTGGACATGATACGATGCTACACAAGCCCGGTAAAGATACAGAAACTGCAGCAGGAACAGCAGAGGCTGCAGACCGGAAAAAAAAAAGGCAGTCCCCTTGCTTTGACACTGATTGTGGGCATCGTCCCGCCGCTCCATCAAGCCACCCCGTAATTAGCAGCGCTCGGTGAAGCGCTGGAGGTGAGGTCGTCCCCAGGCCCAAGGTGTAAGTGCATGTAAGCAAGCAGAAGAGGAAGTCGAGACAAGGCGAACACAGCCTATCCATGTACGGTGACACAAAATGCAAATGGCATGGGCAATCAAGCACAGCCTGGGGTCATGAAAACAAAGCTCCATGGCTAGTCGACACCCCTCCCCTACCTGTTTCCCAAGATGTAGTATGCAGCTATCTCAGATAGGCATTTTTCATATTCCGTGCTGACTATGGCATTGATGCCGACAATCCTTGGTGCGATCTTGCCCCTGAGCCAGGCCAAGTCGTAATAGTACACGGGCACGTAGTCGGACGCATAGGCCATGCTGTGCCCGAGGCTCTCGGGCTTTAGCTGCTGTAGTGGGATCAAGGTCAGGTCTAACTCCACCAGCAAACTGTTCAGCGTCGCAGCGAGAACGGGGGTCCGGGACTTCGGTGGTCTTAGAGTTTTTGCCTGCCGCTGGGGGAAGTGAGCGACGGAACCCCCATCCTCCCCGTGCTTCCCGAGCCAGCTTCACTTATCTCAGGGGCCATCCTTCGAGAGTGACCTTGCTTTATCGCGAGCGACAAGGTGAGAAGCACAGAGCATCATCGAAAATTTTTTCCCTGTATCCGCTTTCTGCGAACTGGACGGGAAGAGTGGATGCTAGACCCTGATTATCTCGCCGTGACTCAGCGAATCTTGCCCCGATCGGAGGTGAATTCATGGGCGAGAGATGACTTCGTCCCAAAGCAGAAATATAATGATGACAAGAAAATCTCTTTTGGACTTTAGCTAACTCTTAGTGCTTCCAGCTACTGGGCTCGATGATGCCGTTCGGCTCCTGGGCCAATCCTCATCCGACAACAACGCCCGCTGGCGTATGTGAGCCAATGAGGCGTTTTTGCATTTGCCCGTGGGCGGCTTCATCGGAAGCGAGCGGCTGCTCATGGCACGGGCCCAAACCAAGCCAAGAAACTTTTTTGAGAGAAAACAGAGTGACAGAGGAGAAAAAATTCATGACGGAGTATCCTCCAAGTACGGACTCCGTGAAACGCGCGCACGGCGATCAATCCGTTAATCAATCAACGCACCTAGGAACAGAGAGTTTCGATAGGATCCCGGGCCGACCGGACCACGGCATCAGCGCTTCGCCCCGTTGCGTGAATCTAGCTTTTTTGGTTTGAAAGAGATGCAAGAAGAAGAAAAAGGCAGCCACTGGACCAGAGTAAACCATTCACCCACACAGCCCTGAGCTGACGACTTGGCATAACCAATGATGATGTGATGGGAGATCTCACCCTCGTGCCATGATGCCCTGGGCTTGTGCACAGTGCTGTGGTACAGCCCCGCAGCCTTGCAAGAAACGTGCTCTTCTACGTATCGCACAACCCAATCTCAGCATGGCATCACCTCACGGGGCCTCTGGTGTCACGTCGAGACACCCGCTGAACCACTTTTGTTCCTCCACCATTATCTTTGGTCGCTTGACCTAAGGCTAGCTCTGCCATGTCAAGGAAAATGTCGTCACTCCAATCGGCCGATCCGTCTTCCGGGCTCCATCGCGCTCTATCGCGATCCACGCCTCAAGCCGAAATGAAGCTTGGCTTTCTGTTGGCGGCAACTCTTTTTAGGATGACAGGGGAGGCGAAGTTGAAAAAGAGGGAGGAAAAAAAAAATTGTTAGGCTACCAAGGAAGGAAGCTAATGGCAAAACGGGAGGGTGTGCCATTAACACAGCCAGCGCTAGCCCCAGAGAACAGCCAGAGCCACAGGAGGCTATTTGTCGATCATTCTGAATCGGGAACAGCGCTTTTCCATCATGGGATGAGTGTCATGGGCTGAACCCTGTCCAGGAGGGCGTTCTGGGGATATCTCTTGGCATGTCCTTTCGTACTCGATAACGGCTGGCTTAATTGTTGGTTGGTGGCGACCCCCTGGGTTGCACAAGGGTATCACGAAGCCTCAGAAAATTTTCTTGTTGGTCCTTGTGCTGGATCTTAGCTGTCAGATCATGTAGGTCATTCAGCGAATGAGGACTTACGGGCTTCCCATGGCAACAGCAAGCGCCCACACCACTGCGGTCCCAAAGCAGGCTGCGGAGGACTTCCTTGTCGAAATTGGGCTGGCTGATGGTCCTTGTTGGACTAGCGAGCATCTTTGTATCTGACCTCCTGCTCAGCTGGTTGGTTCCCTCTCATCACCCTCCTGTCATCTCATTTTCTCGCCCGCTGACTTGCATGAGCCGTCCCTACCGACTGGTGATCTTGATGGTTCGCAGTTGACCAGATGCAAGGTACCGCCGCAGAACGAGGCCGAACCTCTTCTCAGCTTTTTTTTTTTTTCTCTTCCTATCTTTTTTTTCTTCATTTCGCTCTGGCTTCGTTAAAGAGCCGCTAGGTTCAATGACAGCTGGTGATGTTCGGCTAGCGCTTGTTCGTTCCTGGTCGTTTGTCATCGATGACGGATGGTCTACGGAGACGGCACCAGAGGCGATCGTATTCCTTGTTCATATTTCTTTTTCCTTCGGTTTTTTTCCTGTTCCCCTCTCGCATCGGTGGTTCATATTGCTTTTGCGGCATCTTTCGTCCCTCATTAGCGTCAGCGACGATAGGTACTAAAAATGGTAGTTTGGTGCTGTTCAGCTAGCGCCTTCACGATTGTCCAACCTGGGTCGAGGCAGCATTGGAAGGCGCCCATCACAGCCTTTCTGCACCTTTGTCCATTTTCACCTTAAACAGCCTGCTCGTTGCCCGCACGGGCGTTTAGAATAGGGGCTAGGGTTGGTTGTGGTACGTATCTAGCTAGCTCTTATTAGTAGTAAAGGGTGGGTGAGGTGATCAATGAGCCCACCAGCACACGACCAGGTGCTTCTCACTACCCACCAAGCCAGCCCTGGACGATCGAGCCCGGGTTTGTATGCTGCATCGAACTCTGCTCTTGGCTGTACCTGTTCGTTTCGCTGCATGCGCCTCTTGATAACGTTGTTTCGGGGTGTAGTACTGTCGGCCTGGCCGAGAGGTTAAAAAAAATTTACAATGCATGAGTAGCAACAGGTCCCATTCATAGCATTTTCAATACTCACGCCAGTTATCTAGTAAAATTTTATCTCCTTTTCTTCTTTTCCCCTTCAAGGTACTACGCATCTTCTTCAGGGATTGTGGGTGGTAAGAAAGGATACGGAGGCTGACTGTTGAGGCAAGACTTGCCTAGGGACGACATCCTGGCCCAGGCTTGTCTTGCCATGCAGCCAGTTTCTGCGGGTTCACCAGATCGCGCAGGGACGTGCGTATGGTGTTTCCAGCTCTGGATCCCTCCCGTGCATGCACTGCACGATGGATAGCGAGTGAGGTCGAACTCAATCACCAAAACAGTGTGGGAGCCTGTAATCAAACCCAGCTGCAGCTCCTGAATTAAGACAGAGAGAGACTGGGGAGGAATGGATCCCTGAGTGGCTATTGCCTAGGGCTAGCCGATGAGGGAGCTTCCTGGTTCCCGTGTGGACAGTGCGTCTAACTAGCGCTCAGCACCCCCCCAGTTTGGTTTCTCGCTTTAGTTCGTGGCTTGAAAACCGTGGTGCCATCAACCAACAGGATGGCCTTCTGAGGACGCATTTCTTGCAGCCCGAGGCTCAGAACTGTTGTACCCGGCACACCGGTCAAAAATGGTCTTGAAGAAATGAGACTCGGGCTTGGTCCAGACTCGTCAACGTGACCGCACCAGGAAAAGCGCAAGATGCCTTTGTCTCGTCCGGACATCGGCCGTGCACCATCGTCGCCTCGGCCGAGCGCTCTCCCGGGCTTAGCAATGGGATTGTTTCCTTTCTGGGGTTGTTGTCCGATGGGGTGCACTCCGCCATCGCTGAGATGCGTACACGCATATTTGATCAATGAGCGTGGGGGGCCATCTCACCCATTCGGTTGTCTACCCGATAAATCCTGGCTGATATTAGCCGATGTACGCCATATCTCGCTGCCGGCTCGCTTGCGGGCGCACTGCGAGCCCTTTCGTGTTGGGGGTCACGCAAGCTGTCAGACCTCACATTTTGTCCCTTGTGGATGACTTGAGGCACGGGAGTTCCGTATTCCCATGTCGAGTGGGGTTTACCAGAGTCTCTAAAGCAGAAAAAAAGCCATAGTTTCTGATTATCCATGATGGCACTTTGGTCTCATGGCAGTCATTTTGAGCTCAGCCTCACGTGGAATTCCTGACAGATTCAGCTTCAAAAACGCATTGCGCCTGTAGGAGACCCAGATGACGGACGCTGATCGACAGCGCCAAACGATGTCGCCGTTGAGATCGTGTCGTTTATGAGCCCATGCCTGCAGGACGCGGATCTCTCCCAGCTCTTATCATATGGCGCCCATCGTCGTGGAGTTTCATGATTGCCTCCCCCGTTGCCGGTACAGGTCATTTGCCTCTGCAGTGCGTGGGACCCCACTTGCAGCGTCAATATCTGGCGCGCATTCGTCGCCCGCAGCATGTGTAGCATGTCCCTTCCATGTTTCGGTATTGGAGAAGGCTCAGGTGGTGAAACCCAGGCTAGGCGCCCACACTGCTGGGAGGCACTTGACTGAAGCTCCCACCCTGTTATTGGCCGAGCCTTGCATCAGTATCCGTCGTTCGTCAATCCAACCCGCCCCTCCTCTCTAAGCGAATGGAGGTGCTTCTATTCTGCTAGCTCGACGGGTTGCGTTCCAGATGGCGTTGAGTAGCTCTCTTAGGATATCTGTGATATACCGCGGCGACCCGAACACGCAACCTCAGACATTTCGACTTGGGGCGGCCGCCGAGAAGACGAAACCCCTAATCGAACCGAAGTGCAACATACGCCATCTCCGGGCACACGTACTCTTTTTTAGAAATTCCATTTCTTCCAGCATTGTGTTGTGCATGTCTTGGATTGTGAGGTGATGAGTCCGCCTCCGCCCTTGTCGACATTAACCCGGGCAAGTATGATGTGAGATGCCCAAGCCATGACGAGGGCACGCGGCGCCTCGCTGCTGCAGCGTCATGCAGCACCCTGATGCTCTTGGAGGATACTATTCGACCCCTGGCAGGGGCAGCTAGAGGTTGGTGGGTGTGGCCTGGGACGTGAAATGAGCGACCTCGAGATACAGGCCGGATGACAGGATCTTGCCTGCCCAGACCTCCCAATCTCCAAGGGGAACACAAGATTGCGATACTACAACTCGGGTTTCTGAAAGAGTGTAAAGGAGGTTGGCATTGGAGGTCAGGTGGCAATATTTAGGAGCTCACACCCTTTGATGTTGATGGTGTGGAGAGACGAGGGTCTTCATGATTTGCTTAGCGCTGCCTCCACCCCCGCTTTCAAGCAGGTGCGAGCCAAAATAGACTAGACTGGATGGCTAGCTTCGACAAGAAACCACTACCACATGGCTTCTCGAGGTTGCGATAAGACAGACAAGAGCCTGTTTTGCCAAGAACGGCGCAGGATATTGATGAGCCTGGGGTAGGCTGCACGATTATTGTCCGGCAGAACAAGGGACTAGAGCTATTGGTATTCTACCTGACACAGATATAGAGGTGTCCGCTGGTTGGCGATCCCATGTCGCCGAGCTCTGGAAGCATAGCAACCAACGGTGCAGCAGAACGCATCGAACCAAGTCTCCAGCTGGCGGCCATCTCTGTGACCGGCGTGGATTTTCTTGGCAGCATGTCTCAACTATGCGATGGGTCATAATCAGCTCGATAGCATATCAAGCCAGCCATTAACACCTTGAGAGGGGAATATTATGCTTTTGGTATCATGTCATGCCAAGCCCTAACCTGGACACGACTGATCCAACATTTTCTTTAGCCAGGTCTTGTGGCAAGGCAGTGGCAACGAGGAAGAAAAAATGGTTGATGCTGAAAACAATAAGATATTGGCTTTGTCCTTGGTCGGCTGTAGATCACAGTGGTTGATCAGTTCTCCATGAAATGCCTCTGGTGGCGAAGGGCGCTTAGTGCTGCAAGTATTGCAGCAACTGGTTGGGTGTTGTCAACCTTGCCTTGCCCGAGGCCAAGAAATCCCCCCCCCATCTCTTCAAAAAGGGTGTAACGGTTGCCACTAACGGATGCGGACAATCTTAGTTGCAATATTGTTTATGGTACATTGAACCTTTGGTTTGGGGTGCAGGAGGCGCATGACAAACCACCAATGAAGTGATGCGTCTAGCGCAGTCGAAGGTCTGGAGAGGTCGTACTGCACCTACATTTGGCACTAAGCGGGTTGGTCTTGTCCCCTCTCGGAATCCCCTTCTGGAGTAGGCCCACACAGCCCCCAGATTGCGTACCTGATGGGAAGTATGCAATCCTGCAACGTAGTTGCGAAAATGGCGTCACTGCGACGTCTGTTGCTTCAGCCAGAATTCCGCGCATGCAAGTTTTGGGTGGAGTCGATACAGATGTTGATCAGTGACCAGTGTGTGCAGAGCTGAGGAGCGAAAGGAGAAGATGAGCGCCACTTTGAGACGTTGGGTCTTGAGGCATGATGTTTTTGTCGACTCCCATGATAAAGGCCAGACGCTGGATGTGCAAAGCACGCCCGGAGGTGGAGGCAAGCTGCGGCGGCAGCCAGAACCAGACCAGCATGGGCTCTGAGACCTGGAAACACCGGGCGAACCTTGGAGTTGAGCACGATGGGAAGCGATGCCGTGCCGTGTCTATCTGTCCCTTGGTTTCGGTCTCTCCCATACCCTGAGGCTTGCGATCTAGACCGGGGGAGTCTTACATCTTGGATCGTTAACTTTGCCAGTGCTGTTTCGCAATGCACTGGGATGTGCAAATTCGTAAGACAGACAGGTTTCCATGCTCAAGCTGGGCGATGAACACAGATGACGGTAGGTCCAAGTCACTGCAGCACTTGCGTGCTCGGACTCTTGGAGCCAAGGACTAAAAGTGGACACTGACAGGGAGATGGCCTGTCTTCTTGGGGGGTGGTTGTTCAGGGATGAAGGGGAGGAGCTTGCGACTATGCCACAAAGAGCCTAGACCATAAAGAGACACACTAGTCCATATGCAGCAGTATAGTTGGAGTGTGCGGCCGCTGAGTTCTCCTGAGTTTTCTGCCTCAGGCATTCGCTTGGCGGACATGGTGCGCTCCAGCAAGTAGGAGCCTAGAACGAACAGACCAGCAGAAATAGCGACCGGCAGCTAGGGGATCGACCTTGGTAGCCAGCACACCAGATTCAGAGCAAATTGCACTACCAGTTGGTGTACGCTCACGATGCTCATCACTGGGTCCTAGTCAAGAAAAAAAAGGTCACACTGGCTAAAGAATGCAGGCGACACGGCCTGACGAGAGATAAAAAAACATCACCAGTGGGCACAAGAGCAGGCCACTTGCGGGTGAGGCTCACACCACGGAGCGTGGGAAACATGGGAGGCAAAGAGGGTAAAGAGGCAGAGACACACCCTTTGTGCAGTGCTGTGCAGTGCGTCGCGGTGCAGTGCGGACACTGCCGTGCAGAATTGCACGGGCGAGGAGGCAACGGAGGCAAACATCTGCCCACCACCGATGTCGCTGTGGTGTTCATCAGCCCAGGCCCCAGCCAAAATCTCGGCTGATGGCTTCGCGGTGGGATCCGGGACCCTCTGTGGCCCTCAAATCAGCATGAGGTGACTCAGACGGGCTTTCTCGTTTCGCTAGAATCATGGTTGACTGTGTGCGTGAGGGCTGGAGGAGAAAAAAAATTTCTTCAATTTCTTCATCTCGTTTCCGTTCAGTTGAGTTCATGCCAGGTCAGCCCGCCATGCCGCCTGGAGCGCCAGTCGAGAGAAATCAAATCACACGCCGATGGTGGTGTGTCTTTCTTGGGCCGCCTCGCTGGGTTTCCACTGTCTTGTGTGCTATGGGTCGCCATCCTCTCAGCGTTCAGGACCACTGCTGTTGCAACTCACACGCCTTCGAGCACGCCTTTGGCGCCTTTGAGCATTTCACACACGCCTGGGTCCATTAGCTTCATACGCAGACACCCAGCCAACCCACACCCCTGGATGCCTGAGACACCCAGGCGTGCCTCACCCCCTTCGCCAGACTCGAGAGGACGTGGGCTGTCTACGCACCTTGGGCAAATCCTTGCTGGCGCTAGCATCTGCTGCTGCAGGGTATGAGGTGGGGCTCCTGGCCCATCCTTGCCGTCCTCACCCTGCCCGTCTCAAGAGCTACGCTTTTTCAGGCGGGCGTGGATGACCCGTGGTACCCTCCTCCACATTTTATTAGGCAATGTACAAAGTACTGCCATGGGTGTCCAGCAACTCTGCTCCATCCTCTAGGCTGTGCCCAGCGGGTGAGCAGAATATACATATTCCCTCCTCCGCCCTCGATCTACATCCTTCTCCTCTCCACCATCACCACTTCGACTCTTCCTTCTCTCTGCAATTGCCTCTTTCTCTCATTGAGCCTTTGATCCGTCTGGATACATTTTGCCTGACGCCTCTTGCTCTTTGCCTTTTTACGCTTGTAATCTTCTCCTCTCGTCCCCCACCTCTCTTCCACTCGAGAACAACCAACAATCTTGCTTCGCCGAACCCTTCCGCTTGACCAACTTCTTTTGGCCTCGTCCGGGTTTCTCGATCGTATAAAGACGCCAGGGTTTCGCTCTCTCGTCTTCACATTCGAATCTTCTTCACAACCGACTACCACACCAACTATCACAATGGACTTCGACTGGACTCACTCCTTCTGCCTCGCTTGCGACAAGCAGGTTCACTCTTCCACCGACGCCTACTGCTCCGAATCATGCAGACTGGCCGACTTCGAGAAGACCTCAACACCGAGCTCCCAGGCCAGCTCCCCTGGCTTCGCTCCTCCATCTTACCCTTGGTCGACGAAATCCTCCAACTCTGGCTTCAGCCTCACTCCCGCCTACGACTTTTCCAACGCAAGACCATACGGCAGCGCTTCCGCCCACACCTACAAGTCCACCACTGTCGACCAGACCTCTAACCGAGCCCTGACACCCTCCAGCTCGCACAGCAGCCTCTGCTCCATCCAGAGCACGTCGACATCAGGCGAGCTCTCCGACAAGACCAGACAAGAACTTCGAGCCTACGCTGTCTCCTTCGAGCAAGTGAGGATGCAGCGACGACGTTCTTACTAAATCGACTTCACAACAAATAATCTGACCAGAACCTGGACAGACTCTTTACCACCACCACCACCACCACTCATCACTATCAACATTTCATATACCCCGGGTTGATACTCGACCCGACCACGCTACTCAATTCGACATCAACACCCACACACGTTTCACACGCCGTCACATTTCCTTTTTCTTGAAATCTGTTTTCTTGTTGTACCAAGAAGGGCATTACAATGGAGCACTGCATACCAAAAAAAGTTTGTTTTTTTTCTATTTTTCATTACGACTTCGTTATCTCAATCGACTCGCTGGAATTATCGGGCGGATCTCTGTCCAGCAATGGGCTGATGGGATACGGGAGCCATCATAGGCATCTTGTACCAAATACAGGCTGGAGTTGACATCGCATGTTGTTTCAGAGCATGGATTACGGGAGCAAATGGAGCTATGGGGGGAAATATCATGATATCTGGGATATGACAGCGTCAGGAACCCGCTGGGGGCGGCATGGATGCACACGTTTTGGGATACCTGACAAGAGTATTGGCGCACAGGACGACCAGGCGGGTAGCCGGTCAATTTTTTTTTACTGGGACGGGACGTCTTTGGGAGGGGGCTGCTCACTGCTTGGGGCCATCACCCTGGGGTGATTGGCTGTATCGACAGGAACCACGGAAGACTGCATAGCATAGCACAGCATTAGCATAGCATACTATAGGCAAAGACTTTTTTCACCCTCTCGAGACAAAACGAACTTCTCCTCTAAACTCTCACTTGACATGTCTCTCGCACGTGCCCACTGGGGCTCCATGCAACCCCGTACACCGGCGATGACTCCTGTTCCTGTGCTATTGTTGGTTGTTTGGTTTTTTTTTTTGGAAGCAGTCACGGCACTTGAAGGGATTGTCCCCGCCGGAGTAGGACTGGCACCCACGCCAAACTGCTCCAGCGTCCCTAGCCGTTGTGGCTCCACAGGCCTTCCATAAGGTGTGCACTGGAGATGTGCTAGAAGGGCGGCTTGAAACTTAGTTTCGCAATTGGAGTCGCGATGAGGTAAACAGCAGCTGGCTTTGCACTAAGTTAGCAAGGAAAAATCCAGACGTGTCATGCTCCAGTTCATGCTTCCAGCTCATCCGTAATTGCGTGCTAATGCGAACCACAGCCACTGATGGATGGCCCCCCATTCCCCTTTCCCCTCCCCCCTCGCCTTTCGTCTCTTGCTCGCTTCGTCGTTTCGGTCTCTGTCCCGGGCCACATGACAATGAACGGCAGATGGCCTTTGGACGTTGCACCACCGTCCGCGGGCAATGGGCCCACGACAATTACCGTGGGCATGCCATGATACCACCCCAAATGCCAGAGAACAAAGGAAGATGGCCGTTCCCCCCACATGTCCCTTGTCCCTTGTCCCTGGGGACTCCGGCCGGCACTGCATGCCACCTGAGCCCCCGAAGCCTTTCTTCCGGCCACGAGTTTGCATTCCCCATCAATGCCATTATCATATCATCCTGTCCCAGTCCCCGGTCCCCCGGTGCCCAAAATTGGAAGGCCGGCACGGTCCTCTGGGGCCGCGCAGCAGCCGCTATCATGTTTCCCCGTCGACCTCCCTATCTCAATTGATTTACATAAGCAGATGGCTTGGGAGTCCCTTGGTCTGTGGTATTGCGCGATGGCCCAGGCACCGCACGCAAGCGAGCGCGCTGCGACTGGCTTGTATCGAAGCAATCATAACGTCATGCTTGGCGGGTCTGGGCCTCTAACTCTGCCAGCGCATCTTTATTCTGGAGATCGGCGCCTCAGGCTTTGTGCCGTCTTACAATGTGGGTTAAATGGTCTGGCCCTGACGAACCACAAAGCCACTGGGCGGGTTCCGAAACAAGATGACACTTAACCCGGGAAAATTTTTCGTGGGCTATGCTACGCTTTGATGGAGACCATGACGATGGTTGGGCATCACGGCTTGTGCTTCTGATGTTTCTTCCTTTTTTGCGATGCTGCCGTGTAAGCGCGACCTGTGTCCTTTTGGTCGAGAAAGCCCTGTGGCGTACCAGTCGCTAAGCTAGCTTGCCCTTGGGTCGGCCGAGAACGATGTCATCGTCGGCGGCGCCCGTCACCCGGAGAAAAAAAACAGAACATCAACCCTATCTGTGCCGACCTTATTCCTGATCTGATCCAGGGGGAGGGGCGCTAGCTGCGCTCCCAAAGGACATACAATGAGTGTTTCGGCAAAACCCCAGAGCTCGCTCGGCATTGGCAGGAGCTCGATTGGATTGTTTCAGCGGGAGGGGACACCCGGGAATCGACCAAGAAATCTGCCCACGGATTGATGTTGAACGATGGAGATGGCCCTTTCTTACGCCGTTCAGTTTCGCGCTTCTGTCAATGGGACGCTGTTGCTCCGTCTTTCCACGAGAATCCCTCTCGGGATCGCCCGATCGTCAAGACTCCGGCGCTGCGAGCATGGACAAGGGCTATTGGGAGACTCTTACTCTGCATCGACTCAGCTAGATCTTTGCTGCTTGTCTTGCTTGGGCATACACAGACGAAGAGACTATGCCCCGCGGGAGAAGAATGACGCGAGATCATCGATCGGGATGGGTTTCTCGGTCAATCATGCAAACCAATCTTTCCTTTTCATGCTCTATTTCATCATTGACTCGGCTGATCATCTTGCTTTGCATCTATTCCGGGTTCCAGGCTCACGAATTCGTCATCGACCATGGCCAATGTTCCAGAATTTTGAAACAAGAATGAGGGAAAAATAGATGGCTTTCCCCTCCCATCACGCCTTCCATTCCTCTGCGGTTCGCCACAGCCCAGCGGACGTCTCAAATCTTAATTGCCGGCAGAGACCTTGTTTCTCAGCCAGTGCGCTACGGTTACTACCTACTGGTTTTACCGGCTGACAAAAGTCGAGCAGCGCCTCATGAGCCGTGCAACGTACGCATACCAAATTCTGACAAGGAGTCTCACACCGGAACACCCGTGGGATGGTTTCGAAACACGCCGTGCCCCACGTCAAATCCACATTCAGCACTCCCTTCTCAAAAAGCAACGATGTGAATTCTTCTCACTCCAATCGGGTTTCCTGTGTATCCAATTTTGCATTGACGGACCTCGGTTCCCCTGCAACACTCGCGAGGGAGTTGAAAAGAGGCTTGCTGACAGGGCTTCGGTTGAGTTTCACCACGTGGATCATCTCCCCATAGCAATGGCGGCTCAAGCCCCGAATGGTCAAGTTCAGGCGCCGTGAATTTAACCTCCAGGGCTTGCTTTATGCTGATACAGGAACAGAATGCTACCTTGCGAGAGAGAAAAAAAAACAACCGACATGCTCCTTCTATTGCCCCTGGGAAAGGCAATAAGATACCCACTATGATGGCCAGGAACCCGACGCATGGGGCCGTTGAAAAACTGGACCCTTTATTATGTATGTCTATGCAACGGCTCTTACAGCTCAGCATTTGTGACGCATCTTATCATCCCCCTTGGGGCGACCCAATGGCATCCTGCTTAACGGCGGCTTAAGCCCCTCTCGACTGACCCATTGCGGAGTGGCAGTCTGCCAATCATGAGGCGCCTTGGGCACCAGGCACACAGTTCATCTCGCCTGTCCGCCTCATGGGTTGACACTTGCTTACTCAATGCCTCACTTTTGGTTTGGGCGTGCAATTGCACAACGCAAGTGCGACAATTGCCCGGCTCTGCTGAACTGTGATGAGCAATTGACCCCTCCCAGTAGGTGCGAACGATGGGCAGCCACTCGCCTCAACGCGGAATGCGACCAGGTCCGATGTCTCAAATCGTTCCGTGAGGCGTGTGCCGCCTGCATAGCCCATCCTCGGGATGTGTCAGCCACGACGACCTTGGGCCATACAGAGCAGAGTCCACCACGTTCGCGACCAGCCCCCAGATTCCTGTCAGCGACAATTCCGTCTCGGACAACCCAATTAGCATCGCCTCGGGGGCCGGGTCAGCCGCCCGTCCAGCCAAAATACCAGAGCCACCAACGAGACTCGTGGCGAAGCCAGCTCGGCCACGTTGTATTCGAGTGGTGCCATGACCCAAAGCTTCTCAACATCACGCAGACTGTCTCTAATCGAAGCCGGAAGTAGTGAGCCGCCAGACACGGCGTCTACAGGCTAGTGCCACAAAACGATGTTAGCTCTTTTTTCAATTTTATTTTCATTATTTATTTTTTCTTGGCCCCATCACCTTCTCTTCACACTTGGCATGTTTGAGTGGCTTTGTCAGTTTTGCTTTGTTTTGAGTGTGGACGGAAATACACTCCCGACCCGCCTTTAGGCGCTTTCTCGGTAGGACTAATCCTCTTTTGTATTCGATTGATGGATTGTCCCTGGGGCTCTAAGGCGCTGCGCTGGGATCCCAGTGTTACACGATCTAGTACACAAGCAAAGCGGCTACACGTCTATGCTTTTCTAACTTTTGAGGCCAAACTGCGCAGAGGCCGCGTTG
The DNA here is from genome assembly GCA_001879505.1 of Calonectria pseudoreteaudii. NCBI lineage: Eukaryota > Fungi > Ascomycota > Sordariomycetes > Hypocreales > Nectriaceae > Calonectria > Calonectria pseudoreteaudii. The sequence continues at coordinate 880,827 of KV875231.1, forward strand.
TCTCGATGTCCTCGTGTTCCTAAACTAAACGTGGATACAGAAAATTTTTTCTTCTTTGTCTCCCTGAAGGACCCGCTTGGAAAGTTTCCAAAAAAAAAATAAAATCTTTAGATGAATTGCAGGACTTGGCTGAAAGCCTCGGCGAAGAACTCGAATTTCAGCTGCCGTGTCTGTTGGTGATGTCTTGTCTCATCTGTGGCGGGACCCATGTGAGACGCTAGCCGCCTTGTCGGCTGTCTGTCCCCATTTCATTTTTCAGTTAGGCAACTTGTGGCTTGCCATTGACAGCCGGTAACATATTGCCATGATTTTCTTTTTCTCAGCCAAGAAAAACCGGGGGAGGCGGGAACGAGCTCTCCTGTCGGATTCCCTGAATGGAAAACACAGCTTGCTTTTGGCCACGCCGTGTTTCGCTCACCCACGCCGGCGCATTGTCTCGAGTGTAATGATAATGCAGGCCCCGCATTTGCCTCGCTGGTTCTGGCGGCGAGCGAGACCTGCCATCGGCGGCGGAGACGGGCGGATTGACATCCGAGGTGCGCCTGGACGAAGGGCGGATGCTCGCTGGTGGTTCGCATTGTTTCAATAATGGGCTGCCTCACTGCCAGATGAGGGACGAACAGGCTTCTGGAACCCGTCTTTACAAACAGCGTTTCAGGAGTCGGCTTTGGCGGGTTTCTGTGTTTACGCAAAAAGCCGAGACAACACACTTGTACACGCACACATACACGTACGGGCAAGACGATCTAGGGGGAATGCAATGGACCCGTCACACCTCACTTTTCAGAAAGGAGCGGGAAGCCGCCAATTGGTCCTTGACCGGTCTTTGGGCATCGCCGCCTCGGGCCAATGCCGTGCTCGGTGGGCTAGGGCGATGTGACGGGGGGGGACGGGCTGGGGTCTCAACGAGGATGGGCCCCCGACCGGACGGCGCCGACTGGGGACACGCGGCGGTCGATGCGGTGCTGCCCGGCCCTGTGAAGCTTCTCACGGTGCTCCGTGGACCACGGAGACAGGACAAGGGCACTCTGCCTTTCCCCACGGCGGCGAGCTGGGGCGTTTCACGCCAGAGAAGACCGGGTGTTGACAAAGGCCGGGCGTAGAGACAAGAGACGAGAGGGCGTCCTCATTGATTCATCCACCTCGAGGCGTTGCTCCTGATGAATGTGGCCTGTTCCTAGGCATACGCCCCTCTTGGTGGCTGCTGCTGCTGCTACTGCTACTACTACTACTACTACTACTACTATTGCTGAACTATTTGAGGAATAGCAGTGAGACGGTTCAGAAGCCGAAAAGTCTCACAGTCACACCACCGCCAGGGACGAAGAGTTTTTTTTTTTTTTTTTTCATTCCCCCCTTCGCCATCGTGCGCCGCCTTGGCCTGCTGGGGCGGTCCCGACCCCGGTTTCCTGGTTTTGGGGTCTGGCGCATTGGTGGTAAGAGAGTCTAGTTTTATTTTTCCTTTTTCCTTTTTCCTTTTCCCTTCCTCTTGTCGCAGTAGAGGGTTGCGACGGGTGGCACTTAAAACGGAGGCATTGGAGACATGCTACGTTTCTTTGACGGAGTCGGAAAGGATCAGAGGATATTGGAGGCGGGCAAGAATGGCGGAAAAGTTAAAAAGTGCGAGACTGGGTGAGACGATGGCAAAATGCATCACACAAGATTGCAACATCAAGGTTCCCCGACCTATGCAGCCATTCAGCCGTGGATAGCAATTAGGTTCGCTAGCAGTAGAGCCCAGACCCAAGCCTGTGAGACTGGCCATTGTAGATCACTGCGATATTCTTCGGGGTTTACAGCAGCAGTGTCGTCCATCACTCGCCTCTGGCCCGAGCTCGATGGTTTGCTTCACCATTCTTCTCAGAGATTCCAGGACGGCACAGAGGGTCCTCTGCGCGGGCGTGCATCGCGATCAACCTGCATTGACAGGCTGCATGGCAACCCTCTGGTTGGATTATGCCCCTAGCTCGGCATGCTTATTCGCCCAACGTCCCGCGGCGGCGGTACCTTTGGTTTAGTTGAGGCAGAAACGTCCGAAAAAGGCTGCGTACATTGTGCCTGGTCGTCAGCACAGACGGACGGACCGGTAGGTTGGTTGCCTTGCAACCAGAGATGAATGGTCCTGGGTGCGTGCACATGCACAAACGTTCTCTGTCTCTCACAATTCTCACAATTATGTCGGAAAGGTATGATAAACTTAGCATGGGGAATCCCGCGAGCAATTCGTCCCCAGAATGCCAAATGGCGCCGTACTGGAGGTAGCGAGCGTGGCTGGCCTCCTGCGAAGAAGGTGAGAGAAGAATCCAGTTTCACGATAGCGGCTGACGTGGACGTGATTGTGTCCAACGGCATGGCCCGCTGTGTGATGGATGAGTGCATGAGTGGGGGAGGGGCACCCGTCGAGGTGTTGGCACGTTGCTCAAGGGGAGCGAGTGAGAGTACTGTACTAACCAACCTAAATGACCAAAAAAAAAAATTCTCAGAATAATACAAGGATTAATAAAAAAAATGAATAAAACTAAGAATGGGCCTGTGAGTATCTGTGTCAAGGTGTGAGTGGGCACCTGAGCGGGAAAGGAAAATCTCTGTGGTTTTAGACCAAACCGACGAACCAGACGGTTCTGCTGGAAGCCAGACATGCTCCAAAGCTGGGTTTGCCCGGTCGCCCAACCAAAATAGGTGGATGGAGAGGCGCACCCGTTGAGATGGGTGAGATGTGAGATGGATCCTCCATCACGGCGGCGATATGCCTGCGACGCCTGCAGAGGACATGGGGGAACCATGTTGGAGAGGACGGGATCCGGGGCCGGGATTCCGATTGGATCTGCTCCTTCTCGGCGGGATCTACCCGTGCGGTCCGTTGACTTGGGGACAACTCAGGTGAGATTAGCAGCTGCACCGGGGCTGCGCTGCGCGGAGCTGCAGAAGGGGGCATGCAGATATTGCCGCAGTAGTCGTGTTCTTTTCTCTACTTTGGTGCCCGGGGAAGGGGGAGGATGCAGTAGAGGACGAATCTTGGCCTCGAGTCTGCGGCCTTGGTTTTGGGGGTGTGGTTTGTGCCAAATGGGTCGAGTGCAGCTTTGGGCTTGCCGGGGAGCACGCTTGCTATGCACAGCGATGGAGCAAGGCGTGACGGGGAAGGGAGCCGAGGGGGCGCCAGCAAGAAGCAAAAAGAACGACCGAAGGTGGGCTGACGTGGGTGCAGTAGTGGGTTTTGCAGGGCGTGGTGGATGCCAACGGCAAAAAGCAGTATGAATTCTCCTGAATGTGTTGAGAGAGGGCTCCGTCAGTTCCTGGCGGCGACGGAGCCCTTTGGCTCTGTGTGACTTGACGAAGCCGTGAACGACGTTTCCTTGCGAGCGCTGAAACGACGGCCCCAGGGGGAGGGTCCGCTCCGATTGCGGCCACCATCGCCATCCTCCGATCACCGCCCTGGGCTTCCTTGCAGAAGGATTGTCACGGGCCTTGCTGCGCACCTGCCCTGAGATCGGGTGCATCGCATGGCAGGGCTGTGGCTGTTTGGCAATAAAAAACGGCACCAACTTGTGGCCACAGTGGTGAGAATTGAATTACGGTAGGTGAAAGGAGCAGGGACAAGGCCTGGACAAGATGGAGCTCAGGCCAGAGCCAAGACTGGTGCCGTGGCTGTATCGTGTCTCCGGCAGTGATGTGATGGGGTTGGCCCGCTCCGCCAATATTTGCAGAAAATGACATGCGATGGCGTTTTGGAATGTTCCCATTGTCTGTGAATACGAGGAGCGGCTTTGCGCAGGCCCCATACTCACAGACCTTGTGGGCCATGTTTTGAACTTTGGAGATGTTGCCATCAGGGTCATTGGAACACAGCCGAGTATGTTTGTGCATAGGATTGATGCATTCGGCATGTGTGTGTAGTATGCGATGTGAATGAATTGTGGAGTGAGTTGAAACGGCCTGGTGAGTTGAGGCTGAAAGGCCGTAGATCAGTTAGTGCTAAGGCAGGCAGGTAGACAATGACGTCTATGGGTCAATAATGTGTATTCTCTGTGTTGGTACGCACCTTGTCATTCATTTACAATAACGCAAGACATACCTCACATATAGAACATTATTTAGCAAGAGCTACCGACACCATGGTTCTGGTCAACAGAGAGGCTGTATTCGACTGCCATTGTTAGGTTGAAGGATGCTCACTACGAGGCCGAAGTGATGACGTTTGGCAAACATCGGCCCCAAACGGCTGCTCTCGGCAACCTTAAAGGCGAATTATAACCTAACTTTGTGACATCGCACCTCTTTACCCACTAGACTTCCTACTCAATAGATTGTTGAAAACGCGAAGGAGAGTGCTATCTCAATTTGCACTCTCCTGTCCAACTTGGTCGAGCCCGCTTTCAAACCAAAGACTTTCGCTTTCGCCAAGGCGACTGTCAAACAAAATGTTCCATCCGTCTGGAACCCCCCAGCCCCTACCAAACGCTGGCTCAAACGGCGACCCAAACAACGGTGTGAACAGCAGAGTAGTTTACAGCGTTGAATCTCCAGGAGGAAGTCTGCGAGAGACAACAATGGCCGAGGCATTCCCTAAAGAAACCTGCCAGATCAGTATCAACCAACTACCTCAACGGCATCCTTCGCGCGACTTTGAGAAACGCATGAAAGACCAGCTAGATGGTATGGTTCGTGGGTGCTCAATCAATGAAGTTATCGCCAAAGGTGTTGCACGGCGTCTCGAGATTCAGAGGCAAGAAGCGAAGCCGACGTTTCAGTGGCAAGAAAACCCCATGCTTTGGGGGCGTGTTCCGGGACCCATCCCATCTACAACCATAGCAAAGCAAAGCGCCGTTGATTATGTCTTCAACGTGGACCCGAGACTTCGTCCCGAAGTTGCTTCGACTGATCTCCTAAGGGACGCCCTCGCTGGGGCAGTTTATCAGAAATTGACTCATCCCCGTTCTTGTGACAGAGACGACCCTGAGACAATTGACATGCTTAATGATCACATGGCAAGAAGGAGCCCTTCTTTGTAAGAAGTTCAATATGAATTCTGTCATCATTATTGCTGAATTGCTCAATAGGACCGCCTCATCCCAACGACTTCAGGCTGTGACCGAAGTTCGAAACATGCATCCCATCTCCATTGTACCGCCTCTACACCCGGAACGAGATAGGCTCATGTCCATTGAGGGAAACGACTACCTGTCTTCCTACTACTCTACATTGAAACTCTATCGAGACCGTGGCACGCTGGAGATCCTAGAGGAGGCGACTGACATGGCTGGATGCTGGAGGATGGAGTTGGATGAACTCGTATTCAAGTCCTTCAAACAACCTCGCATGAAATCTGTTATGAGCGGGGGAGACGATGAAACGTACGATTACTGCGGGCTGGAAGATTCGGATGAACCTACCGAGGTGCTACGTCTTCACGCGAGGAACGGAAGTATCACTTTGAACCACACTAATCTGTAACTGCCGACTTTCCCATCCCATCCTATGTTATATATGCTTACTTGCGGTTAGGCGTAACAACAAGGGTCAAAAGGTCACTTGGATATGGTTCAAGATTACCAAACCTCTAATTTCGACTAACGGTGCTGCACCTCCGGAGTTGGACCCAATGCCAATGTCCTGGGTTGTTTTTGCTGCACCTTCGCTTAAAGTGATGAAAGTCAAGGAGGAATAGGATCCTCCCCATGATGGAAACCGTCTCCGCCAAGATTTCAACCGGAGAGTTGCGCGTGCGAGCATCGACACGGCGTATCCGCATCCTGGACCGGAACCGCTCCGGCGGAAATGCATGACATTCCAATTCAGCAAAAATGGCGTTCCGAGATTCTCATGTGCTTTCAAGCCACCTGTATGGCGCGAGCGGGGCATTTACGAGGACATCCCCTTCGTAGAAGACGTGCCCGGCTTCACCGGGGACAGAGATGAATTTTGGTCAAACGTGGATCGCGAGGGTTGCTATACAATGGACAAGTGGATGAAGATCAAGCGACAAATGTCCAAATTTTGTTGCTTGGTCGAAGTCAAGTCCAAGCCCGGAGCAACATGGATTGAGATTCCTTCAAAGGACAAATTGCCGGGATTGATGTGTGTTGCGGATGGGGCTGATTCCATGCCTTACACGCCTGTGAACCAAGTACATTGGGGGGCCACCCAATCGAGTTTTCAGACTTCTGGGCTTCGTTATCAGGTTCATCGTGAGTAAGCAACCACCATTACGAAAAGGCAAGCGAGAGAAGCGCTGGATTAATTTGCATTGGCGCGAGGTTACACATGCTTTCACAAGGGAATTTCCCGAGAATTGCTTTCTAAGCAGAGATGTCATGCTAGAATATTAAAAAGGAGAGAAGTTGAAATTGGACATTGTGGGAGGGAAATGGGCCATGCGCTGAAACGTTGAATCTTTGTTGGGGAATGGATACAATAGCCCCTGCAAAACTCGGGGCTAGGAACACTTCGGAGAACTATTTTCGAAGGTCTTATTAGAATCCATCTCTGAGTTTGTGCCCCCAAAGTCTAAAATGGAGCTTTGGTGCTATTTCAATAATCTGACAGGCTTTTATAAGGTTTGCTTTCCTGCCGATCGTGGTTCGTATCGTAACAGATTGCGAGTCAACTTATCTTGCTCAACGACCACTACTCCAAATTGATTTAGCAGTCATGATAGCAATCGGTTGCGGACTGCGACGATAAGTCGCGGCACGTGACGCAATGCATCTCGGTCAGCATCACATCGTCTTCCAAGCATGTGCCGGAGGAGCTCTCGCAGTCCATTGAACATTCTCCTCCTCCCCCCAGTGCAGCACAAGGGAAATCGACGCTCAGTTAATCTACATGTCATCTTACTGCGTCCTGTGCGGTGTTCCAATCCTCTATTACGCCTCCGACGAGTGGCGGAGGGTGTTTCGCGCCGGTATAGTCTCTTTCTCACCTCGGCTATGTAGCCGTCCATCCCCCACCATGATGAGCAGAGTGCTTACTTAGTTACGCTTCCCCCGAGCAGTTTACACCAGGTTGGATCGCTGGGACGAGGTGCGCGTTTCCGGGGTTGGTCTGTCTCGTGACAGCCGGAGCTGGGTTCCAAGTGATCCTACTCAGCGATACGATGACCTCAACGTTCGTCGGCGTGGGTTTGACGTTGACCTGGCCCGCGGTGCCTTTGTTGACGTCCTTCATCCCGACCGTAGGTACTACTACGGCATGATGTGGGGGTTCGGGTTCCACGAGGCCTGCTGGGACATTTTCACAAAGCTGGGCGAACCACACCTCCCTCATCTCTTCCTCGCATGCCTGTCTGCTCCTCTGCACTACTCAAACATTTTGGACTGGGGCAATGATTACGCAGGCGGAGCAGAGTGCACGCTGCTACCAACGGGCAGGCGGCGATTAATTGCCCAGCTGGTCACAGTGGCTCGGACTTTGGGGCTTCACGCAAGCCCTGTGGATATCCCGTCCGTCCAAGACATCGTGGCAAGCACTCCGCCTAATTTGCACGAGTATATTGATATCAAAGGGCGAGGTCTTTTTGGTATGGAAAAGCAGGGTAAAGATACTTTCGAGTGCTTGCCCACAGAAATTCTCCATGGGATCCTTCTCCTAGTTCCATCCAGGGACGTCTTCTCCCTGAGGCTCGCCTCCCGGGCGTTTGCAAATACGGTGCTCCCAGAAGCATTCTGGGAGTCGAGATTCAAAAGGGGTCACGAATATCACTGTATTGACACAGAGCCGGGCGCGGGTCCCAACTTCTGGAAACAACGGTATCTTGCTGTCAGGGATGTGGAGATTTGCCGGTTTAACCTCAAGAATCGAATACGAATATGGGGGCTAGCAAGCCGACTCCAAGATATGCTGGGCCAAATGGAGCGCGTCTCTTGTGCTGGCCGCCCGTTGCGTTGCTTCTTTGAGCATGCCGGCGATAAGGATGACCTCCCGTGGCTTGCAGCTACTCGCAGTCTAACACCTCCAGAGACGTTATTCGTGCATGGTTGCAGAGCTCTGCGAAAAAGAATGGCTGATATCCCCAAGCCCTTCGAAGTGGCAGGATTTTTTGTGTCGTTTGTCCAACTCATTAGCGGAACATGGGTCTCTGGGTTTCGGTTCATGCAATCAGATGGCGAGGACGTATGTCTCGGTTATGTTCACAGCAGCCGAGAGGTCTCAGTTCCCCTCACGTCCGAGCTCGGACGGAAACAAGTAGTGAATATCCATGGATTTCAGGTCGCCATAGGCCCAGAAGGCATCAAGGCTGTTGCTCTGATGCTAGGAGGTGAAACCATGTCGCCTTGGGCGGGCGAGCGTGATGGCTTCCCGGTACGGCTTTTGACGGACGATCGAGCCAGCATTGTAGCTTTGAAATGTGAATTTGATGTGAGTCAGGCACCCAAACTCTCTCGAGTTGTCTTGGCCAAAAAAACAAGATTTGAAGATATGTACGTGTTGCTCACTCGCTAGTAGGCTTTCAAGCTAGTTTCTCTTAGCATCTCAACGGAAGCAATGGGTGCTGAGCAGACTCTTGCTGATTTCCCGTTCAGAAACATTTGTCTCTGGAACCCCGAAGTCCCCTCGGGCCATTTTCTTTTTAACCACCTCTTGGACGAGTACCCGCTGGATTGGTACTACGAGTGCAACGAACCGGTCATCATGGTAACGTTTGGAGGCCTTAACGGAGAGGACCTTTGCAAACTCGTCGAGGTAGCCGTCTGGAGTCTCAAGGACGGAAAGATTATGCGAGTTGAGTTCAGATACAGTGACGAGACGCCGCCGCGGTCGTTGGGCAGGCTAGCTGTAGACAGTTCCATCGAGCCAGAAATACTGACCATTGACGGCCCTGGGGGTGAAAGGATCCAGGATGTGGAGGTGCAACTCAAGGGAAAACCGGACAGTGGGCTGAGGGTAAGCCTGGTTCCATCTTCATGTCTTACAAATCTGACATGCGGTGCAGATCAGAACAAGCTACGGGAGGGTCGCCATGTTCCCTTACCGCAGCAACGATTGGGACAGAGGCTGGACCAGGATCGAAGCCTCGGGCAAAGAAATTATCGGGTTATACTCGATCGCGGTAAGTTTTCAGCTGAAAGGGATTGGATTACGGATCAGACTCATCACATGGCGGTCTAGGGGAACGAAAGGACTATTTTGAGGGACCGGGGAAGGTGCGCACTCGGCCTGATCTCTATCGATTTGAGACTAGCGAACCAAGATTGTGTGAAAGCGAATCAATAGTTCAAGCAGGTTTGGGTGGTATGTGACGACACTTTTTTTTCTTCAGATATATTTTTTTTTTCATAGGCGGCTGCCTACAGAATGTTTTGAGACGACAGGTATTGGGTTTCCAGAAGGTGCTATCAAAGGCGGCTAGGGATTGGTGGCTAACACCTAACACGGGCGAACACAGTTAGTCATGGGAAGAGCGGTGTCTCGGCGCGGAGTGTCTCGGTGTGGCGGACTCCGACATGGAGGGTGCAGGTGCTGAGCTCGGCAGCCGAGCGACGAGTGAAAGTACAGGCACTGGTGAGATTGATCGACGGCTCTGCTAGCCTTTCGGTATCCGACGACGCAGCACTGATTGGCGATGCCAAATGGGAACGATGCTAAGAATACAGTATTCGTACAGCCACAAGGTGCCAAGCTGGGAGGGCAGGCCAAAAATATACTTGAGGGTGGGTGGCACCGCACATGTTCGGCTTCGAGGTGCCTTATCGACAAGCAAGGCTCAAAAGTCAAAAGGGGGACTGGGCTGGGTTGTGTGGGGGGTGGAACTGCAGCTTGCTCCCAAGCCCTCGAATGTGCGTTATTGGTCGAGCCAAGTTCCAAAAAAGAGGTCATCTGTTCGTTCAAAGGGAAAAAAAAATCGCCGAACCACAAAGCATCGTGTACTAAATCGGTCCGCAGGCTGACATCGAGCGTTTCCGATGCTCCGTCTCCGAATGGGAATTCACGTAAGGGCTGGCCCGGATAGTAATTAATTTAGCCTTTTCGGACCTTTCTCACGTTGGCTGTTGGTTAGGTTAGGCTGTGTCGACGTTGTTGGCCAGCTACTAAAACCTGCTGTTGCTCCTGATGGCGGCGGCGGGGCGGGTTAACATTCCACCAGGCCCCAGTTGGTCCATCAGCCGCCCACTCGTAGAGCTCGGCCGCATTGAGCATTGGGAGCCTCCCCGCCAAAAATCCCATCCACCACTGAACTTTTCTGGTGTGCGCCCCTCAACAGTCCCTCTCCACGTTTCCCCCGAAATCCGACTTCTGAAATCTCCTTCCCATCTCTCGCCCTCCGCCTTGACTGTGCCGCGGCCTGTGTCGCCATTGCCTCTGTCTAGGTCCCCTTCCAGTTTCCCCGTCTCTTCAGTCCGACCTCGCCCATCATGCAGGCTCCGGTGGTGGTAATGAGTGCGTCCCTGTCCGCCCCTGCCTGCTGCTTCGACGAGCTTCCGCCTCCAAGGGGCGGGGAGCAACCATCGACTTCAGGATGCTAACATTTGGCCAGACACCAACAGCGGTGAGAGACAGACCGGTCGGAAAGCTCAGTTGTCCAACATCGCCGCCGCCAAGACGTACGTTTTCCAGCCCCTTCCGTCCCTTTGATGCCCCTCCCCGTCGCGTGCCCTTCAAGCTTCGCCCAGAATTAACGGTTGCTACGCAGCGTCGCCGATATCATTCGATCATGTCTGGGTCCCAAGGCTATGCTCAAGATGCTGCTCGACCCCATGGGCGGTATCGTTCTCACAAACGACGGCCACGCTATTCTCCGAGAAATCGAGGTCTCCCACCCCGCCGCCAAGAGCATGATCGAGCTCAGCAGGACACAAGATGAAGAGGTTGGTGACGGAACTACCACCGTCATTATCCTTGGTAAGTCAGCTCCAGTTGTTCAGCTTCATACGAAGCTTCTCTCGTGGTCCAAGTGACGTCCGTTAACAAGCTTTAGCTGGCGAGATCCTGGCACAAGCTTTGCCCCAGCTCGACCGCAACATCCACCCCGTAGTCATCATCTCTGCCTTCAAGCGCGCCCTAAAAGATGCCCTCGAAATCATCGACGAAGTCTCCGTGCCAATCGACATCAACGACGACAAGGCCATGTACAAGCTCATCTCCTCCTCTATCGGCACAAAGTTTGTTTCGCGATGGATGGACCAAATGTGCGAGCTCGCGCTCAAGGCTGTCCGAACAGTGACATGGGAGGCTGGCAACGGCAAGACCGAGGTCGACATCAAGCGATACGCACGAATCGAGAAGGTGCCTGGTGGTGAAATTGAGGACAGTGTCGTTCTCGACGGCCTGATGCTGAACAAGGACATCACACACCCCAAGATGCGCAGACGCATCGAGAACCCCAGGATCGTGCTCCTCGACTGCCCCCTCGAGTACAAGAAGGGAGAGTCGCAGACCAACATTGAAATCACAAAAGAGGACGACTGGAACCGCATTCTTCAGATCGAGGAGGAGCAGGTCAAGGCCATGTGCGATGCCATCATTGCCGTTAAGCCCGATCTCGTCATCACCGAGAAGGGTGTCTCTGGTGAGTTTTCTGTCCGCGGAGCTCCTGCTTATTTGTGAACACCCTGTTGGCTAATTCCCATTATAGACCTTGCTCAGCACTATTTCATGAAGGCCAACATCACAGCTCTCCGCCGAGTGCGAAAGACAGACAACAACAGAATAGCTCGTGCCACTGGTGCCACCATTGTCAACCGCGTAGAAGACCTCCAAGATTCCGATGTCGGTACCCAGTGCGGCCTGTTCGAGATTGAGAAGATTGGCGACGAGTACTTCAGCTTCCTCACCAAGTGCAAGAACCCCAAGGCCTGCACCATCCTTCTCCGAGGGCCCTCGAAGGACATCCTGAACGAGATTGAGCGAAATCTCCAAGATGCCATGGGTGTTGCCCGAAACGTCATGTTTCACCCCCGGTTATCCCCTGGAGGTGGTGCCACCGAGATGGCCGTCTCCGTGAGGTTGAACCAGCTGGCAAAGGGTATCGAGGGAGTGCAGCAGTGGCCCTACAAGGCTGTGGCAGATGCCCTCGAGGTTATTCCCCGAACCCTTGTCCAGAACGCTGGCAAGAGCCCCGTCCGTGTGTTGACGGATCTGCGAGCCAAGCAAGCCGACAAGCAGAGCTCCTGGGGTGTTAATGGTGACACTGGTGCCATCGTTGACATGAAGGAGTACGGTGTCTGGGAGCCTGAGGCCATCAAGCTCCAGAGCATCAAGACCGCGATTGAGGTATGATTTTCTCCCCCCCCCCCTTTTTTTTTGGAAAAATTTCAAGTCCCAGATTACTAACTGTGTTTTCCATAGGCTGCTTGCCTTCTTCTCCGTGTAGATGACATCTGCAGCGCCAAGAAGATGCAGCACGGCGGTCCCCCCGGCGTCGGCGGCGGCGGTGACGAGTAGAAATGGATAAATACAAGATGGATATATTTGTGAAGATATCGAAGGAGGACGGTCGTCGGCAGAGAATGTTGACGCACGTGTTGGCGGGTGGGAGCATCGGGATGGTTTAGATGTGAGAAGGACCGGTCATACCCCCTGTACTAGCCGAAAAGACCAAGATGATATAGAGAAGAAAAGGCTCCTGGAGCAAAATGCCCCTCGGGTTTTCATCTACCAAGATGAAGAAATGGGTATCATTGAAATTACCTCCCAAAAACCAGTCGTTGTGCATCTAGCATTCTCCTCCGTATTGCTTCGCTACCTAACCCTGTCGTATTATCCTCTTACAAAATTTTAGCCTTCCTTGGCATTCTATTCCCTTCTTCGACTTCTTGTGTCTGATCTTGTTACGAGCTCGATTTTTCTATTCGGGTTTCGGGTGTTTTCTCTTTCAATTTGATTTTTCTTTCTTTCTTTTTTTGTTCAGTCATCGTCGTGAATAACAAGGCCGACTGGCTCAGAAGTTGTCTTGGGTTGTTCTTCCCCGTTCTTAGCGTCTTTGTTTTGCAAAGCGGGCTTCTCTTCGTTGGTGCCGCCGTCAGTGCCTTTGGTGGGCTCTTCGCCAGTAGGTGATGCAGTAGATGGCTTATTTTCGGTACCAGGCGCAGGAGCTTTGCTCTTCTTTGCCTTGCGCGCCTTCAGCTTCTCGCGCTTCTCACGGTTCTTGCGGGTGCGCTCCTCGTCCTTACGGTCACGCTCGGATTTGTCCTTGTCAAATTGCTCCTGCTCTTTTTCGCGCTTGAGCACTTCATCCATTTCGCGCAAGCGCTCATATTCGCGGCGGCGGCTGGCCTTGTAAACGTGGAACTCGCCAGAGCCGGCTCCAGCCGATGAGCCTTGGACATTTGTGACGATTTCTGGGGGCGGGGGGCGGTTGGAAGAGGTAGAAGAACTGCCGTCTGGAATGCGGATGAGCTGGTCGGGCTTGGCGAAGAGAGCATCTACAGAAGCGGCTTGCGCAGATACTGGTGTGAGGGCGCGCTTCTTGGTGGGACGGCGTGAGCGGGGATCTGCGGAGGTGGGGATGGATTCGGGTCCCGGAGCGGACATGATGCACGAAGGTGTATGATGTGGTCCAGGGGGAGGTAGTCTTGTCGGATGAGGATGGGCCGAGGGAACGCGTGAGGAAAATGTGAGCCGGCAGAGGTGGTGGTAGGAGGAGAAGCGAGTGACCGGGCCGGAGACGGGCGAGGGTTAGAGAGCTGGCTCTCTTGCGTTGTATGCGTATATGCGACTGCAACGCGATGCTGTGGAGGCGCGGCTTTAGAGAAGCGAACCGGGTGTTGAGGTTGAGCAGCCTGTGGTGTTGAGAGCGCTGGCACGTGAATGAAGGAGAGGGAAAAGCTGAGATGTGATGGGTGTGGTGGCGGATGCTCGGTATTGGTGGCAGACTAAGCGCGCGGTAATTAGCTGACACGCCTTGTTAGTGCCCGCGTGGGTGGCAAGGCCGGCCAGGCACCCGACAGGTAGGTAGGTTGTCCAGCAGGCATGATGGACAGGGAGGGCATGGATCAGCCAGCCACAGTTGCAGTGAGCACACGACAGCGAGAAACGGCGCCTGAGAGGTTGTTTCGTTTTGGTTTACTTTACTACAACTGGGAAACCTTGCGCCTGTGATCGATAGCACTGTAGCATCTGCAACAGCAAGTAATGATCCTTCAAGGAGAGGAAAGAAAAGAGAAAGAAAAAAAAAACGAGCAGGCCCATCCGGCATTCGGCTTTCGGCCTCCAGGCGCCCCCGAAAACCATCAAGAGTTCACCCAATGGATGGATGCATCACTTGAATTGGAGTTACGGAATCCCTTGGTCGTCTTTGTGGCGCAGTGCTGCCAGAAGAGCAAAAAGGCAAAGCTGGGAGGAACAATCAAGTTGCTCCTGGGGCCGTCTACTGCACCCCAGGATTGGATTAGACACTAATTATTAATTGGTGGACAAGGGAGGCGGGTCTCGATAGGCGGTTTATACAGTCACAATCATGCGATTTGTGAGCAAATGATTTCGCCATGATGATGGGCCCTTATTTCCGATGGGCGCCCGCACAGCGCAGCGCAACGCACGCTTGTTCGCGGCAGTTGGTTCATAGCCAGATGCAGTGGTGAAAAAGGTCAGGCCAAGCAAGGTATCATGACCCCATGTTTGCCCTGTTCGGCGAGTGGCCCCATGGTCTCATGGGCGCATTCGCCCCCATCATGGCCCATAGCCCGTGGCCCATGCAACGGCAACCCCAAGATGCAGATTTGCAGATTGTGTCTTGTCAGATGGATAAATGACGGGTTCGGCTCCGCGATTGGCCGACTTGGTGCCAGTTCGTCACGCTCACACTCAACCGCAGGCGTCGGGGGTAAGGGGAGTAGCAGCATGTCCCCATTCGGAAACATGGCAGACACACCTGTCGACATGGGTGCGGGTGGCCCGCAATGTCCCGCGCACAGCGCACAGTGCGCCGCCACTCCAACAGCCAACGAGCGACGTCGGGATTACACAAGCAGTAGCACCTGCTAGTCGTTTACTTTATCCATCACCGCTGCTCTCCGGTCCTACCCATGCTTGCTTTTTTACTTGCAGCATTTCTTATACAGACGTTCGCTCTCCCTCAGCCCTCCTTTTGTTTCATCCCCTTCCAACCCAACCATCTCGCTCACTCCCGCGCGCATACGATCGACAGTCTCACATTTCGTAACCCCTCCATTCTTACCCCCAACGTCTTTTGACCAATACTACCTTGCCTACCCCGCCATCGCCGCTGCTTGCAGCTTCCTGTTCGACCAGCTACATACCGACCGCAGCCTCCCCCCCCATCCCCCTTCTTGGTCGCCTACTCGACAGCCACTCGACAGCTTCTCTCTTCTGAAACCTCAATTTCAATCTCTTTCTTCACTCCCTCACTCAGAATTGGCCTTACGTTTCGCTTCCTATTCTATCAAATCAACCCAATCATCCAATATGACAAAACCGCGGTTGATCATCTTGGTCCGCCACGGCCAGTCTGAAGGAAACAGTACGGCAGCCACAATCTTCCCCTCCTTCTCCCATCCACCAAGCCCATGCTAACATTCTCTTTCCTGCTTCTACCAGAGAACCGTGACATCCACCAAACAATTCCTGATCACCGTGTCAAGCTCACATCAGAGGGCTGGAACCAAGCCCATGACGCCGGTCGTCGCCTACGCAACCTCCTACGCCCAGACGACACCCTTCACTTCTTCACCTCTCCATACCGCCGCACTCGCGAGACTACAGAGGGCATCCTAGCCACACTCACCTCCGATGACCCAGACCCTTCTCCCTTTCGCCGCTCCAACATCAAGGTGTATGAGGAGCCTCGCCTCCGGGAGCAAGACTTTGGCAACTTCCAGCCATGCAGCGCAGAGATGGAGCGCATGTGGCAGGAACGTGCCGACTACGGCCACTTCTTCTACCGCATCCCCAACGGCGAAAGTGCCGCCGACGCATACGATCGTGTTAGTGGCTTCAATGAGAGCCTGTGGCGTCAATTTGGCGAAGACGATTTCGCCAGTGTCTGCGTTTTAGGTATGTCATCTCCGTGCCCAGCTTCTCTGCATTGATGCCTTTTACTAACCCCGATCACCCTCACTTCAGTCACTCATGGTCTCATGTCCCGAGTCTTTCTCATGAAATGGTACCATTTCACCGTAGAGTACTTCGAGGACCTTCGCAACATCAACCACTGCGAGTTTCTACTCATGCGTAAGCAAGAAAATGGCAAATACCTCCTTGAGAATAAGCTACGTACTTGGTCTGAACTGCGCCGGGACCGTGCACCCAAAGAGACCGAAAAGGATAAAGATGATAAAGACAGCCAGAAGCTTCAGCGCACAAAAACGTTTGTCGTCACTCGTCGCTGGGGCGGCTGTCCAAATGGCTGCAACCACAGCAGCCACTACATCCAGCGTGAGGACCTCGAGATTCTCCGCCAGAAGGACCATGAGAGTTCGACAGCGTCCAACCTGGTCAGCCGAAGGTCACGGCCAAGTTTACCCGCAACCAAGGAAGCAGAGGAAGGGCAAGATGACGAAAGAGCAGCTGAAAGTAATGTTGGTCACCTCCACAAGGGTGAATCTTCCTCATCTGAGGATCTCAAAAACGGTATCCGACCTCCTTTTCTCCACAGAGGCCGCGATGGAGGCGGCACCTACTCAGGTCACACCTCCGCCGCTGACACTGACACTGATGCTTCCGACGACGACAACCTCAGTTTGCACCGTGTCGCCTCCCTAAACGCCCACCACAAAAGCATCGCCGAGTCAGCGCTTACCCCGCAAGCCAACGACGCCACTGCGAATGGCCACCATGACAAGCTAGCTTACGTGCATGAGAACGGCGACGGTGAAATCCGTCGCTCCAACCGTCTTGGGGATGCTTCGCCCGATTCCTCGGTTGGCTCGCCCGAGGCTGACGAGGTTGACCAAGCCGAAAAGGAAGACCGAAGCATCCAAGGTAGCGTCTACTGATGGATTTACCGTCTTTTTTTCTCTCTTTGTTTGTAACGAATAATGGATACCATCGCAAACATGATGACGACACTCATGTTTTTTTTCTGGGCATGCAGGAAAAGTAGCAGAATGATTTTTGAACAAAACGGAAGTGAGATCTGCGAGTAGACCAGGGGTATGTGGTTTGGGAATTGGAATAAGGATATGTTGCTTTTTTTTACTTCTGGACGCCGGCGCGCACTTAGATTGCCATGAATTAAAAGAAATTTGGTTGCATCATTGCTCATGAATAAGTAGCGAGGCTTTGTAAACTTTTGTGAGAGTGGCACCAACCAGTAATCTCATTTACCGTTGAGCCCTTTTGCCCAGTATCTATTTGAAGACGAGGAAGAACCAACCCGGATTACCACTGGCGATGACCCAGTCCCAATGGAGGTGACCGAAATCTAACCTCTGGTGCCAACCTGTAAACTACAAAAAAAGCAACCCGCAATACAAACAAGATCATCCCCGTTCCTTTCATTTCCTTTCCTTTCTTTCCTTCTTCAACAGGTTACAACAAGCAATAAAACATTAACTCCTGAAACTCCCCCACCCCGTCTTCCATTTCGACCGTAATCTCCTAGCCCATAAAAACAAGAGACTAGAAAAAAAAAAGGCACAAAACCCATGATGCTCACAATATGTTCCCCAATTGCTTGCCCTGGTCCATGAGTAAAAGAGTAGAAAAAGAGAAAAAGAGTCCTTCCCTGCCCAGAGCGTCTTGCTCTCTGGGGCTATGCAAAAATTCAACTGTGCCCAAGACTCCAAAAAAAAACAGAGTGGACGAATGAAAGCGAGAAAGTGAACATGATTGGGATGAGGAGAAGGGTTTTTGGGAAGGAAGATAATAAGTATATCATGGCGCGTAACGGACCAAGGGGGAGAAACATTAAATGGAAAGTCCCCAAGACAGCAGGGCTCATACCTTGTCGCCAGTCCAGGGTCTTACCGTAGTCATCAATCTCCCCATATCTTGTTGTCCGTTTGAGTCTATTCTAAATGTCTCGTTTCTCAAAATCAGGCTTGCTGGAAAAAAATCGGCCGGGTATTAAAATATGAATAAAAGCGTCATGTTGCAAACCACCAAATGAAAAGGGAAGGGGCCGGGAAACCCAATGCTCTTCGAGACAGGTCGCCGGGGAGGAATACCACACATCTTAGAAGAACCTAGCCATGGCCCTACTAAGATCGATAAAGTCAACCGGTTTTGTGACATAGTCGCTGAATCCTGCTGCGGCACACTTGTCCTGCACGTCGGACATGACGTTGGCAGAGAGCGCGATGATAGGCATGCTGGGAAGTCCAGCAGATTGTTCCCACTGGCGAATTTCACGGCAGGCCTGGTAGCCGTCCTTTCGTGGCATATGGAGATCACACTATGGTTGAATATGTTAGTCAAAGGTATCGCGGACGTGTTGGTAATGAGGGACAGTTTGGAGTCCTTACCAGAATGAGTGAGTAGTGCCTGTGAGGTTTGGAAAGCACCATGTGCGTGCACTCGGCTCCATCAACGGCAATCTCGACGTCGACACCAATTTTCTTGAGATATTGTCTTAACACCTTCTGGTTGACAGGGTTGTCCTCAACAAGGAGCACCTTGTAGCCTTTGTTGCCCATTCGTCGTTCGATTTCCATGTAGCTAGCCTTCTGATTCTCCACCATTTGCTGCGCTGTTGAACGGTTCCGATCAATACTCAAATCTCGCATCTTGTTGGGATCAAAAATGACTGCAAATCGCGAGGGCTTCACAGGTTTGTAGATGAACGTCGCCAAGTTCTCAGAAAGGAATCGCTCGTGTTTTGTGTCGGCTGCAAGCTTCATCACCGACTGACGCTGCACCGAGTCGGAAAGAACCAAGATTGTCGTCTTATCAATGGATTGCGATTTGGTGATTTCATCCATCAGCGAAATAATGGCTTCAGGCGATGGCAAATTGATAACGATGTGCGTGAACTTGATAGGATCTTCACCTCCGATCAATGTGTGGGCCTCCTCTGCCGTTGCTAACGCCGTGATTTGGTGAGGGACATCCTTTGGCAACGTCATCTCAATATGCTGGGTCGTGGCCTCGCGGCTGTGCAATTGGGGGCAAATGATGAGAATCGAGTACATGAGTGGGCGAAAGTCGTCAATTTGACCGGTAGATCCATGTGCAAGACTCGAGCTTGGAGAGCTTCGACCTGAAGGCATCTCCAATTTCATCTGCGACAAGTCTTGCCCGCTGGCCTTAGCGGCTTCGCTGAATCGAGTAAGGCCTGTGTTCACAGAAGCCGCAGATGACTGGTTGGTCACCTGCGATAAACCAGAATACACCGATGGGTTTGAGCTACCAACAGAACCGTCTTCGGGAGAGACGAGTCCAGTTTCGGGGCCCGAGCTTGAGCCCGGAAGATCTTTTTGGTGCCGGGGTGGGGGCAACGGTTTGATATTTGCCGGCATGTCCTCGATCGCTTCTGGTTTCGGGGTGAAGAGGGCCGTTGGTACTGGACTATCTGGCAGATTTGGACGATCCTCGGCCGTGGGAAGTGAGAACTTCGCTGTAAAGGTGAAGGTCGAACCCTTGCCAGGGACAGCTTTGCCCTCCATGTTACCACCGTGGAGCTCGGCGAGCTGTCGTGAAATGACCAAACCCAGACCACTGCCTCCATGCTGGCGAGTGCTGCTTCCATCAATTTGGCTAAACGGCTTGAACATCAATTCAGCCTCCTCTTCGGTGAATCCACGGCCGGTATCGGTTACAGCAAACTCAAGCATAATATCATGCTCACCGGTGTGGGCTCCGGGCTCTGTGTACACCCGGCACCGGCTAAACACTTCGCCCTCGGAGGTGAACTTGATGGCGTTTCCAATTACATTGAGGAGAACCTGGCGTACTCGGACCTTGTCGCCCTTGACCCAAGCAGGCAC
The DNA here is from genome assembly GCA_001879505.1 of Calonectria pseudoreteaudii. Lineage (NCBI taxonomy): Eukaryota > Fungi > Ascomycota > Sordariomycetes > Hypocreales > Nectriaceae > Calonectria > Calonectria pseudoreteaudii. The sequence continues at coordinate 900,647 of KV875231.1, forward strand.
GTCCTCTTCCACGAGGTAGTTGAGCTCCAGCCCCTTGGCAATTGCCATGGTGGAAACGAGCTCATTGACGTCCTCGATCAGTGATCGTGTATGGAACCACTCGAACTTCAGCTTCATCATGCCTGCGTCGACTTTGGAAAGATCAAGAATGTCGTTGATTATCATGATCAGACTGTTTGCACTTGTCTGGATTGTGTTGGTATAGTCAAGCTGCTCTTCGTTCAAGGTAGTATCCTGGAGGAAGCTGACCATGCCGGAGATACCGATGAGAGGGGTTCGAATCTCGTGCGACATGTTGCTCAAAAACCTGCCCTTGGTCTCCATGGCCTCTTTAAGCTTGGTCTCGAGAAGCTTGAGATCGTTGATGTCAGTTGCTGAACCGAAGTAAGAACTAGCTCCTCGGCCGAAATCGATAGTATCAATCTCGACACAGCGGATAAGGTGCCATCTATACTCCCCCGACTTTGACAACAGTCGGACCTCGGTAGTGTAAGAAGCCCTGCCATTACTATCAGTCGCAACCTTGACTACACCCTTGCGAGCCAACTCAGTCAGGTCTGCAGGCCACTCATAAATGGAGCTATTGCTGCCCGAACTGTTGTTGCGGGAGAGAGAGTGCACAGAAGAAGAGCTAGACTCTGGGGCCGTTTGGGGATTCTGCGCATGAATTGTGCTTGTCGAGGTCGCCTCGGAAGACACAGAACCGCGGTAGACTTTGTCACCCTCACGTTTACGGGCCTTGGGAGTTGGCGGTTGGGTTGTGGGGATTCTGCACTTGGCAAGATCATCAGGATGCACGAAGTCCATAAATCCAAGCCCCAGAGAGTCGGAGAAGCTTTGGCCAGTATACGACAGCCACTGATCGTTGGCAAAAGTAATTCCATCGTCTTCCGTGGCAGTGAAGATAATCTGGGGGATCAAGTTAGCCAACAAGCGGTGCTTGGCTTCTGAAGCCTCGACTTCTTCCTGCCGAGCTGCCTTCAATTCAGCAATGTGTTGATCATGGATGTCCATGTAAGAACCCAGGAATTGCATGATAACACCTCTCTTGTCCTTGGACGCGACAGCCCTAGCATAGAACCATCGGTAAGCTCCATCAAACCGCTTAATCCGAACGGTGCGCGAAAACTGCTCTCCCGTGCGGACGGAATGGCTCCATGCCCTCAGGTAGTCATCTCTATCACCCGGATGGAGGCTCCCCCAAGGGTCTGCTGCCAAGTCGGGAGCTGTTTGGCCTCGATACGACAGATAACGGCTATTCACCCAAACGATCTCGCCCGTTTGTGGCAGCGCAACGAAGACATGGGCTGGGAGAGAATCTAGGATAAGGCCTTTTAGTCTATCGGACGGCGGCGGCATGTCGACCGCTGTGGTCGTCATCGAAGGGTTCCGAGAAAGCGGAGGGAGTGGTGATGATGCTTTTGCGGCAAGTGTAGAGCTTGGAGGCAAAGATTGGAACGTGGAAGCGAAATCTGCTCCGTATGAATGCAACATAGTATGGCTGTGGCGATGATGGTGTCCCTTGACAGCATCCGCTCCCTTCTCGGCGGCTTCTTCATTGCCAGCAGCAACTGGAGCATTCAAACCACCTTCCTGGGGGTCAGATGGGAGCAAGGGCTTAGCAGCACCTGCAGTAGTATCTTCTGCACCGCGGGCAACATTATCAGCGGACCCCTCCTCCGCCTCAAACATGTCTTGCAACGATGACGTATTGATCAACCTCGAATTTCGTTTCTCTGCAGGCGAACCCTCCTTTGACCCTCTTCTAGGTCGCGGTACACCTGGGCCCATTGATTCCTGTCTGACCGATGGTGTTCGCTTGATTGTACCGAAATACCCTTCCCCCTGAGACAGGCCAGCTGGGCTCGAGGTCGGCTGTTGTCGCTTATCCACGATATAATTCATAGACCCTTGTTCCCACCCGGGGGTACCGAGTGGAGATCCAGTCGCACTCTTGGAAACAGCAGAGTAATCGCTTGGGCTCGTCATGCTTCCAGCAAGGGAGTGACGAGGGACAAGATCATCCGCTGACAAAAATGCCATATTCTCCAGAGGGCGGCCGTCTGGAGCAACAGCACCAAAGCCTGCTGTTGGTGGTCGCTTTCGCTGCATTCCTGCCAGTTCAGTTTCCAAATTGGTGTAGTGCCGAGCCAAAGAAAAGCTTGTGGCCATGTGTGGCGCCAAATGTTCAAGAGAGTGCCGAAGGCTTGACGGGTACGGAATGATCGGGCTCAAGATGGACAGGATGGCAATCGGGGCAGGCTTGTCCTTCTTAGCGCTGTCTGGGCTATAGCGGCCACCCGCATCTGTGCCAGCAACGCTTTCGGTCTTGCCCCGGGAATTGGTCTTGTGCTCCATAGCAGCGTTATCAAGTTTGAAGGGGTGGACCGGCTTTGAAAGAAGAACATGAGAGAGCGGAATATGAAGAACAGTCCATGAGTTGTCGACTCCAATAGCCTCCGGAGGCGGGAGTCCTGTATAGTCGGTTGTACCTGTCCCGGGGTTGAACGAGTCCTCGTCGACAGTGGCATCTGTGAAGAACGGGTTCTCCTTCGGATCAGCGCGGACAGCGGGAGATGGAGCTGGCGACTGCGACCAAGGAGAGGGAGGCGCTTGCTCAAACTCCTCGTACTTGGGTGTTGGCGGCTGGGGCTTGTCTTCCCTCAAGCGGTTTTCCAAGCGCGATGCTAACGCCCTGGCTCTTTCACCCGAATGAGTCTTACTACGGGTTGGTATGCGGGCGGCAGAAGCCGCTGCGCTGAAAATGGATGACAGCTTTGAGAAAGATTCAGATCGCGGTTTATGGGTCGGCTTGCTGGTTATGTCCGACGTGGTATCCTTCGAGGAGGACCTCTGCTGGCTTGGCTGGTCGAGAGCCTCTTGAGTGAGATAAGGATACGTTCTGGTAAGCGCAATAGCCTTGCCACGCTCAAGCACTCGCATTATACCGCTGTGGTCAATGAGGGGGTCTGCTTCATAATCGAGGGCCTGCAAGACAGGCAGCACACGACCCTGGCTCTCCTTTTCTGCGATAAGAGGGGCTTCCCAACTTGGAATTTGCTCTTCTCTTGCATCGTGCTCATCGAGAGCTGTTTTGTTGAGAGGGGCGTAGTCGTCGGACGGCGTTTCTGCGGTGTGTCCTGGAGGATAATTGCTTAGGCTCCTCATGTAAGATGGTCGGCGAGAGGCTCCAGGAGATCGATCCTGAGACTTCTCCTTATTATCCTCATAAGTTGTAAATGAGTGTCGGCTCAGAAGTCCTGGCCGAGCAGCAAACTGAACCTTGAGGGCGTCATCGGGGCTAGGTACGATACCTTCGGATCGAGCCTGGTCATTCTTCATAACCATGCTACTGCGGCCATCCTTTGCCATGTACCCGAGACTCAGATCGTCCTCCTTGTGCTCATTATAAGTAGCCTTCTGCCCCCATGGTACGTTTTCAATATCAGTCGTGTCAGCTGGCACAGCCAAGGTAACACGTTCGGCCCTGTAGACATCTCTCATGATCTGAACCACTGTGTTCCACCAAGCTTCAAGACCAGGCTCCGCTGTGAGCATCAAGGACAAGTCATAAAGGTTAGGACTGGGGAAATCCAAATTCTCGGGCTGGGGCGACATCATGGAAGGGTTAAAGGTAAAATTGGATGCAGGCGTGGAGTTCCCGGAGAGTACCCTATCTTGAGCACCCATTCCCATGGTCTCAAATGAGGTGAAACCAACATGACGTGGTGCACCGGTGGGGGAGAGGGTAGTGAAGGGTTTGTGCAAATATGAAGGCACAAATCCGATGGGGGCCATCCTGGGGAAGGGATAAGATGGTGTTGCGGCCAGGGGCCCGGGAGTTGCAGGACCGCGGACAGTGGCTCCAGACTCGGTGGACGTCGTGGTCAACATGGAAGCTTGCAATGGGGAACTTGAAAGTGCCTCCTCCGGGATAGGCGAAACCCGCGCCTTGTCCCCGGGGCTCGGGACCAGTCCTCTTGCGGAGAGCTCCCTGCGTTCAAGGTCCCTGGCAAGTTTCTCTCGATACTCGATGAGCTGCTGTTGTGATGAGGTTAGACTTGAGGAGGCGGGGCTCCCATAGCTTGATCGACGGGGCCTCGAGGGGCTCTCCTGGAGGGCAGCGGGGGCCATATCGGGGGCTGTTGATGATTCCCATTGCTCAGAGACGGAAATGAAATTCTCGTCAACCAGTTGGGGTTCCATTGCCTGAGTTGCGAGTGGTGAGCTTCCTAAAGCATCGGGCGGCGAAAATGGCAGGTGGCGATCCATCATTGCGTCACTGGCGGTGGTCGCATTCGGAGCCGCAGGCGTAGTGGCAGTCGCAGTCGAAATCGAAGTCGACGCCGGCATTACACGTCCATCTCTGGCAATAGTAGGAAAGTAAGAATCCTGAGCGGGTTGAAACTGCTCGTTGACACTGGGATTTGCGGAGCGGAGGCGGATGGGCAAGCTAAAGGATCGCGTCGAGGGGCTAGCAGCCAGGGAAGCAGCGTCGTTGTTCGAGGACGAGACGAGGCTTGGCATGCCTCATTCAAGATCGAATGGTGAGGCCCGGTGGCATGCGCGAAAAGGGCATAAGGAACCCGGGAGGCGGGAGAGGTAGCAGGGAGGTAGGTCGAGCGAGAGTAGAACAGTGGTGGCGAGTAAAATGGCTGATGATGGAGTGAGAGTACCTTTTTCCTTTGGAGATTCCTCTATCCCCCCTTCGTAATTGGCAGTGGAGACCCGGCAGCAGCGATAGCAAATCGTAAATTCGGGTGGGTTCGGTGTCGATGAGCGGCGCCGTGGGTGTCTGTCTCTGTGCCTGCGTCCCTAGACCGGAGGGTCGCAGAAAACAATAGCGGTTGGTGGTGGTGGTGGTGGTTGTGGTTTGGTGTCGTGGGCGTAGTGGGCGTAGTGGGCGTAGTGGAGGGCGAAAGATGGCGTCGGCTTTGGGAAGTCAATGTGAGGAGCCCTGTCTGTCTCTAGCGGTGGTGGGCGCAACGAAGGCTCAGGCTCAGGCTCAGGCTTGGGTTCAGGCGGACAGGGGAATCAGATCACACCAACGAGCGAGAGGAACAGGTTGGAAGTTTACTTTGACAGGCCAATGCTTCAGATAGCCCAGTCCACGACCATTACCCATCCAGCTGTTGTCAGGTAGAGTGGCCCCAGTTTGCCCCGTCCCGTTGTCCCCCCAAAAATGCCAAAACCATTACGGCTAATGGCCCATGCTCGTGGGAAAAAATGGACATGGTAGGACAGAACTGGGGACCGGGCTGGGACATGGTCTGCGATGACGTAGGTGAAGGGGGCCACCAAAAAGCGCCTCCCCCCCCCAGTCAGCCCCTAGTCGGAATATGCGACATTCCCACTTCTCCCAAGCATCCCCGGCCAACCCAAGGTCCAGCTGCACTGTCACTCACGTCACTCTGTTCTGACTGTGCCTAGGGTTTTTTTTGTTTCCTTTTTACCTTTTTTTTTTTCTGCACCAGATTTTCTGCCTCCGCTTCGTCATTGGCTTTCACACGTACAGCCCGGGTTCAATAGCTTGCTCTGGTGAAGAAGCAAATAATCCCACGCCAGACCTGACAGGCCAGGCAAAGAAGAAACGGCTTGCCTGCAGAAGCTTTCTTTTTGTCCTACACCATTGCCGTGCTTCTCCTTAACGGCATTGGCCCAGTCACCGCTCGCGCCCAAGATAACCACTTACAGTACCATGGTATTGAAAGCACTTCTTACCCCCTCCTTCGGCTCCTATGTACTGCTCCTCCCCCTCCCCCCCCCTGGCAGAGCTGCCAACCTGGTTTTCCCCCCTCCCGAACGCCTCCGCTGCAACACTTCGGGTTCCATACCCCAAAGCAAGAAAAACTCCACCCGTCTCCCGCTTCTCGCTGGTCAGTCCAAACGTACGTACCGCGCACAAAATCAAAGTGTACAGGCGCACAGCCGGATCCGAGAGCTGTGCTACGCAACAGCCCCCGGCATTGTATACCCTCCTGTACAGCTTGGCTGGGCTGCTTTGCCCGTCCCTGTCTGCACGAGCAGCCGTGTCCTGCCCTGATACCGCCGGGGCCATGTATGTACAATGCCCGCCCAGCCCTCATGCATTTGGCTTCTGCACGAATTTTTGGCCGTTGTCCCGGAATTGGCATTGGCTGCTTCTGCAAGAACCAAGGCAATGATCGGCGGCGCGCGGGCTGCACCGCTTGACCAACCATCCACCTGCCAATATGCCATGTATCCAGTACCTTGCCAATCTTGGGTAGCTTCTCCGGCTGCTGTGTCGAGTCTACTTAGCCTCCAGCTTTTGCTCGCACCCGGCCCCAAATCCTATCGAATATCCCAAACACCTAGCAAGCGACTGCAGCCTCATTCGAGGCGGCTCCTCGTCCCCAAGTCACACCGACCTATACTTGCCAGACGGAAAAGCTTGTCGCTCCACTGAGTCCTGTGATGCTCCGCATTACCTTGGACGCTAAATGCTGCGAGGTGTGCTATGCCCACTGCTCCTCGTACCCTCTGCATCAAGATCGCCGATCCCCTTCTCCCAAAGGCCTCTCCCACCGGAGCCGATAGATTTCGATGGGCAAACTACAGCTGACGGGCCAAGGCGCGTCGCAATTCAAGTCACCTCGTTCGCCTCGTGTCAAACAACGTCTCATTCACCGTACCGCGCTGGCCATCAACGTCATGAACGTCATCACCGGCGGTTGAGCAACGGCCGCCAGCTTCCTTATTCGGTCTTCGGTCCGCCGAGCACAGGTTAGGTGGCTCTCGGCGCCCAATTGACATCATGCTGACTCCCTCAACGTCAACGCTGGTGAGCACAACTCATCCATCATTCGCCCATTTCCGCGTCCAGCTGCCGCTTGGTTCAGACCTTAGACCCGGAGCTACCAAAGCATTAATTCCTCGTCCGCTCGCGCCGCGCCACCTCTCTTCTCCCTCCGTTCTCAAGCTTCTTCTCACCGACAAGGAGACGCAAGCGCGGGTGCAATTTTAGCCATGGCCACCAGGTGGAGAGGCTTTCCTGGGGTCAGCCCTCAATCTCATTTCTTCACCTGCTGCTGCCCGTACTAGGGTTCGCTCAGATTGGGTCTCGGCGTCTCGGCATACCACGCGCGTCCTCATGGGCACAGCGGAACTGGCCTCCGGGGAAGCGAATTGGCCCCTGCTTTCCAACCTGTGCACTGGTGCAATTTACAGCCCCGGAAGCTCACTTACAAGTCATGATTGCAGATAGTAGTTGCAACCACGAACTGTCTATACCCATAAGCTGCCCTCCAACAACACCCTGCCAAGTATCAATGCCGTGTTAGTAGCCAGTCGCCCCTGGACAACATGCCAAGACAGCGGTGTTCATTCCTCGACCAGCTGGCAGCCGGCCGGGCCAAAAAAAAAAAAAAAAAAAAAAAGAGGAGAGAGAGACAACTTCCACCTCTGCTTTCTCCTTCAGCACGGGCACACCCCACTCGGACGGGACCCTCAAGCGACCACTTTCGGCCCTAACTGACATCGGTACCACCCACGACAATGCTGCCAAGTGCGCAGAACAAACCGAAAAAAAGAAGAAGAAAGGAAGCCGCTTGGTGCCCAACTCCGTAGTATTTCATGGATGACACATCGGATGGAGTCTCTCATCTGCGTGCTTGCCACAGCGCTTCAGATTCAATCCCTCGTCTCATCTCATCGCGATCCGCGCAAAGACCATGGCCTGAAGCAGCCGCCAGTTTTGGAGTCGCCCCCATGCATGACGTCTTTGCATCCTTGAGACGTGTCGTGACGTCAGCGGCGCGCCACCAAGATCCTGGCCAGATCCAAGTTGGGAAGCGGTCGTGTTGAGCGACACGTGTCCAACCCTGTCCTACTCGGAAAAAGCACAGGTGACCCAAGCATGTAGTCTAGGGTAAGTCGATGATCCTGCATAGTATGTTGGTCCGACGCCCCGTCCCTACATAACAGGCGCTCGTCGTCATTACCTGGTCACTTTCTGGATCTTTTCTTCGGCAGTTGCAGGGATCTTTCAATTCCGAATTGCCCCTCGTGGCCCAGCTCGCAGGCATCTTCCCTTAACCATGTGGCTGGCAAGGGGCCGGAAGCCTATCTGTTTAAGGCGAAGTCGCTGGTTTCTTCCACTCAACAAGCAGAGTTCCTCGAGTTTAACGGAGGCTAGCAAACTTTCTCAACCACCCAAGCTCCCCAAGCGATGCAAGGACGGTAGGTTTAGAGTGACTGTCAACCACTCTCCCGGCCCATCACCCCAGCTATCCGCAACACCCCGCGTTTGGCGCAAATCTCATCATGGCGTCACCGACACCGGGCTTATGGCTCACTGCGCTGCGCTGCAATGCATGCTTGTTGTCAGATCCCCGTAGTGGGTTATCGACTGACAAACCCGCCACCATGCAGATTCCATGAACATAAATTCACCAGACGCGCCTGGCGTACAATCTCAGCCATTGCTAACCGAACAACGATGGATCCCGCTCCGTCATCTCACATAGCACCTCATTACCTACGGCACCCAACAAATGAGGGGCATCGTATAGTTGCGTAACATTGATTATTATCTCCAAACACTGCCTAATATTCATTTGTAAACCCTAAACCTGCCCAATTCTTTTTTTCCTTCTTTTGTTTATTTTTATAGCCCAATTAATCAATCACGGTGCTTCTCTCCCAGCTCAACCCAGTAATGCGGATTGTCCCTGCCTTTGTCTTGAGTATTGACCTTGTTTGAGCCATAGCTGCCATTGGCAACTTGATTTGGGCCATCAAAGTGCAACTTTTTGTATCTGCCGCTGTTGGTGTCCGCGCCCCAAATACGACACACCGGCTCCCTGGGCTTGCAGTTGAAGGCGCGGTGCCATGCGAGCGAGTCCCTCAGCGGCGCCCACGTCTTGACGCGGTTCGGCAGGCCATCGCCGGTGGTGACCTTGTGCCGCAAGAACTGCTTGCGCTCCCTGGAGCAGTAGTGCACCGACCGGAACATCCAGAACAGCTGGTCGTCCGTGTAGATCTGGAAGCCGGGGAGCTGGTCGTCCATGTGGCGCAGCGGATTCATCTTCCATGCGAAGTAGGCCGCGTCGGCACCATGCGTGCTGGCGATGGCGTCGTTGAGAACGGCCTTGCCGTTAATCTCGTAGACTTCCTTTTTCAGAGTGATGTTGATGCTGTCGTACTTGTCGACGAAGCACTGCGTGCGGTTCCGGAAGGCCTCTTCGTCCTTGCTCGAGAGCCAGTCGCCGAGCGAGCCGTTGGCCGCAAAGGTGCTGCCCACCGTGTCGAAGCCCTGGAGCATCTGCTCGGCTGCGAGGGCACCGAACGCTCCGTAGTTTGCGTACGAAGGAAGCTCCGTGCTCAAGACGGGCTCCCACATGAGACCCGCAGGCATCGTGACCTGATTCCTGCCTTGCGAGTAATGCATCTTCACGTCAAAGGCATTCAGGGACCAATCGCTCTTGGCCGGCTCCCTGTGCAGGTCGATGACCCAGGCTTTTTGAGCATACCACGCCTGCATCTGGAGGTAGTCCTCGGCGTGTGTCCACTCGCCGGAGCGGTTCCAAGTGGTGACGGCAGCACCGGTGAAGTACTTCTTTAGGTTGCCCCAGTTCAGGAGGTCGGGATCCTATCCAAAATATCAAGTTAGCAAGATGTCAGCGAAAATGTCTTCTTCTTCAGCACAAAACATACACGGGGGAACCCAACAACGCCGGACATTTCTGTGGCTTTCTGGGCAGCCGCTCGCTTGGTGGCGTTGTGTGCCCATGGGGTTTCTTTGAGAATCGAGACAAGTTCTCTCCTAAGGCTTTGGAAGATATGCGATCCTGCTTGGTCAGCTTCTCGCGTGTACGTGTGGTTGACGAAGACGGAGCCAAGAATAGGACCGAAGTGCTTCGCCGTCCTGGCCCTGCAGCTGATCTCCAGAAGAGGTTTTCCGTTCTATTTTCCTTGTGAGTAAGAGTAGGTGACAAGTGTTCTGTTCTTATTTTTGTAAACATACCGTTCCGGCAATATCCCTCTGGAGAGCTTGATAGTCGCTCGTCAACTTGTGCTGGAAAAGATGCTGTGTCTGGACAAAAGCTTGCCATACAAGGAAAGAATGGAACGTGTCTCTGGGGGTTCTGCTAATGAGCTTTTGCAGCGCTGGCCAGTAATCTGGAAACATGACCTCCAGGTCATCCAAGGGGGGTGACGCCAAGCCATCTATCGTTGCTTGGTCGGCAATGACTCCCGCAATCGCGAGATCTGGGGCTATGGTTTCGAATTTCTCAGAGGTCCATTTGACCGTGTTTTCCTGGTTTTGATGTGAGCAACCCCCAGATCATGTTCGGGAGGCGGTGGAAGAAAGGGATCTCGAACCTTGATGTGAGACCATTTCTCGTTATCTGGCAGAAGATCCAGTATTTTCTTCTCTAGTTCTACAACGTTTTCGGCTGTCTCCTTAAGGTGATCACCATTCCACTTCGTATCCCATGATTTGCGAAGGAAATGCCGCACAATTTTAGTATAACGACCTCTGTGCTTTTTAGAATCGTAGAGATCTCTTCGGGGTAGTCCTTGAGGTATGTGTGGCCGCACGCCAATTTTCATGGTGGACTATTCCATGTTGAGATGTCAATAGCCATTCCCGCCTGAGCTGTTTATTGTTTGAGAGCTTTGTTGCTTACCGAATTGAATACTGATTGCTGTGGCATAAACTCGGCGAGGCCCCAGATCTGGTAGTTGCTTAGGCGCCGGGTCGCTTTTCGAATGGCCTCCTTGTCGTACATGTTCACTGTGCTGCGCTGGTATGCTTCCTCTAGCTGTGACGCCTTTTCCTTGTTGTAGTTTCCCTTCATCTCGTGGTGAATATCGAATGCGCGGAATATTGCATGAATTCCAGACAAAATCCTCTCAAGCGGTTCTAGGTAAGCCTGCTCGACGTCCTTGAGCTGCATGCATTTTGAGTAATATCGCCTCATGCGTTCGAATGTGTTCTTGTCCGAGCCGAATGGCGCAGGGTCTTCGTGCTGTATATTTATTAGGCCTGATATTCTGATGGTTCAGGGAAATCGGTTACATGCAACGTCTCCATGGGGATTTCCCACAGCTTTCTTGAGAGAACTGTCGATATAGTCCTTCATCACCGTGAGGACGTTGACCTCCTGTTGTTCCGGGCGCATTTCAAGCTCCTCGTGCTTGAGTTTGCCATAATTTCCGCAAATGACTGCAGGCAGCATGTGTCAGAAAACAAGCTGCATATCAATATTCAACGAAAGAACCCAAGACTCACATTCATCCCAGTCTTCGCAGGGATCCAACTCGTTGGCCTTCGTTGACATCGAACCATGGAGGCCTGTGGCCAACCTCCAGCAGATATTCGACCTGCAGACTGGTCTGGGTTTCTTCGGTTCTTCATTTGCGAAAGATCCCAGAGCAAGGAACAGGGCGAGCAGTAACACCCGTACGGGCAGTTTAGCCAACATCGCCGGTCTTGGTTGATGTAAGAGATGACCAATCATCAATGAAACAACCTTATCAGAGAGAAGGAACCGAATAGCTCCAGAGTTGAAGGAACCAAGGTGTGTGGATTTGGTTATATTTATATGACAGAAAAAGAAATCCCACCAAATTCTCAAAGTCCATTCATGTCATCAGGATTTGAAAAGTTTGACCGCCTGGATCTCACAAACAGACCAACGAAAAAAAAAATAGAGAGGGAGGGAGGCAGGGAGAGCGGGAGATTAAAGTTCGACATCAGGGTATTGCATTCTGGATCCTTCTTTTCTTAAGCTAATCTAGCGCAACGGCACAAATAGAGAAAACATGAGATATAATCAAGTGTGTGATGGTGCCTTGAACCCAAGCTTATTCTTTTGAATGCGTGGGAAAACGCCCAGGACGACCAGGATAGATGAAAGAGCAATGGCCCACAGCTTCAGCTTGAGCACGTTTTTATTATAATCCGTGTCTACTGCGCTGACGATGGTTGCAAGAAGCAGGAGAAACACGATGTATCCGCTGTAGCGGTGATACTTCCAGATCGATTTGGCTTTGGCCTCGCCACCATAAAGCGAAGGAGTGGCCCACATGGTAAACCCGACAAGGTACTGGGCGAGGAGGATTACAGATGTAATGATGCCGAGGTATCCATGTAGAGAGTGGAAGTGAGCGCCATTGCTGGCAAATTTGTTGTACTCAATGATGGTGACACCTGCCACCAGCAAAAGAAATGCGACTAGGTTGAGAAGACCATGGATTCGCTGCCCAATCCGCTTCTGGTCGGCGGTATGTGTGGGCTGTAGGGTCAGAATAGACTGCGTCAGCGTAAGGACGGCCAGCGATTGAGCAAGCGGATGGCCAGAGAAAAGAATCAAAGGATTGGTGAGAACACTGGCCCAGATGAGAACTACCAGGAGCACGATGCCCAGCTGGGCAAGGACGCCGGTTCCTGCGCACGAATGGGGTTAGCAGGGAATCGTTGGTGGTTTGAAAAGGCCTACAGCACGTACCGAGCACGAGATTCTTGAGCATTGGGACGCCTTCCTCTTGGGCAGCATCGCCTGGCCGTCCGAGCAGAGGTTCTGTCTCACGTTGCCCGACACCTTCAGGTTCACCATTAAGGAATGGACCGTCGGGGATTCCCGTCGTGCTGGCCATTTTGATCTCGCTGGAAAATAAAAATATGGGTGGGTTTGGTACAGCCGATGCTGGGCCAAAGGCTATGCAACAACGCGAGAGTTTTGTTGAGCTCTGGGACAACCACAGAAACGAAAATCTGGATGCGGGTGTGAAAGGAGGAGGCAAGGAGGACGGCGCAGAATTGAATGCTGCGTCGTGCTGAGACAGGTCGCGACACGAGAAACGACGTTGGAGAGTCGTGACGAAATCAAAATAATCAGGAATGAAAAGTCCAAATCAGGGTCTGAGTCCAAGTCGGAAACGCGCGGTTCGTTCCGCAGCCGATGACAAATTACACACGGGCTATGGGCAATTGAGCTGGCAATAATATAAGCCACCCAGGCAGCCTCTTGATCCAGGAGGCAGGAGAGAGCCCATTCTTGCTCTAGTGCTCCGGGGCCTGGAAGCCTTTCGCCATGGTAGCCTGGCAGCTACGTCAGTGACGCCCGCGGAACCCTTCAAGCTTCAGCCTATCAGGGCTCGGGTTTTACAATCCGTCACTGGGTGCGCGGGGTAGGCCAGCGGATTGGCGAGGCCATCAGAATCCCACCATGGGGCCCCATCATCGCGTCAGAGATCGCAGGCTCGTATTTATTACTCGATGAGATCGAGCAATACCTGCTTGTGCAGCTTTGATAAGACATTCCCCCTCGCCTTCCCTCGCACAGTGTTGCCGTCTCAGAATCGGCATCGGATCGCGCGTGATCCAGCTTCCCAGCACGCTGAGGCTTTAGCTTTGTGCCCAGTCTGATCGTCCCATGGGGCCCCGACGAGTACTGTCACGGGGGGGGGCGTCTTTTGGGCTTGGAAGAATGACACTACCAAGTCGAGGGGGCAGCCCGATACTTCAGCCAGCCACACTTCCCCGGATTTGCTCATTGCCGCCCTCTAGCAGGGCATGAGCTTCTTGAGGAAACCCACTGTGCAGTTGTAGAGTTCATGTTTTTGGTAGCATCCAATGGCATCCAACAATAACAATAACGTTGCAGTTAACACCAATTAGAATTAGCGCCCTGCTGCTTTTCCGCACACGGCGCCGGCGCTGGGCCTCAGGAGGGATGCGCCGGCGGCCACCGGAAGTGGCCGAGAGTCCCCTCACTCCGGCTACGGCCTCGCAGATGCGATAATAATTATTTGATAAAGATAAGGATTTCACCAGTGAAGCCCGAGTCACGGAGTCGCACTGCGTAGCCTGCCAACTTTTGCTTCTCTTAAAGCAGCATTCTTGCGCTGTTTCCTACATCTTCTTGCTGATCACATTTTGCTCTCTGCCAGCTACCCATCATGACCACTATTGCTGATGAGATCGAGTACAAGCTTGACGCTGTCAAGGCTTCCTCGCTTGGTCCCGAGGAAATCGACCCCGCGTTTCGATCAACATGCATTGGTGGGCAATCACATAACCATGTCAAACTCTTCATAGTTCCCGAAAGCTAATTGCAATGCTTTGGATAGATTTGATCTCTGGTACTTTGGGAGGCAAGATCCTCGGCTTCTCGGATCAGTGGTTCGCTGAAGCCACAAACCTCCTAACTCCCACGCCACCAATCCGCCAGCCAGGTAAAATGGTTTTCACCGGTGCTTGGTATGACGGCTGGGAAACCCGCCGACACAACTCGGAGCCGTTTGACTGGGTCATTGTACGGCTGGGTGTCGCCTCTGGCACCGTGGAGGGCATTGAGGTCGACACGGCCTTCTTCTCTGGGAACCACGCCCCAGCAATCTCTGTTGAGGGCGTCTTCAGCCAGGACGATGACGAGGTTGTGTCCTGGCAAGGTGGACGAGGAAAGTGGGAGACTATCCTGGGTGTACAAGAGTGTGGTCCGTCGCAGCGATTTGGCTGGAAACTCGATGTACCGACTACAAAGCAGTACACGCACGTGAGACTAAACATGTACCCCGACGGCGGTATTGCTCGGTTCCGCTTGTTCGGCCATGCAGTACCCGTCTTCCCCGAGGACAAGGACGCCATCTTCGATCTCGCAGCGGCTCAAAACGGTGGTGTTGCTGTGTCATGCAGTGACCAGCACTTTGGCACCAAGGATAACCTTCTCCTACCCGGGAGGGGCAAGGACATGGGCGACGGCTGGGAGACGGCACGCTCTCGAACAAAGGGCCATGTCGACTGGACTATTATTAAATTGGGAGCACCAGGATACATCGAGAGGTTTGTTGTGGACACGGCACACTTTAGAGGAAATTTCCCACAGAAGGTGGCAATTGAGGGTATTGAGTGGAAGGGCCAGGGAGATCCGGCCTCCGACGCCGAGGGCTGGACGGAGGCGGTATCACCGAGTAAGACGGGACCGGACAGTGAGCATGAATTCGCCAGCTTGTCTAAGGACGCAGCCACCACCCATGTCAAGCTTGTAATGATTCCCGATGGTGGAGTCAAGAGATTGAGGGCGTTTGGCAAGCGAGTTGTGTAGGAGCCCAACGCTATGCGAATTTGCCCATCCCTTCCATTCCTAGGCAGACTTTCATGGGTGCTTGCATCGGTAGACAAGCGATACCGAAAACGTACGGTTAGACAGCAGCTTATGCAGACAAGCAAGTACGAAAGAAAAAAAAAAGAAACAATAAAAAGGTCAATCTACTGCAGAATGTTTCGAATCACCTAACGCTTGCGATGCATGAGGAAGCAACCCCGTCCATTAATCCCAAACCAGCTGCGCCAAGTTTAATATTCTCGACACAGGACAAGGTATCCTGCGGCGAGGGAGATGACGATGTGGAGTGCACGGACCAGTTGATGTGGCTTCGCTCCAATTCAGCGTCCCTCCACAGTATCCGTACCAGGTAGGAGCAGGGAGCAGCAGGGAGGCGCAAGCTTTGGACAAGCAGTCAACACCCGGAACGTCTGTTTCTCCATATCAGACAAGTGGGTAGGCTGTCCTTCCGAAGAACCTCGCACGATACCGGCACGAGACACCATTTCCTCCACAAGCAGCTCACAAGACGACCGCAACCCTCATTCTCCCGCTCCTCCGAACCCGTCGAAACCCCCGCACCCGCGAAATTCCATGACCTAAACCCGGTGTTTGGCTGTGCCCCTCCTTCCACCATCATGGATCTAGGGGATTCCATCGGCGTCGAAGGGGAACAAAAGCCCCGTGTCCTCCCGCCCGACCTGCCGACCTCGCTGGACGATCGCCGGCATGTTCCCGTCGACTACGTGCCAGAGACCGAGATGTACGACGGCTGGCAAGGTTCGTCCGGCATCGCCATGCCACCTGTTGCATGCGCACAACCACTGACGTAGTCGTGTCCAGGCCAGTCCCAGTTCCTCACAACGCCGGCCCTCGCAAAGCCCTTAAACTTTGGAAACCTGTCGCTCAATGATAATGACTTTGGCGAAGACATCACAAAAGGTCCAGTGGACAGCGACACCCGATTAATGGAGATGCTAGCCGCCCAAGCCGCCCATCAAGCTGGCCCGGGATTCGAGGACGAGAACGAGATTGCGAACAGCGAGGAGCTTTCCGACACAGAAAAGAAGGATATGTTGCAGAAGGCATTGAACATGGCCGCAAGCAACGGCGATGTGGATAGAATTAAAAGGCTTCTGGATGGTAAATCAAGAGGATACATTGATATCAATGCTCCGGACGAGGATGGAACACCTCCTCTCATTTACGCTAGCTGCTTTGTTAGTTCCAATTCGTCCCGCTCATCGACATCGTCTTCTAACATTCTAAAAAGGGCCACGAACCTGTAGTGCAATCGCTGATCAACGCCGGAGCCGAAGTCGACAAACAAGATCGAAACCAGTGGACCGCTTTGATGTGGGCCATGACGAATCGCCACAAGGGCATCGCAAAGCTCCTCCTTGACAATAACGCCTCCTCCGACCAGAAGACATCATCGGGACGTACGGCATTTGACTTTGTCCCTCCTGACAGCGATATGTCGTTTTACCTGCACGACAACGGCTACAATATCGGCAACGCGGGCGTCGGAGATGACTTTTACAGTCCTGGGTTCTCACAGGACCGGTTTGAAGAGGAAATGGCTGAGAATGAAATGCGGAGACGGCTGATGATGGAGAGCGCGCGAGATCTCGAGGTTGATCTGGGTAATGTTGGAATAGACGATCAGCCAGAAGTGAGTGCACCAAGTCTTTAGTTGAACTTGGGCAGGTCACATATTAACTGCCAGCAGGAACCCGACGAATTTGAAGAGGACCAACAAGAGTTTGATTGGAGCCGCTGCTTGCATGACCAGATGTTTGTCTTTCAAGAGCACGAGTTGGATCGCATACTAGACATTGTCATCACAAAAATGACGCCGCAGCGATCGCCGTCGCAAAAACCCGTACCCGCTAATATGATTTTCCTTAGCGCAAGATATGCGCACTATCACTCGAGCCCGGAGCTGTTGGAGCGGCTGCTGGTTTCGGCCATGGATTTGATCAACGACGTGGTTGAGAGATGTCAGTGGGATATGACGATATTGGCGTTTTGGATATCGAACGCGACCCTCCTGCTGCATTACCTAAAAAAGGATACCGGTCTTTTGGAAGCTACTTCAGAATTCCAGGCGCACCTTGCTGAGTTGATCAATGAGATTTTTATTCTGATTGTCCGGGACGCGGAGCGACGTCTAGATAAGGTTTTGGATGTGGCGATGCTTGACCACGAAACCATCCCAGGATTCGAAGATATCACATTTCAGAACGAGTGGAAGTTGTTCAAGCGTAAAGCGCAAGTCAAGGAAGAACCACTGGAGAAAAGATTCCGCCCTCCATCACCAAAGCAGCGAGCAAAGCCAGCGCCCAGAAATGTCACTTCCCTTCTCTCTTCGACACTGTTCGTGCTGGACTTGTACGACATCCACTCAGTAATCACCACTCAGATCATCTCACAGCTGCTCTACTGGATTGGGGCAGAGCTCTTTAATCGCATCATGTCGAATCGCAAATACTTGGCCAGAACCAAGGCGATGCAGATTCGCATGAACATTTCTATACTGGAAGACTGGGCTCGTACCAACAACAGACAGGCCGAGCACTACGAAGGGGGGGAGACCCGGTCATCAGGAGAGACTACAATGGAGGCGGCGAGGAGACACCTTGCGCCCGTCATCCAACTATTACAATGGCTTCAGTGCTTCTCGTCCCTGGGTGCGGATGACTTGGAGGCGCTGGTAGGCACGCTTCAGCAACTAAAGAGGCTCAGCCCACAGCAGCTTATACATACAGCCAATCACTACCGACCCGAAGTGGGCGAAAAGGGGCTGCCAAAAAGCGCCATGAAATACCTCATCGCGATCCAAAAGGAGGCGGCGATCAAGCGAGATCGGCGACGCAGTGGTATAACCTCACCGCTGCCCAAGTCTGGCCAGGACAGTAGCCCAGTGACCCCCGTCAAGAGTCGGTCAAACGGTCATGGGCTTGAAACACCTGGAAGCATTGCCAGCTTTGCCAGCACCCCAGGGCCAGATCAGGAATCGGACGAGGACGATGCACCTGAGCACCTTATGTTAGACCCAGCTTTGATGTTGCCGTTTATATTGCCCTCGGTAACGGATATGCTGGTGTCATACGGTGCTGGTTTTGGGGGCATGAACCGCGAGCGAGAGCGCAAATACATCCCGACGGTACCACCAGAGTTTCTTGATAAACTTGAAGTGAGCGGAAATCAGAAGGGTCCTATGTTTGGAGAGGCGGACTGGGAAAATGAGGAGGTATGAAGGGGGCAAGCAGAGCGGCCATACTAGGCCGAGCGACTTGGGAATCTGGATAGACAGATCTGGACAGCGACCAAAGACAATAGGCCCGAAACCGTATTCAACCGGCGTGGGGACCAGGCACAACCGTCCGCAAGTGTATCCATAAAGGGGTCCAAAGGGGACGTGCATAGCGAGTAAGACCCCGCGGTATCCGGATGGCAAGAGCTCTTGGGGACCGCCACAAATGACAACCCGGCGGGGGCTGGAACAATGACATGCAAGCTGCAAGGGACTAGGACCTTGATAGTGGACGGCTGACCGGCTGCTGATGCCGCAGCAAAAGAAAAAAAAAGAGAATGGACAGGCAGGGACGGGAGCGCAGGTCCGAGTCAGATGGGATTGGATGGAGGAGCAGACCAGATGGTGACGGGAGTAAGCGAGACAGAAGAAAAAAAAAGAGGTGTTACATAGCGTTGAATCTGAATGCCTCAGTACAAGCGTATAGAGGAGAATACCCGGCGCACAATGCCATCCCCAATACTACTTGACCCTCCTTTCCCCTTGCTACATTGAGGACTCCAGCACTCGCCTGGGTCTGTTTGAGTCGCGGTCAAGTAGCAGGAGCTTGATGCCAGGGAAAATCTTGACCGAGGTGGCGACACTGTTTAGTGTGTACGAAAAGAGTGTGTTGGAGAGCTGTGAGAAGCACGAAGAGTGTCACATTCAGAGCCATGACATGGATATGATGGGCTATGTGGGACTCGAATGAGACGTTAGGCCAAGCCATTTTCTCATTCAAGTTGGTGTCGTGATGGTGGTGCCAAGCGCATGCATGCACTCAACAGTTGGCATGTTGCAGCGCAAAGAGCAAAACGGGACAAACGGCTCTGCTTCTGTCGGGACCCAACGCCGCTGGTCAAGGTCCCGGAAATGCCCTGGTCCATGCTTGTTCTCCCCCCTCTCGATCCCAGGTGGTTGGTAAGAAAAAGCCCTCGTTCACTCGCTTGGATGCGAGTTGCAGCGAGGCTTGCATGGGGCGGGAGACGGAGTGAGAGAACAGAGACCGAGTCCCCAGTATTCCCAAAAAAAAAAAAAAAACGAGAAACGGCCGCGAAAAATCTGGAAAGAAAACAATAAAAGAAGGAAAAAGACCT
>KV875231.1:931149-944675 GCA_001879505.1 Calonectria pseudoreteaudii
TTTTTCTTTCTTTTCTTCGTCAAATTCATATCCCTTGCTTCGTGAATTCTTTTTGTTTTCTTTTTTAGGGTCGCCTGCTCTCGTCCTTTCTTTTTTTTATCTGCCAATATGTCTCGGACAAGCCGCGTGAATCAATTTTTGCCTAATCGAGACCGCCAACCCGTCCTGTTGGTTTTTTGTTTGCCGGCCCGTCAAGGTGCATGTGTGGCACGGGTGGGCAGCTTGTGTAGGTATCTAAGGAAGGAGGGGGTGGGTTGATGGGTGGGTTGATGGGTGGGTTGATGAGAAAACGGAAGTGTCTGGATATCAGGGTGAGAGGGGGAGTGAGGGAAGAAGGAGACAAGAGAGACACAGAAAGAGCGAGTGAGAAAAAAAAAACAAGGTAGCATGTGGCAGGGCAGGGGGGCGTGGTCATGATGGTGGTGGGCTTGGTTGCTGGTCGACTCACTCGATTCGTCCTGCATGCGGCGCTTGATATGCGATGTGCATGCGATGCGATGCGATGCGGAGCAAATGCGACAGCTTGGCGATGGTCTTTGGCAGGCCGAGTGGCTCGTCCGAGCTGTGGCGGCCCATACGGGCGAGTTGTCCTGTTTGGGAACTCGTGTGTAACTTGAGCCTCCCAGTTCGGGGCCATCTTGGGGTTGGTACAAGGTCTGGTGGAGTTATAGCACATGCCTGGTATCGCACATGTTTCTCTTGTGCACGCCCCGGCTTTTTCCTCCTTGCCATGTGGGCGAAAAGAGGGACTTGGCGTTGTCAGATTGTGTGCATCATGGTCAAAGCCATCAGAGCTTGTCGCGCGTGTAAGAGAGACAACAACAACCCATCGCCACCATTAGCAGCAGCAGGAACACCCCTCCCCCAGAACCCACTCACGCAAACCTCCTGCCTTAATTTCTCCCTCTCCTTCCCGCCCCTTCTCAGAGTATAAGCTACATTGCGTGTACCTAGCTTGCATGCACCATGCCGCCACCCATTGTACTTGCTTGCATCTTGTGCTACCACCCAAAGAGTAAGCCTTTATCCTCTTCCAGCCCTCTCACACGTGCGCCACAATTCACTTCTACCACGCTCACTCAACTGTTTCCTCGCCCCCCTTAACCCTACATTGCCGAAAGGCCCAAAAGCAAAACACGCTTCCTTTCTTCTTTTCCTCGAGCTGATCCTCGTGGCCTCGGCACCACCGCCTCGTTTTTCCTTCTTTGCTTTCTTTTTTTTCTTACCTGTCTCCATCCTGACAACACACCCCTCCATCGTTTTCCTTTTCGGCTGCAGCACCCGCATGGCCTCACCTTCACTCCCATCTCAGTCAGGGTCTGAAACACTTCCACCTCATATCTCGTTCGTTTCTTTTCTTTTCCATTTCATCTTTCATCTTTTATCGTTTCTACGTCATTGTCTCTTTTCACGAGTTTTGTCTCCATTTTGTTTTCTTTTTGTTCGGACATGCCTTTGGTCTCATGACGTACGCAACTTTATAGAGAGACACGAAAACGAAAATTGAGGCGCCGTTTTGTCTCGGAATGTGTGCCCATAGGTGGGTATGATGGGTTGCGTAGCTGGGGGAAGCAGTTCGTATACTTTCGGCAAATGCACACACACACACACACACACACACACACACTCACGCTCGCACACATACGCACACCCACATGCTCAATCGCAAAATCCCAATGCCAGACTATGGGTTGTGTTAGTCTCCCCCCTCCCCAGCCACTTCTTCTCTCACTCTCTGACAGGGGAGGGGAAGAAGAGGGGAAGGGTATGCCTTTCCTTTGTGCAAGTGAAACTGACTCAAAGGCCCTTTTGTAACTATATGCGGCCTGTGTCCTGTCCTGACGCACGTAACCAAGCTGGCCGTGTCTACACTACCACCCCAGCTGCAGCGAGAAAAAAAAAGGGCCCCCAACATGCACGACATGCAGAGCCATGCTCGCCTCATCACACCGACACACCATCTCAATCCCCCCCGTTCTGCCATAAACGCAAAAAGGACTGCTCACAAGTTAATCTCGCCTATCGTCCCGAACCGACTGAGTTTTCGATGTAGAGTGGCAATCGCCAAATCGTCCCAGAGGAGAAGTGACCATGGCCTCCGGCACCGGCCTTTGCCTCCCCAACCTCCGAATACCATGTATCATCATCATCATCATCATCATCATGTTCCCTCCTTGTACATGAAGCAAGGGGAGCAAACGTCAGGGACAGACGTTTCTATCAAGCCACGGGGCCCGTCCGCCAAAATTCCGCGGAGGGAAATTCAAACATGCACCTCTGCCATGGGCCCCTCCCACGAATGCCTCAGCCACCACACATGCATTGCCCATGTAAAAGCCGGGACTCGACGGAGGTAGGAGGAAGCGTGAGAAGAAAAAAAAAGTAGAGGAAAATTGATTAAAAAAAAGAAACCAAAAAAAGGCAATTGCCGTACTAGACCAAATCATGTTACAAACCATCATCCCCCTCTGGCGGGCCCAAACAGGTGCGTGTGGGCTTGCTCCGGGTTGGGCGGCCGCTCGCCAGGATGGGGGAGCGAGCGTCGTTCTCGTCGTGTATTGTCCATGTGCAAAGGCAGACATGGGGTCCGGTATGCAACACCCGCCCCAGGACCTTTAGCTGCCGATGCTACCTAGATGAAGGCCTCTAGACAGACCGGTGTGTCCCAGTACAGGATGCCCATGTGCTCATTTTAATGACGGCATTCTAACCCTTCGAACACCCCCTTCTCGCCTATCGGTTAGTCGCTCTGGCCCTTCGGGCACACCGGGCCACTCCAAAGACCAACCGCACGAGCCTGATGTCACTTTCAACCCATACAAAAAAAATTAAATCAAAAAAAGACAGGTACACCGCCATCATTCTGCTGGCAATCAACAAAAGTTGTGAAACCTTCTCTTTTCCCGTCCAGGTCTTGCCCGTAGGGTATCTAAATCATAGCAATTCGTGGAACCGTTCCAGCCGACGAGCTCCTCCTGTCCCAGTTTCTCCTCTTAATATTTGCCTTCTTTGTCATGTCCATTGCCCGGCTTTGCTTCTCTCCTTCCTTCGCTGTGATAAACCATTGTAAACTCCCGTTCATAAGTGGATAGCAATATGTATAGAGAAATATACTCCTTCTTCTTCCTCTACCTCCTCTCGACTTTTACCTGTTCCCCCCTCCCTCGATCTAGTCGATCCCTGCTTGTCCCATCCGTGGGTTAAAATGACACAATTCCTAGTATACGCCCCACTGCCTCTAGCGTTTTAATCCAAGGTGCAAATAGCAATACAAATTGAGTTCAGAATCGAAAGGCTCCGTTTCCACCAGTAGAAGAAAGAAAGAAAGAAAGAAAAAGAAAGAAGGAAGGAAAAGGAAAAGAAAGGAAAGGCCAAAAATAACGACTACTTTAAAAGCATTCCCAATAAAACTAGCAAACGCAGCCGTCTCCAGTAGTGGTTATGGTGATGGGAGTGGTGGTGTAAACCCTTCCCCCCTTGTGCTCCTCGCATAATTCGGATTATTTCCAATGAAATAATCAATACAAGTCCTAGAACGTGCCTCATAGCCATCCTATAACACCTCCATTATGGCAGAATGGGTTTCAGTTGCAATGGCGCTTGTGAATTAAGCACTGTGAGGCTTGCCGAGATTTGTTTGAGGCATAGTCGGGCTGGAGCGTGGGGCTGAGTATGGCTGGAGCGCGCCCCCGGAAATTACACTCGCTCTCCCTCCCCTGTGTCGTCACGCGACGGGGCCGCTGTTCCATCGATCGCAACATGCGCCCTCACCTCGGTCGGGGGTGTCTGTTCGGGTTGTCGTTCGCTTTCCTCAGGGGCATGCGGGGGGGCCGATTGCTGCGAGGGCGGCCGGGGTTCCTCGGAAAGCATGGACGACACCGAGTGCTTTTGCGATTCACTGCGGTCGCTAGTCGTGTGTTCCGGCACCGGCCCGGGCGTTGAGCTTCGCAGTGGCGACATGCGATGAATTGGTCCCCCAAAGCTTTCCCGGCGCGCGCGTCCTGGCCCTGCAGATCGGTAAGGTGAGAGGTCGCTCCGCTGACGTGCGTGCCCCCGACGTCCTCGGTGGGCTTGATTCGAAAGGCTACTCTGAACAAAGGATGGAGGAGATCGGAGTCGTGGTTCGCCTCGGGGCGGAGATGGAGCAGCGTGGTGTTGCCCCGTGGCTTTGCGCTTCTTGGGAGTTTCCCCTATTGTCACAATGCCGTATTAGCCTATAGAGAATCTCGCTTTCTCTTGATCTTGGACGAACCGGAAGGGCTGCCCGGTCGGTTCGCGCTGCCACTGCCCTGCGTGGTCGGTGGCTGCCAGTGGTGGAAGTAAATGGACGGGCTTGCTTGGGGTTCCTGCGTCGGCGGCTGGGGCTGCTGCATATGCTGGTGCGGTGCCATTGCAGGGGCAGGCCCGTGGCCGGGCTGCGGTGCGTTGGTGTTGAGGCTCGGGAGCGTCGATACTGGTCGGCCTATCGTACCGGCTACCGTCTGGCCTCTTGGTCTCGTTGGTGATCCTGGGTATGGGTATCCTGGAGGATGAGGTGCAACCGATGGCGGCAAGCTGTGGTACTGGCTGGACCCAGTCGGTTGCGCTTCCCGCTGCTGCTCCGGGGAGACTGGTCCCTGGGGAGGCATGATTTGCGCTCTGGGAGCCTGCGATGAGGGCAGAAACTGCTGTCCCCATTCAAGGGCAGCCTGCGAAATGCTACCTCCGCTTCCCATGCCAGCAAAAACAAAGGGCACCATTGGTGGCGGGATGCCACCCGCCAGAGAAGCCCGCAGCATTTCCATCTCAACCTTGCGCTGCTCCAGTCGCAAACCCTCCTGTCTGGTTCGCTCCTCCTCCTGCTTCCGCTTGTCTTCTTCAGCTTTGGCTTGCAACCAATACTTCATGGATTCCTCCGCGCCTTGCCATTGCGGAGGCGGAGCGGGAAGTTGGGGCCACGGCTCCCTCGGCTGATGGCTGGCAGGCAATGAAGGCGGCGGCGGCGGTGGTGGTGCGTGGTGCGTAGGTGGAGGAATGCCGGCGGGAGGTTGTTGAGGAGCGAGTGTCATGGCTGCCGGAGGAGGCAGGCCACGGTGAGGTGCCGACATGGACTGGGCGGGTGGGCTGTGGCTCCGATATGTGGCCGGCAGTGACTTGTGAGTTGGCTCTTGGTTATTCAAGGGGGGAGAAGGTCGGCAAGTGGATGGCGGAGTTGGCAGGTCATGGACAGACTTGTAGCCGTAGGTTGGTGGCTGCTTGACGGTAAGCATCATTATGTGGCAGCTTGATTTACACCACTTGGGGGCATGTGTGGCGAGCAACAATTAATGTTTATTTGAATCGTGTGCGTGAGAAGGGTTTCAAGGGTCAAGTCCGTGTTTTTGAGTGGAGGGAGGGGCAGCAGTGTGTTGAGAAGCCGAGGATTCAACGACTGAGGTTGTGGGGGAGGGGATGGCAACAATTGAGACGGGTGGTGATCTCAGAGTGTGTTCGAGTTGTAAGTCAATACAACGAAATGTCTGAAGGGCCAATTTGTTGAAAACGAGTCAAGAGGAACAGGATGGAGGAAAGGAATAGAAGGGACACGGCAGCTAAGTGAGACGAGAGGATGCAAAGAGGTATGATGAGATCAAGAAGGTGAGAGAAAGGGAATGCATACGGGATGGATGCGGATGCAAGCTTTGTATAAGACTGGAAGCTGGATGGACGAACAGCTTCAGAGGTGTGGCTGTCGACAGATGGGGCGGGGCGGATGGGACAAGGCCAGGCTCATTTCATGGATACCTCTGCCACATGGCACAAGGGACATAGATGCGTGAGCAAGAAGGGCCAGCCACACTGAGCAGGGACGCAGGATATGCAGCGTCGGCGAGAGTGGCAGTGGGCGTGGCAGTGGCAGTGACGAGTAGTGGCAGAGCGAGGCACCACACACCTTAAACTTCACTTCTCACACCTCAGGCGAGAGGCACAGACACCAAACACGGGCACCTGTCCCAACGCAGGTACCGCTCGGCGCGTGTAAGCGGGCGTCCGCGATGCTGAAGGAAATGCGAGCCTGTCCCAGAATGGACGAGGTCCAGGCACAGTCCGTCGCCAGGACTGGACGGGGACGAAGAGAGGGACGGGGGCGGGGATATCTGCAGAGAGAGGCCAGGGAACTGACGACAAACAATGGACAAGCACTGGGGGGGTCAGACGAACGAATGAGAGGAGGTAGAGGTAGAGGTGGTGGAGGATGCACTGAGTATATGTGGGAAAGAGGCAAAAGAGAGGAAGAGGGAAAAAAAAAAAGGACTGGGGAGAGAGAAGAAGCTGAGGATCAGCAGAAGTATGGAGTACACGCACTCTACAGACGCCCACGCAGACGCCCACATGCATCATCAAGGGCCGCCCGGTGGCCGGGACATCGTCTTTGCTTGGGTCTTGCCTGGGTCTTTGACAAGCAATACTCCGTATACTCCGTGCAGCCAAGCCCTGCGTAGGGCCCTTGGGGAGAGGGGGGGGGGGTGTCTGATCAGGGACAAGAGAAGAAACGGCAAAAGATCAAGCCAAAAAGAGAGCCCACGACACACAGAGTATGAGGGCACAAAAGAGGCATACGAGGACTAGGGACCGTGGCTGGGACAGATGGGGACGAAAGCCAAGGACACAAGGGCCGCCACCGGGTCAGAGCCAGAAGCCCGGGACCAGGCTTCAAAGAGCTGCTTGCAAGGTCGATGGAAGATTCAGGCAAGGGCCGGCGCGGAAATCGTGCCAGTGTGGAGAAGCCAGTGTGCCTGGATTATTTCACTAGGGTACTACTAGAGAAGCGTGTATCAGAAGAGATTGACAGATTGGGCACAGTACGCCCACTAACAACAATAACAACAAGGAAAAGGTGCGGGTGGGCTTGAAGCTTGCAGCTCGTGCAGTAGGTCGTCGGCAGAGAGGTAGGGGTGGAGGGTGCATCCTGTGGCGGTAGCTGGCAGCGACCCTAGAAACTAACGAGAGAGTGGCTGAAGAGAACAAGAAAGAAGCGCGTAGTGTGTCAGAGAGTGGCCAACAAGGGATGGGGGAAGTGGAGGGGCCATGGCGAGCCAGGGGGGTAGGGGTGTGTAAGGAGGCTTGCCATGTCTATATCCGTGGAGGTGTGTGCGTCTATTGAGTGTGGATGTGCGAGTTGAGCTTTTTTGCGCGCAGAGGGTGTTATATGGCAGCAGCAACAACAACAACACAGCCAGCGCCAATTGGGTTTGTACGATTTGCGTCGTCCCTGCGGCTTGCTCAGCTCAGTTGGAAATTGGCTCATGATGGATGCCAGTTAGAGATTTGGCCGCAGCAGCAGGCTATGGGAACCACCATGACAACAAGACGAAGGCTTCTGAATGGCTCGCGTGCCAATCTCGTCCGTCTTGGGCCATGTTCATCAGTAAGGCTTCTGCTCGCTGACAGATATTAGGTAGATCATGGTCAACCACAGCAACCGTCAATGGCGTCGTCGGCCGAACGAGTTGGAGTGAAGACCGTCATCATGATCCGGGTATGTCGCTCCAGCCGCACGAGGCTGGTGGCTAGTGGATTCAGCTTGTATTTGTCTTTTGGTATGCGAAGAAATCAGATGCTTATTCATAGCCTTTCTGACTGCTCGTATCCCATCTCGTCTACAGCTGGTTTCTTTTCTTTTCTTTTCTTTTTTTCCCTTCTCGAATCCAGCAAGTCCCAGCTAGCCAGTCGATCCTCTTAACTGCAAGGCCTTTGGGACCGCTAACTGGTCCGGGGGGAGTGAGAATTTGGGACCGGCGGAATTAAACACTGGACTTGGACTAGAACGGGCTCTGAATGACGAGCTGTTCCCCGACACCATATTCGTACATTGGCACACATTGTAGGGCCAATGGCCCATGCAGGCGAGGGCCGGCCTTGGCCAGGGTTGTGGTTAATCGCCGCCGGGAAGTGGGCGTGGATCTCAAGAACCACCCAAACGAGCTGTTAGAGCCCGCCTCCATGGCGCGTTAAGCTCTTAGTGGAGGTAGGAGGGGGGGGGCGTGCCAACGTGGTTTGCGTATGAGCGTGTATCTGTACGCATGGGTGGATTGCCGTTGTGTTTCCTAAGTTCTGCAATCTGCGTTGTGGTGGACAAGGCCGTGCTGCGAGTGGTCAAGAACGAAAGGGTGGAGGAAGTCATCATGTGTGGCTGACCTTCCACCTTCTCGCTTGCTGGTATGCACCCGCCACCACCAGCGAACAACAACAATACTGTACGGCCTCTCCCAGTTTCTTGGATTCATCGCTAAGTCAACATGTCAAATCCATCTCAACAATACACCCGCCAGCATAACACTTCCATGGGTTGCGCCATTCCTACCTTACGTAGATGCCGCGTACGTACCTGGGCCCCTTTCAATTTCAGATAACGATCGCGGGGCTACATGTTTGGGCCCTCAACTCGAAATTAAAAAACATTGTCTCGAGTCACATGGATGCGCTTTGGATCATGTCTCGCCCAAGCCTGCCAGCAACCTCAACCATCGCCATCGCCATCGCCATCGCGCCTAGCCTAACTTCGCAGATCCCTACAAGGTCTCCCGTTGGAATTTTCGCCCTCTTGGGCATCTGGCCTCAAACGCAACAGTGTTCCAGCTCGTCCAAGAATGCATCCCGGCAAGGCCTCCCCTCCCGTGCCAATACGAAACAGTTGCAACTTTTTTTATTTTTTATTTTTTTTGGCGGCTGAAGCGACCCAGGCAAGGTTATCCCCTGTGCCAAGTCGACGATTCCGCCAGCAGCAGCGGGTGGGACAAGACCAGCCTTGATTGTCGAACAGGGCTCCAATCCACACCACGCGCCTGTCCTCGCCTTGGGACATGACTGCCCCACGACGCCCCGGCCACTAGGCCCACGACGACAACCGTCCTTTCCATCTAACGGAAACGGGTGGACATGGCCAAGGAAGTGACCAAACCCTTTCTGAGGCTCTTTTGGTCCATTGGCAAAGACGCTGGAGCGGTTCGGGCTGGTTTTCCTTCTGAGGCATGGAATAAACCTTCTCTGTTCCCTCTGGCAAGGCTTGCCCCGGCCATTATTTTCGCCGTTGGAGCTTGACGCTCTTCTGGCAGTTGCTCTCTCGCTTCTCCTAGCCTCAATCCTTCTAGCTCCCCCTCCCACCTCCCAACCTTCTTCCCCGGTCCTCCTAATCGGAGTCGTCGTCATCGCCATCATTGGGCAGGACGAAGCAGGCCGCCAGCACCCCACCCTGCCACCCCACCACACTTTTCTGCAGCTACCTTTCCGCCGAAATGGCTCCCGTGCCTCTTTGACGCCGTTGAAGCTGCCGAGAGGCGCCAAGTAGTCCCAACTGCAAATGCCATAGTGGAGCAACTGTGGCTTGATTCGGCAGACTGCCATTTTGGGCTTTGCAGCCCACTGCAGCATATTCGGTCGTCCCCATCGAGGCTCTTTTGTTCACAGTTTCCATCAAAAACAGAGGCACAGTAGGAACATTAGCTCGCGGCCATGTTTGACCATCTGCAAGGGTTGTGGACCAAGGTGAAATTAGACCCGCGAACGATTGTCATTGGCTGATTGGATCCTCCAAGGACATTGTCAGAAACTGCCGCGGAGGGCACGATCTCCCCGGAGAAAACCAGGCGGGTGGGAGATATGTCTTAGTCCTGCCCCTCCCCCCTCCCCCGATCCAGTTAACGGGAGTATTAACGTGGTTGGACACGCCTGGCAAATGCAACATCCTTCACGAAATGTCTTTTGGAGCGATGCGGCACCTAACCCAGCTGACGAGCTAGCAGGCTGTCGCACAAGTCAGGAGTGTCGACGCGATAATATGCGTTTTTTAGTCCTTTTGTCTTATCTCCCTCTGTCTCTGTCCAGTCCTGCAGCGCCAAGGCCTCGCTCCCCATCCATGATGAACAGCAAGCCGACTTGTGCGTCATGGGCGCACTCACCCGAACCTGGTGCCCTCTCACGCACCTTGGTACTATCTTTCACTCAGACACGCACATGTTGTCCAAGTACCTACGGCACGGCCCACGAGCCCGGACCCCGAGATCTGTCGGGTTTGAGACAACCAAGACAGCGTAAGCGTAGCCTATCCATGTCGATCATCTCGGCCAGGGCCTCGCTCAAAAGTAACCAAATTCAGTGGCCAACACTCTCGGCTCAAATATTGTGACTGGACCGCAAATTAGTTGCTTAGCGCCATTAAAGGCTTCAAATCTGTGATGCCATTTGCGCAGAGCAACATTTTGTCCGAGTACAACCCAGGTCTGAGCGCTTGGGAACGCCTTGTTGGGCGTAGTACCTTCATGGCGGGATGCTCCAGGATCAACATCAACCCTAAGACGCAACAAAATGCAAACTCATGGACCTTTTGGACGGCCAAGCCCATCCAGCCGGTGTGTGTTCCGTAACAAGGCCGAGAGGCTTGGGACTACGGGGTTGTTCGTTGCACCAGGTTGAAAATAGCAGCCCATATGCGACCTAGCCACCATGCTCTATGCTCGATTCAGGGCAGTTCAGCGTGGCAGCCACGGTACAGTTCCCAATGGCTCAACTTAGAACCAAGGGTTCCAATTGCAGCAGAGGGGCACGAGTTTAGCTCATCTGACCCTATGCAGCAAGCCGCCTCTGCCGAGTACCCATCCACGTCGTCGGCCTAGGCGAGAGGGCACACTGCCGACTCAGATTGCCTCAGGTAGGGTAACATGTGAGGAGGCGGACTCAATCCGAGCCACTCAAAATGCCTCCTCTGGTAATCATTACGAAGTAATATGGCTTCTCTAATTTCAGCCTCCCGAAGGAACCAATAATTGGCCATGTGGCAGGCGCCAACGGTCAAGAATTCCAAGTCAGTGCCCCATGCAGGCAGGTATCATAACACTAGGCAGTCGGATCATGGCCTTGGTCTTGGACTTGGTCTTGGACTTGGTCTCAGTCTTGAGTCCTGATGCAAGAGCCCAGAGAAAAGAAAAGAAAGGAAGAAAAAAAAAGTCACCAGTCACACGCCCCATGCAATCACCTCAACCCGGGATTCCCTGTCCTGCTTGACAAAGAGACCGTTGCGGGTACACACATGCTTGTTCTGCGGGCTGGTAAGCACTTGTTGGGCCAACCGTGGCCCGGGCACGATGCAATGTTGATTCACCGCAGGCAATGGTGGCCACCAGAATCGAGAGGATTACACCAGTGACCAAGGTTTGCGTCGCCTCGAGGCAGGTCAAACGGCTCATCGGCTTTTGGGTAATCGGTTATCTAGACTAGGCCAGAGGCGGGTTGGGATGGGGTGGAATGGGGAATGGCTGCCATACCCCTCCATAAACGATGAGCGAAGACAACGCTAGGCCCAACTCCCGGGAGATCAAGATGGGCTGAAATTATGATGGCATGACTGTGGCCATGGTTCTGTTGGCTCTCAGCAGGTTTGAGCTTAGGCGAGGCGAGGTGAGGCGAGGCGGCGAAGTCCTTGCAGTCAGTGCTTTATCCAAGAATACCTTATGTCTAGGCAGGCGTCGTACAACGGAATAGTGAGTATGTATGTATATTGTGCAGTGCAGTGTAGCACAGTGGCAAGGAAAAGTCAAGGGCGGGTGGGCCCACGTGAAGGACGGGACCAATCAACCAACCAGATAGCCCGATTCTCAATTGTCAACCACGAGCCACACACCCCCCACCGTCCAAAGAGAGATGGAGTTAAGGGAAGGGAAAAAAAAAACATTCATGTCAACTCCACCAATCACAGCAGCTGCGCACGATGCACCTCTCACTTGCCGGCTGCGACGTCAGGTCTTGTTTACATGAGGACGGCACCAAGGTCAAGCAGGGAGAGGCGGGCAGGCAATACCGAGGCAACTATAGGTAGACAGACAAGCGGGAAGCGCAGTGCAGTAACCCGCCTGGACTGACCGAGAGACACATGCAGGGATCAACAATTGCAAGCAAGCAAATCTGCAACTGCAGTCAGCCAAAAGGCAGTCCTGCCCGAGTGTCCGCGAGCAAAACCTGGCATGGCATGCACTTTGCAGGCCCTGGACTGAGCCACTCAGCCAAAGCTCCCATGTCAAAATTGGGACATCTGAAACACGATCCCACCCCACTCTTCTTTCTTCTTTGGTCATCTCGTCTGTGGCTTCATGGATCATCGCTGCGCATGGCCCTTGTCGTGTTTTTTTTTTCTTCTTTCCTCCCCCAGCCATCAATTGTCGACGAGCCTGCAATGTCATGGGACGAACTCGTGGAACATGGATGGCGACGGCAGCTCTTCTGCACTCCAGCCCTGAGCTTGAAGCAAGACACGGAAACCAAAAGAAACAATGGACCATGTCTCTGTCTTTGTTCATCTTTTCGGGGCCTCCGCGCGCCAAAGAACGGCTGCCAGGACCAGGTTCCCTAGCAGCTTCAGGTTCCCACTGTTGGCTTTTCAGCTGGCGTTGTTGTTCCGCCAATTCGCGGCAGCTTGGGGGTGCTGACACACGCGAGAAATGCTTCGCCTTTGTCCGCTACACCTGCAGAACATAACACCGGATCCCAGTCGCCGTCAGCACCTCTCGATTAATTGGGGAACTTGTTCGTCACACCAGCCTCATCCATCCCTCATCATCGCCCACCCACTCTCCACAAGCTGTAACGTCACCTGCACCAACAACACTAGGCCATCCTCGCCTTCATGCCCCTCGGTCGCAGCGGCTTTTGAAGCGGCCCAAGTGGCTCTGCCTCCGACTTGATCCTGCTCCTCAACCCGCTCTGTGCCCGGGGCGTGAGGGCCACATATCCATTCATCTCCACCCGTTTCAATGTGGCCAGCAAAGACTCGGTTATTGCTGCATGGCAATTAGACCCCTCCCGGCCCTCCGAGATCGCCTCTGCCTCTGTTCTTAACACGACAGTGCCTCGCTTGCCATGAGGCATGTCACTGCAGACGTCTTGTCCAACCACGATCTTGACGCCAACCCCAGCAACGACAGCTATCCTCGCTGTTGGGAGGCTAAGACTGAAATCATATGCCCTGATGCTTTTTTTGGTTCATTTTACACCTTCGTTTTCACAAAACCTGAGCAAGGTTGACTTTGACGTCCAGATTACAGCCAAAAGAAAAAAAAAATGCAACAGCCCAGCCCACTTGGTCAACTCAACTCTATGACGAGCCTCGGTATTGTGGCTGGCGTCTCCATGCATTTCTTGCCACTCACCCCGCTAATCCTCATGCCGTTTTCTCTAGTTCGCCCTGTTTGCGACATGGACAGGTCTGCCATGTTGTGCTGCATTGTGCTATGTACGGGAGCGGCAGCTGTCAACCGGGACCCCAACGCTTTCACCAGCCAAGGTTTCATAAGTTGAGCGGTGAGGCCAGGTAGCCTTTCAAACTAACTAGTGTTGCTCTTTACGCCCTCATTGTAATACCTCGGTCGAATTTTCGTCTAATGCTTAATCAATTGCTCATCTCGGATCTTCCCAGCGGCGCAACGCTGACAGTAGTAATAATAGATGGGCCAAGGCGGGGATCTTGACGTGCCGTTCAAGGGCAGGGGTCCTGAGGAAGAGGGAAAAAAAAAAAAAAA
>KV875231.1:944707-1069580 GCA_001879505.1 Calonectria pseudoreteaudii
AAAAAAAGTCATTCGGGTCGCCAGCCACGGACCCTCAAAAGACGTACGATTTCTCAATGCCTCGATACCCAGCCCGCCGCTCGGTCTGAGTCTAAGGGTGATAGATCGGCAACTAGTCTTAGTGACTAGCTCTTATGGCCGGCCCAAACCGGTGCTACCCTTGTTAATTCTGAATCTAACTTTCCGATCTTGGAGCGGGTCTAGACTCAACTTTGCCATCGAAACTGGGGAGGAGGCTTCGCTTTAAGCCGATCAGATCAAACGGTTACGGGTTACGAGAGGCACATATGCATCTCCATCGGGTCCATCGTGCAAATTTACGCCACACTTCCCGGCTCAAGCTCTTGGTTGTTGTTTGCCAGCAACGGCTAGGAATAGTATGGCGCTCAAGCGTACGGCTAGGGACTCCTCGCAACCAGGAGAACTCTGTTTTTGAGCCATTACTTTAACGGGCCGAGATGCTCGATCCAGTCATCTATTTTACATGTAGGCGGTGACCATGACATTAATCGAAGTGCATCAACAGTGATTTGATTGCGGGAAGGAAAATGAGTGGCGATGGGTGATATGTGGATGGGCACGTGGACAGCCCATTTGGATCATGACTACGCCTGGACAGCAATATCAACTCTACTGATATTTCTGTGAGAAATTTTCGCTGCTCATGGATGTGTTTTGACAGGAATGGGGGCCATGCACATTCCGAAAGTAACGGTAGCCTTACAGTTGCTAATGGCGCTGGTGCGTTTCGATTTTATTGGGGGAAGGGGGGGTGTTAAGGACAGTGAGAGCAAAATTTTGCACATTTTCGCTTGGCCCGTGAACTTGGATAGTATACATACAATTCGAATCGACTCAGGAGGAAACCCAGCAAAAAGAACGCCACATGTTCAAAATGATGGCGATCAAGTCATGAGGGCAAACCTCGGCGCGATTATAGCAGTCTAGCAGGGGACCAGCTACCCTATACACAAGGAAGCGACGATGGCGCCCGGGGCAGGAGGAAGGGTGTCATGTCGTCAATTACGATGAGAACAGCTAATTTTGACTCGGGTTGGTCCAATGGTGGGTGGATGAAAGCACTCGGTCCACAGATGACAGGCCAAGAGATGGGCAGAAGGAGCCAATACTCAAGCCGGGCTGCCGTTGGCCGATCCGGATCAGCGCGACCCCTGCTAGCATTCCCCAGCCCATCTGGCCATCACCCGAGAACCCACGAGTCCGAGATTTAAGGCACCCCATCACGTAGTGATCGACATTTGAGGCTGCAAGAGCCGTTGGGAGGGTGGCAGGGTTGTGCTTCGGCTCACGAGGGGTGAAGCAGGCGATTGCGTCAATGGTGGCGCAACAAGACACGGAAGTGCAGTGTTCCATGGTGTTAGCAGACACTCGAGTCAGACATTGCATGGCTTTGGAGCCCATTTTAGACGCTCACTCGTGGAACAAGCATGCAGCTACTTACACGAGTTGCTCTGTTTGAGTTGGATCCGGCAATGCGCGCGTGCCAAACTAAGCACCAGGAACAGAAAATAAGACCGAAAGGAATTAAAAAAGCAAAGGCAGCATTCGTCAAGGCGAGGCCGTAATTTGGTTTCGTCAAAAGGCAATATACCCTGGTAATTTCCGCCAAGGGCCCGTGGCTTGTTCAGGGCCTGGCACCTGGTGCCAATTACCGCTCTGGGTAATCCTCCACCTGCCTCAGAGAGACGAGTTTGGCGGGGACCCACGGTTTGTAACAACCGGATTCTTTGCCAGGAATCCCAAATTGGAAAAGGAAAGAAGGAAAAAAAAAAAAAGTGCCATGGCATTGCGAGCAGCAAGAACGGCGGGATGAGCTCGGTTCTATCTGGAGCCCGCATCACGCACCTGACTTGTCGCCCTGACTTCTTCTGGCTTGGCCGCCATCGATCGAGGCTGGCTACCCACACACCCCCCGGGGCGTTGTTGGGATTGATTGATTTGTCGCTGCTTCAGCCTCTACTTCTGCTGCTGCTTCTGCTTCCGGACCCCGGGCTTCTCGCAAACACTCCCTCTTCTGACGGCCCTACTACCTGTCCAGCCCAGCTGGAGAACAGACGCGGGTTTCCATATAGCGTTGGATTTCGCTCACACCCCCCCTTTCCCCCTCACCTCTCTCCCCCCTCCCGGTCCCTGGTCCCCAGTCCAACGTCCCTGGTCACCCAGGGATCTGGCATCGAGGTCCCTTCCACTTTCTCTTCCTCCTCTTTTTTCCTTTGCCTTCTCTCGCCCTCCCTCGCGTCCTTATCACCCAATCTGGCACATGAAAACCCCGCTCCTTCATCTGAATAGCCTACGCCCTCGCAAAAAGCCCACAGCCTGGCGTGCCCTCTCCGACAAATCCGGCCATGTCAAACGGTCGTTAGCGCCGCACCTTGCTCCCATGTCCATGTGGTGTTTCACGCTTCCTTGCTCTAGTTTGGCTTCGTCCTGTTGTCAATCGAACCTCCGCCCGGCCCATGCTTCCACACCCCCGGTACCCCAGCTGTTGTATCAAGATACGGACGCACAGCCGAGCTGCTCAGGGCGGGCGCGTCATTACTCGTCTCTGTCCGTCGGCCCCACACCGGCCGGATCCGCTTGAGCCCTGGCACCGGCTTGCTTCCGTGCGGTGTCTACAACACCTGAGACCCCGTGAAGGCTTCCTTGCTCAACCTCAACCAGCTATCCGTGTCTTGTCTTCGACTCAGAGCCATTGGCGTCATGGGGGGATTTTTGAAGCCGGGCCCCAGAGTTTGGACTTTTTGTGTGCATGTGGAGAAGAGAAGGGAATAGAGGCCAGCTCATTCCACGCGTTCGCATGTATCAGATAGCAGCAGCTCTAGGATAAGGCCAAAAGCATAATGCGACCTGATGCGCGCAAAGGGACGGCAATTCGTATTACATCTCCTTGCCTCGCGGCTCGGTACAATTCTTCTGCCCCTGGGTTGCACTAGTGGAAGAAAGGAGACGGTTTTGTAATGTGCAATTACCCTGTAACAAGGGCACTTTTTTCTATCTACATTACCTCTCCCTTCACCTTTCCTAAACTTGTGTAGTCTTTCAACATGGCTCGCTGAGAAAATCCAAGGTGCATGATGCTCGAGTGGAAAAACAGGAAATGTAAACGGCACTGCAATGAACATAAAGTGCTGTGACTGAGTCATCTAATTGCCCACCATTTGCATCTGTCGAGCCTTTCTCGCCAGACGGGAATGATGGAAGCCGAGAGGGAAAAAGAGCCAAAAAAAATGCAACACCGTAAAACACACAAATCTCATTAACCCGCTGCCCCACCCTATTCATTCGATACTTCGCCTCCCACTTTCCTCCATGTTTGTTTGTCCCTTGTTTAGTTCCTAACGCTAATGCCGTGTCGTTGATCATGGATCGCGTCATTGCTGAAATGTTGTATAGTAAAATATAGAATTCGAGGGTAGTAGATGTTTTCCATTTGCTCCCCTCCCAAACTGCTCAGTGAGGAAATATTACATCTCTGAAGGATGGGCTGTGGGAAGTTGAGCTATTGCGCCTGTGATCTTCCTTGCCTGTCCCCAGTGGCATATTCTCTATCTTCTGGGCGTCTTCGGCTAAGCTGCCAGAGCTCTGTCGCAGAGGTCCTTTTTTGGTGAGCACTCCTCTGGGCTTTTCGGTTGATGGCTTATCTCCTAGAACAGTTGCCCTGTCCGCACCGGCTTCACTGCTTCTTCGGTTCTTGGTTAGCTTCTTGTGCTGTCGCTTTTGTGTTCCCGATACACTATCAACCGCTGAACCCATGTCGATTGAGCGGCCGTCACTCGAGGTCTGGCTGGAGGCCGTGTTCGCGACTGTGCCGCGTGATGAGTTCTCTTGGGTGAGGGGCGGTGACAACGGTCCGTCGCCATATATAGGACTCTCGCTCGCCCTGACCCCTATTGGATCAATGGGCTGATTAAATATGGCTGATTCCTCCATTGGATCTATGGGAGCTC
This sequence comes from Calonectria pseudoreteaudii, assembly GCA_001879505.1. NCBI lineage: Eukaryota > Fungi > Ascomycota > Sordariomycetes > Hypocreales > Nectriaceae > Calonectria > Calonectria pseudoreteaudii. The sequence continues at coordinate 948,676 of KV875231.1, forward strand.
TGGATTCCTGTCGTGGCCTGGTGGTGGTTGGTGATACAAGGAGAGGTTGGGCAGCACGGCTGGGTCCGTTGGGATGGAACCCAGGAGGCGAGGTTGGCTGCGAGATTGGGGTCATGATTTGACTGCTATCTGCCAGTGACTGCGGGCGGTCAGTAGAGCTTAAATTTATCACGTTGGTGAGAGCTCACCTCGGGGTCAAGATATGCATCCAATTTCTTCTTCAGAACATCCGAGCGAACAGGTTTGGCCAGATAGTCATTCATGCCGGCAGCAATGCACTTCTCTCGGTCTCCTTGGATGGCTGACGCAGTCATTGCAATGACCAAAATCTTTCGCACAGCATCCAGAGGATCTTTGCGAATTAACTTTGTTGCCTCATAGCCGTCGAGGACGGGCATTTGTACATCCATGAGAACGATGTGATATGGCTTGCCCTCCTTGGCTTTCTGGCGAAGACCTTCCACTGCCTTCAGGCCGTTTTCGTATGCTACGACACCGGCATACCCCAAACGTTGCACGTATTGGATAGCAATTTTTTGGTTGATAGGATTATCCTCGGCAACGCAAATGCGGACCTGGTCCTTCGGAATCTGAGATAGATCCACATAAAGGTTATGCGGGTCTACGTGATCTAGAGGTGATGTTGTCATTGTGTACCGATCAATGGGTGGTGACGCCTTCGACTGTGCATCCCCTGGTGTAACGTCCGGCTTGGCCTTCTCGAAAGTCACAGTGAACCATGCAGTCGTTCCCTTGTTCTCCGCACTATCCAACTGAATTTTGCCCTTCATCATCATCTCGATGAGATTTTTGCAGATACTGAGACCAAGGCCACTGCCGCCATACTTTCTCGCTGTGCTTGCATCGGCCTGGCTGAAAGGCTGGAAGAGCTTCGCCAATTGCTGTGGGGGAATTCCAATACCAGTGTCTCGGACCCAAAAGGTTAGCGTTGCGTGTTCCTTGGTTTCACTGTCAAGACGAGCACCGATGGTGATGGAACCATCTTCTGTGAATTTTAAACTATTCCCAATCAAGTTGCCGAGGACTTGATGCAGTCTGATTGGGTCGCCATATATGAGCATTGGCGGCAGCTTAATGTCCTGTACAATTTTGACGTTCTTCTTGGAAGTCTTTTCGCGGTTACTATACGAGGCCGCGCGGACAACCTCGCGAACCATGTCCTCGGGGTTAAAGGCAATGATGTAGAGCGTCATCTTGTCAGCCTCCATCTTCGAAAAGTCCAGAATATCGTTGATGACCGTCAGTAATAGGTCAGCAGACACACGGATCGAATCTGCCATCTCAAGCTGATCTTGGTTAAGTTTGCTGTCTCGAAGCAATTCCGAGTTTCCAATCACGCCGTTGAGCGGAGTTCGAAGTTCGTGTGAAACATTGGCTAAGAAAATTGATTTGGCTTTGGCAGCTTCCTCAGCAAGCTTGACATTTCGGTTCGCCTCGGTCTCAGCGTTCTTTGCCTTCGTTTCAGCCTCTAGTGCTTTGGCAAGAGCACGTTTCTGGACCGTCACCATGGATCGATTCTCTGCTGAAATCTTCTCGACATTCTTCATCGACAGCGCATTGGAGTAACTGATGCCGATTTGGTTGACAAGCAGTTGCAGGACGGTGACGTTGCGGTCAGTAAACGCACCAGGTTCGCCTTCCAGATAGAGCACTCCGAGGAGAGGCTTTGTGCCATGGCAAATGGGGATAGAGATGATAGTCTTGCCAACTGGGTTTCTCTGAAGCCATGATTCATTGACATTGCCAAATCTCTCATCGGCAACCAAATCAGGGACAAACACTGTCTCTAAGAACCGTGTGCAGTATAAAACCACGTTCTCGGCAATTAACGAAGTTCCTGACAATGGCAAACCAGGTATATGCGCTGAGGCACCTCTCTCTGGATCACCGCTAGCTGCCACAGACCACGAATCTGAATCGTTTTCTTGGACGACGATGGCAGCCAGTGTTGCCGAACCGCCTTGTGTCTGTAAGATGACGTCGCACATGGTTTTAAGAAGCTCATCAACCTGGAGTACGGATGAGATGACCTGTGAAGAGACTAGAATTGCATGCAGGTCGATCATATCGAGTGCAGGTAACCCAGCGCCGGCTTCGGTTTGCATGTTCATCGATCCTCGCCAAGCGCCAATCCGCTCTCCCTTAAGGTCCGTCATATTACTGGAGGGGATCTGAACGAGGTCTGTTCCGTTCTCACCATTGATAGGCTGGTACTGAACAGATGATGCATCGGCAACAAAATCGGTTTGCACCCCCATATCCACGGTTTGGTGGCCTCGAGTTGGTCCATGCAACAACAGACTGTGTTCCTCTTCGATGGCTTTGGAAACACCAGTAGCGCCTAGCTGTCGGAACAGGGTTACTGCTCCAAGCAGTGCTGCGCGAGCAGAACGGCGTGCCTTTCCACGGATGAAGAGACCCGCCATGAGGAAATTACCGAGAGCTTCATCAAAAACCGCATCATGCTCAGTCGCATGATCTAGGGCGTGCTCATAGTGCTGGATTGCGGGACCATGGTTGCCAGAGAGTTCCTCAACTTGTGCCTGGAGAAGCTTTGACCACGCAAGGTAATTCACTTCCGAAACCACACACCACTCGTCAATCAGTTTGATGAAACTTCGCAACTCCTTGATAACCTCCTGGATCTCGCTGGTCAAGTCTCCGGCAGGAGGAGTTTGAGGAACTTGCATTCGCTGAAGAAGCTGACCAGCCCTTGCCAGTCCGTAGAAAAGTAGGACAAGCCTGCTGTTTCGAATGGACCAAAGCATGCTTATTTCTTTGACGGTAGGTTTTCCAAGCTGTACGGCCCGGTCGTAGTGGCCGTAGAGGAAAAGGGCGATGATTTCGAAGCTTTCGTAGAAGATGATGGAGCGGTTGCTTTCAGTCTTGCAACCAAGAAGCCAGTTCTTGTATGCCAGGGAACTATGCGCTTCATCGGACATGACATCGTGCGCGTTTTGGAACCGAGTCTTGCCCTGGAGAGCACGGGCAAGCTGTCTGACAGCAATGAGAACCGACCCACCCCTGGAATCAAAGTACCAGTTCGGTATTTCCTCACAGCCGTACTGGCAAAAACCTTCAAGGTCGGCCATATTTTCGTTATTGAAAAACTTGAAGACTGCAGACACTCCGTAACTAAGTATGGTGGATATGCGATCCCCGGCAGCGGAGGCACATTCCACGGCATCTTCCATTCGCGCAATAATCATGGGCATACTCAAATGAACATGACCGACGCACATTGGATAGAGCATTAGACCGCGGGCTAGAGAGAACGTGTCCCGGGACTGGAAGAGCAGCTCCTGGGACATGTCGCCTAGTTCCACTGCAAATTGAGCCATATTAAAACGAGAAAGGGCAATCATTGAGAAGTACAAGAAGGCTATCCCAGATTGCGGGTATGTGCCTTTAGTCAGATGCATCTCCATCATCATGAGAGAGAGATGATAATACCGGAGATTGTCGCTCCACCATGCCGCGCTGATAGTCTCTGATAGGACAGCACCGATGGAATCGATGCTGGGATCTTCTGATGGCCTATCAGCTACAATATCTGAACGCTCCATGGTTCGGATTTGGACAGCCAGCTGCTCGAATTTTTCATCACACTGTTCTATGGTTGGATTATCTTCGATAGTGACGCCGAGGGAGAGTAGGCAGTCTTTGAGAGATCTTGAGGCAGAGTCCGAATCGCCATTTTGGCAAAATATTCTCGACTGCAAGACGTATGCTGGCGCTTTGTCGAAAGGAGTCTTAGCATTATCGAAAATGATATCTAGAGTTTCGTTGGCACCCGAGTGATGTCCCATAAACAGGTAACACTCGGCGGCGCGCAGGTAAAGCTCCATCGTCTCCTCGTACGAGGCATCTTCTGATTCATCAGTCCAAGGGTGTTCTTGAAGCAGAGAAACCGCAGCACTGTAAAACTTTGCCGCCGTCGGGCGAGCACTGTTTTCAATGGCCGCTCTGGCGCGATCCGCTAGCAGCTTACGATAATGGTGGCGGTTGGGAACGCGTCGTTTAATGATGTCAACAGCTTCACAAACATGCGAAGCGGTGCTATCTTGTTGTTTTGCTTCGGCGGCGTAATACTTGTTCAGAGTTTGCGCAATAACAAAGTGCATCTTTCGGGAATTGCACTCTTTCAGGGCAGCCGAGGCGTGAATATAGCGGTCGTGGGCAAACCGAAACCTGTCTTCGGTCTCGCTTGGTATGATTATATAGGCCTGTATGGCTGCTTGCAAGCCAGCGATAGCTTCCCCTTGGGAATAGTTTGTTTTGGATTCAACCGAGCAGCAGGATCCCCACTCATCATCATCATAGTCAAACTCCCCGCTCATCAGATGGCAAACCAACGCAAAGGAAAATGAACTACCGATAAGGGCAGCCCAGGCCAACAGAGTTCGGGCGGCAGCAGGGAGCTCGGATAGTCGATGTGTAATGAAACCAGTATCAAGAATGTCGTAGTCCTTTTCACCCTTGAACTGCTCAAAGAGTCTGTCTAGGTCAAAATGCCATTGACTGTCCTGGTACTCATACCAAATACATCTTTTCCGATGGCATGCGCTTAACATTTCTCGCATGTAGAAAGGGTTGCCCCCCGTCTTGGACTGGATAACAAGCGCCAGAGAATAAATCTCCTCCCTTGGCCGACAAAGTGTCGTTGCGACATATTGTACGATATCATCCTCAGAGAGGGGAGAAAGAGTTATTGGCGTCACCATGGGGCTTTGTGCGCGGGGGAATTCTAGGACACGATTAACAAAGAACGGATTAAACAAGTTCTGCGGATTACAACAAACCATCTGACTCAGGAGGATGAATGATGCTCTGCATCTTTTCCGGCGAGAGCTCTTCTGGTCGATATGTCATGATAATGACCATTTTCATTCTTGAGGAAATGACTTGGGAAATGAGCTCCAAGGACTCATCGTCAGCAAAATGAAGATCGTCGAGGCAGAAGCAAATAAATTTATGCGCTGTAAAAACTCTGAGGACGTCGAGGAAGATGTTCATGAGGCGCCCAGCCTTTGTAGATGGTCCTGAACGCAAAAACTCCTGCGAGGACTGAGACGCAATACTTGGGTTCCGACCAATCGGCCCCGGGGAGCTTCCAGGAGATGAGCCCCGACGCCTGCTTCCGGTCTTACCAACCACCTTGGAAATGATTGATGGCTGAGATGAAGAGATGGATCGTCCCACAGAAATCTCCGGTGGCCCAAGCAAAAACTCGGGAAGGCCCAATACACGGTGCAGCATAGGCCATACTGGACGAATGAACTGCTTCAGAGTCTGATGGAACGGTGTCTCGGTATTCCTTTCGCCCCAAACTTGCTTGAACAGGGATGACAGCAACTTAAGCAGCGGCCCAAACGCTGTTCTCCTAGCTGTATCAAACTTGGCCGTTGCACAATACCCTCGCCTCCTCGCTTCGGCGAGAACGCTCTGAACAAGGAAGCTTTTCCCAAGGCCACCAGCACCGGCGATTGTGACGACCTCACAGTAGTCTCGGCGACGGAATTTTGCGGAGCCTAATTGCCTTGACAGGCTCGAGGCTGAAGATTCTACCACGCTGTGACGGTTCGGATCAGTTCCCACACTCTCAACAAGACTGCGAGTTTCTATTGAAATGGACTGATGCCTTTCCCAAGGTCGAGCTGGACGCGGGTAGATGGCAGATGGTGATACTAATGAGTCGCCAGCTATCGTTTGAGTGTCCGGCAGGAGAGGATGAAGACTGCTCTTTGGCAACTTGGGGTCGGATGCTACTGTTTGAGTAAAGGACCCACTTCTGCGATTAGTCCCGTCTATTGAGCTTGCGCCTTCACTTGAGATATCGTCAAAGGGGGCCGCATCGTTGGATAAAATGGAGCCGTCAGAGAACCGGTTCGCAGCGCCCTTGACATGAGAGTAATGGCTCTTGGCAACACGCTCGATGACCTTGACTAAATCAGCACGCTCGCGTTGGCGGCCAATCATAATGGTGGGAAGCAGAAAGAACGAGGAGACATCGCTGGTGCCAATCTTCCACTCTTTCAGGGCCAGCCAATCTCCATCGGCAAGAAACTGGTGAACTTTGACCAGGTCGTGACGAAGACCACTGGCCGAATGGTAGCGCTCAGACACGTTCTTGGCTGTGCACTTCTGAATGATCCTCCCAATAACATCCGGGACATCGATTCGCACCGTGGAAACATTCGGTATCCTACGCCCCAGTACTCCCTGGACAATGTCGAGCGGTGTCTCTCCTTCAAAAACCGGCTTCTGGGTCAAGAGGGTCCAGAACAGGACTCCCAGAGAGTATATGTCGGTTCGACTATCGGGTTCAGCTGGCATCCGGCCAGTTTGCTCAGGGCTGATATAGAGCAATTTGTTTTTGGCGCCTAATTCATTAGACAGTGTCGACCACCCTGTGCTGGTAAGGCCATGCTCGAAAGTCCGTATGCCAGAGCCAAATGACATGACCTTGACCTTGTTTTCCTCCGCATTGAAGTGGAAAGCATCTCCGCGAATCTCTCCATGAATCATACCGAGGCTGTGGTGGAGCAGTTCGAGACATTGAGCTGCTCCAATGGCAAAGTCCAGGAAATATTGAAGAGATATGGGCTCGTGAAGTTTCGGCTCGTTTTTGCGACCTGACGCGAAAGTCTCCCCCACTCTTCGTGCTCTATAAAACGCCGGTCCCATGTCCATCACGTCTGTTAGAAAGTTGTACCCGGGGTGTTGGTATATGGCAACTATCACAGGAGCACGATCACTTGGCATTGGGTTGAGCCGAATAAGATCAAGAGGTTTGACAATATGTTCTCCATTAGGGTCGGATGAAGCTGTGAGGTTCTTGGCGATGTGGAAAGCTCGCTCCTCACGGAGAGCATGGTAGGAAATCCTGGCGACGACGCGCTCTTCGATATATGGAATGTCGAAAGATTGATTTGAGGGTATTGATGCGGGAGGGGTTGTCGCTGGTAGATCGGTGCCATCGCTGCTAGTTCCGGTGGGGTCTGACTGGGATGGACGTCCGGACTGGTGTTTTAGGCCAGGACTTGAGGCATTGTGTGATGAATTCGAAGGAGCAGAAAATGGGGACACAAATCGAGTGCCAATGACGTGCCTATTGTTATGGGACATGTGAGAAATGCTGGGCTACAATAAAAGACCAGAGCTTGGAAATCAGCCCCATGAACTTGACACTTACCAAAAGTCATATGTTGTATGGAAGGGGGCTGTCGACTCGTCCCAAGTGTAACCTGCTATCTGGTGAAGGCGCTCGTAGAGTCGGGGCGGCGGATCGAGAAGGTCGTCGGACAGGAGGGCCGCGCCGTCCATGTTGATGCGCAAGCAGTGTCACGCCTCGTGGGTGAGAGAGTCGGCTTCTGCAGCGGGACGTGGGGGGAGGGGGGGCGGGCGCTCAGGGCGCGGGCATTCGCACTCGATAGTCGTTAACCAGGTCTGCCTGAGCTGGACATTCTGGGAGGTTCGTCGTGAGCCGCCTCGAGTAGAGGAGGTTGGCCGGCAGTCGGTGGCCGGAAGATGCAAAGGCGGAGTGTAGGAGAGCGGATCCGTCGTAGTTTGGCGCAGTTGTGGTGAATATCGGAGCCTACAGTGGGCGTTGGAGTTGATGAGGCTCTCTTATATTTTGGGCTCTAAGGGGCGTGAGGGTGGGTGAGTGGAAGGTCGATCAGTGGATCAGGACAGAGCGGCTAGATCCCGGCAGACGCTGAGGTGAAGTTGTCGAGAGACCAGCTTTGGAGGTGGTGGTGACTGCACTTGCCTGTGGACGGGCTGGTGGATTTGGCGGGATTGGCGGCGACGTGGTGGAGTCGTTCGCTTCTTTCGGCCTCGAGCAGTAGGAAGGGCGCTATTGCAGGAACTGGTTCAAAATAGCCTCGCCGTCGTCCAGATGCTGGATGAAGGCCTTTGACCTGACGGGGTCTGAGGAACTTGGCGCAACAGTTGTTGCGTCTGGGTGCCTTCTGTCTCCGAGTCGGCATGGGCGTGGGCTGGGCGTGGCCGCTGGAGCATGGGATGTGGGCATTGGTTGGGAAGCCCGCAACATGGTGGCCGGCAGGGGGGACCCGCTGTCACCTGCTGCTCCCTCCCACCTTCTCCGCCGCCGGCTTGGTGGGAGGGTTGCTGCGAGGGCTGTTTGGTTGTTCATCCCAACTACAGCGCGGAATGATAACAGACGAACCATCACCACATACTTGGATATATTATATTAATGCCACAAACCCAGACTTGGTGCCTTCTCTCTGTTGAGCAGCAACATGCAGTCCTCATCCATCCATAACTAGCTCGGCATCCTTCCTTGCCATATGAAAGCCCACTGAGTAGCACTGGTGCCCCGCGCACACTTGATACAGTGGCGGTTTGCGGCGCTGAAAAATAACGTAGAAGGGCTTGCACCACGGAAACGGGCAAGCGAGTTAGCACAGACACGACTCTTCGATAGGGTTAAAAAAAAAAAGACTGGCGCCGACTCCGACTGAGATCCATTCGTGGTTCCAGAGCACTGACAACGCAGTCTCACAAAACAAGTTTCTCCACTTCTTCCGAATCGCTGGTGCTTGCCAACGATTCATTCGTGACGTACGGAATACCTGACTTATCACATCCTCACATCCGCCCTCCCTGACCGGGGGTTGTTATTTTTGGCCTTGGCAGCGACTTCTGCTACAACTAGGGTTCAAATACCTGTTTTTGGGCCCCATCCTGAGTATCCACCTGCAGCTGTCAGGTTTCCTCGAACGCACAATTCAAGATGCAATCGTCAGCCTCCAGTCTCACGCCGGTTCCCTTCTCCCTGGAGTCTAGCCCGCCGGGGCGCCGATATTTTGGCGCAGCCCGCAGCCGAATGATTCAATTTTGGTTGCTAGGCCATGTGGCTGGTGCTTGTTGCCCGTTGAGGGGCGTCTGCCTTTTTGTAACTCTTTCCCTTTCGCTTTGATTGACACCGCTCATCAATCTGACGGTGAGGGGGACATGATCTTCCAAAACAAAGTGGGCATCTCTCATGTTTCTCACTATATCTGTAGAATCTGTGTGCGTCTATGCCCTCTCTCAATCTGCTTCCGGGGAGCATCTTTCCGCAGTACCCTGAGAATACATTGTGATACCCCCCACCAAAGCTCTGCTGTCCCTGCAGCCGCGCACATCAAGCCAAAATGATGTAAGTGGAGGCAGGGGTGGTGCCGGCAACGTATCATCATCCCACGGTGGAATATCGGGCAAACAAAATCTCCGACACTAAGGCATTGACATGACTCCCATGTATCTCTCATGACACTCAGGTGGCAATTAAGGTGAAAATGGCAACTCAACAGAGCGATGGGACAAATAATTTAGGTATTTATTCCAACGCACAGTGCACACAGCTCATCGATGAGCATAGGTTATTCGCAAATACTGGCATGGTATATATATATTTGGATAATACTTTCTTTCGTCTATCCTTGTAGGGGCTTGGTTCTATCTCTATCAATCATGACCCGCCCACCCCTTTTGGACCACATTCATCCGCTGGAATTCCGCACCAGCGGCAGTGTCTTTCATTTCTAGATCCTAACTCGTAATGTGCCGAACAGCAAATCCGCTTCTCATCTAGACGGCGTATTCACATGGCTCTATCAAATCATTCCACAACAATAGATAGCCCTCCCAAATCCCATTTGACCAGCGTTTCACGAGTCAATGAGCTGAGATATTGCCCAGTCAACGCAAAACTGTTTAGTTGCGCTCACGGAGGGGGAGCTCAGCAGAGGCAACAAAGTTCTGGGCGAGACGCTTCTCGCTGTTGGAGCGGGAGTTGACGAAATCGGGGTAGTTAAGGGTCAGCTCGACAGCACCACTGTGGATGGCATCGGCAGCCTCCACACCGAGCATGAAGGAGTGGTCCTGGTTACCAACCTCGTATCGCCAGCTGCCGAAACGGCCACGGGAGAAGATGTCCATATCCTGGAGCTTGGGAAGGACCTGCTTGAGGACACCCTCGCGCTCCAGGGTAGGGGTGGGGTAACCGTGGTCGAAGGCACGGTGGTAGGTGGAGACGATCTCGTCCTCGGGGCGGATCATCTCTGTGTTGATGAGACCCTGGATGCTGTCCTTGAGCAGGTTCTCAACATCAACGGGCTTCATGGTGGACTGGGAAACCTCGAGCATGATGGACCAGTAAGGGCCCTCCTTGGCCTCAGAAGAAGAAGCCTTCTGTCCGTTGGCGAGGTAGAGAGTGGGGAGCTTGACGTCCTTCTGAGGCTGGTTGTAGGGAGAGTAGTTGGAGAAAATGGTGGCACGGTAGAAGGGGCAGTTGTCTTCGGGGAAGTACAACCAGCACTTGTCACCGATGCGCTCAGGGCGCTCACCACGGATACCGACACCAATGACGTGAGTGGTGGAGTAGAAGAGGCCCTTGGTGAGGGTCTGGAGCTCCTGGTTGCCCATCTTCTCAGCGAGGTGGTCAACGGCCATGGTGCTGATGAGCTTGTTGTAGCCAACAGTGGAACCATCGGCGAAGGAGACAATCTTCTTCTCAGCATCGACCTTGGTGACCTCACCGCTCTTGCCGAAGCGCTTCTTCTCCTTGGGGAGAGTGTCGGCGACAGCGATCCAGATACCACCGGTACCGTCACGAGCAGGGAAGCGGAAAGTGGCGTTGGGACCCCAGTTACCGGCAACCTTGTTCAGGACGACGTTCTTGACGACGGTCTTGACATCAGGAGCGGCGACACGCTCACCGAGCCACTGGCATTGCATCTGAACAAGTTATTAGCCACCGCATCCGGAAATCTTCACACATCCAGGAAAGGACCAAAAGAACATACCTTGGTGGTGGGGACGGCCCAGACCTTGTAGTTGTAAGGGCGCATGAAGATGTTGGCAATGCCCTCTCCGGTCATGCGAAGAATCCACTCGTCAAAGTCCTTGGGCTTGGTGTTGGCAACACGGCACTCGAGGGCAGAGTCGATGAGGCCATCAATACACTTGACCTGGTCCTCCTTGGGGAGCATGGAGATGTTGTTCTGGAAGGGGTAGGGGACCCAGAGGCCCTTGTAGCGGACGTAGGAGATACGCTGGTGTGTGTACCAGTCATCCTCCTTGGGGAGAGCCTCGTCGATGCAGTCGTCGAAGTACTTGTAGTGGGAAAAGATGACGTGACCGCCGACATCGTAGAGCTGGAGAACGCCGTGTTAGCAGCTTGTGGTGACGATCGAATCGACGACGCGGGAGCAGGATAACTTACGAAGCCCTCGGGGGTGACATCAGTGCTGGCAAGACCACCGGCCTTGTCAGAGGAGTCGACAATGAGCCACGAAGGGCCGTTCTGGACAGGTGGTTAGTGGTGTTGACCGCAATTGGGAGTCGGCGGTGAGGACTCACGATATGGTTCAGTCGCTTGGCAGCACCGAGACCAGTAGGTCCCATGCCAATGACGAGGACATCAACGTTACTGAGAAAATACAGGTCAGCAAAAGTCGTTTCCAGCACCAGAAACCCGTCGACCTAAAGTTGTACAGCGGTGCGAGGGAAGCGTGTTGGGGAATCGAGGGGTCAACTCACACGTCGGCCATGGTGGGGGATAGCGGGAGCTTCGTAAAGAGAAAAGTCTGAACAGAGTAAGCGACTGGGAACGAAGACGCCGTGAACTGGAGCGAAGAAGCTGCAGAGGGGAAGGGTGAAGCTTTACAAGACGACTTGGGGACGACGAGGGCAGCAATGTCCTGTGGTTGCTGTAGATATTGTTTTAACCGTCAGTGCTTGGAGGCTGGAAGAAAAGGAGACGGGGGGGGGGGGGGACTGTGATGGATGGCGGGGCTAAAATTATTTTGGAGCCTGCAGGGGAGCAGGAAACAGGGGAGTGGGAGGGTTGTGAAGGGCCGCCCCACCGTCTTGTTATTAGCTAGGCTGGTTTGCTGTTCTGCGTCCTGTAATAGCACAGATGAGGCACGACTCGGTGATATGGTATACTGGGCACCCACACTCCATCACAGCTCCCACCCACCTCAATTTTCCCACCCCGTCTCTTATTGATGTCACTTATCCCACTCCTCGAATATTTTGCTTTCAGGGGGTTAGAGATGGGAGGGGGAGGGGGTTCCAGCCGTCTCGAACATGTTGGCCCGGTGGGTGGGTGGCCGGCGGTGGGTGGTTAGTAGGCGGTGGACGAGAAGGATAGCACGGGCACGTTGCACATTGTGCCAGCTAGGCAATCTAACACTTACGAAAAGTACCTCCTTTAATCAGATGCTTTGCTGCCCTCTTGCTGCGTGTGTCTTTGAGGCCCAAAAGCAGCATGCAAAATGGCTGGTGGTGGGGAATACTTGTCTTGCCCCTCCATCGTCATTTGCACTTGTCCCTCCATCTTTGGGCGCCCGCGCTTTACACCGTTGGCTTTTAGTCCGTTATGCTTGATCAACCGCCTGAGTGCGCGGGCAGAGGTCAGAGCAGGTTCTATACCGCCTCTCTCGCAACTACTAGTGGGTGGCCAGGCCTCAGGACCCATCGTCATGCATGCTCGCTATGCTCTTGTAGATCCACGGGAGGGTCAGCGTTCGTCAGTGCCAGAAGCTGGAGACCACCGGGGCCCTTTTTGGGAGAATACCACTAGCATGCAACGGACACTGTGCCACGGGCGGGAAGCTTGGCTTTTTTAGTGCCAGAGTGGCTTTCTCTTTTTGTGCCAGACATATCCACACCTAAATTGTATGATCCCACCCCTAGCACTCAACTGGCTGGCGGAACTGGGGCTGTGAGGTGCTCATCAACATTCAAGTGGGATAGAGGTTGATCTTGCACCATGGGAGGATATCTTTCCCACCCTGCAAATGCCCAATATGGACGAGACAATTTGCTTGACCTGAGCGCCCACCAATCCGGTGCGGCGGATGTGTTGCTGACGGGCTTATCAAGCTCCGGACACGAAATGATGATGGTTCAAAACTCCGCCCGCGGCTCTTGGAAGAGACGCTGCGTAACCGAGAGCGACCAGGTTCGTAGCCGCGTTGCCTCCACTGAGAAGCTCGACGTAATTTCGTAAGATGAGTGCCAATTCCACCAGCGGCAGGCCTTGGCAACTACCTGTCATGGATCCTCAAACGCTGTTTTTTTTTTCTCTTTCCCGGAACGTGGCCTTAAGGCGAAACATTGGGTCCCGTCATGGGGGAACGGGTCCTTTCGCTTCCTGAGTGGACACTGCGACCGTTGACTATGGGCTCGGCAGAACTATGCATCACTAAAGGCCCGGTCACTATTATTGAATATTTTCAGAGCCCGAATAAACATGACAAAACCACCCTGCCAATGTCTGAGACGGCGGGCCATGTTCGCTGTGGTTGCTCGGTTCTTCAAGAGAGACAGACGCACAGAAACGTGCTCAACCGTCCCCTGCTTAACTGGAGGGACACACACAATCTCTACCTGGCACAAGACCAACTCGTTTGAAGATCCCTGAAGTAGCGATGAACAGGCTCGCCGCCGATTGTCATGAATATGCTTGTCGCTTCTCCCGGCTCCCCCAGATGAGCGGTTGAAGGACGGACATCGTTGTCCTTGCGCCCCAGAGAAACGTGGTCGCGTCGGGGTATGAATTTCGGGTGAGTGGGGTGACACAATCAAATACCTGGCTCTGTTAGGAGTAAGCTTCTCTCTAGACCGCACTGGTCTCCATCCCGGCGATTGTTTTTGCTTTCGGTGCCACACTTCGCATCAGAGCTACCAAGCACGATTGACAGAGGCAATATCACAATGGTTCCAGGCCGGCCCATGCCTGCCCCGTTACCATGCCTCTCCCTTTACGTACCCGCATCATCCCGCCTCCCTTGTGTGGTGGATGATTTACGGTTGTCGTATTGCCACGGCTCATCGGCGCGAGAAAACCCACTCATGCGCAGCATTAGCAGCCAGTCCAAGTTTGGACAGCACCGAGGTCTTCGTCAGCATCTTTCGAGAAACGTCAGAGATCCAGGGGCAGAGGGAGGGATCAACTACGACTCATCATCTTGAAGCAAGCCTTGGCCCCACCGCTGGTTTTAGGGAGTGTAGATGCTTCAAGTCTGAAACGCAGCAAACTCAGATCAACGATCGTCCGCTCGCTAGTAGCCGGACCAGCATTGTCGTCATGCCTCGCAAGGCTTCTTTCCGGTGGGCTCTGAGCCGGTGACGCGCGCTAGGGGCGGTGTTCGCCTCATGGAGGAGTTCGACATTTACATCGGACAGACACAGCCTTGTCTCATACTGTCTCATGCTATAGAATATGCTACACTTTTTTCTTTCTTTCTTTGCTGGCGCTTCTGCCAGAGTCAGTTGGTCAAGAACTGGCAAGGAGACCCCAACCGCAGGAGGCGAGACGGGACATGTACTGGTACCTCAATTGAAAGGGGGCAGAATACTCTGGGCTTCGCGTGTGAATACAGTAGATCCCCTCAACCCCTGAGTAAAGATGGGACGAGATGTTCCAACGATGTCACCGCCAGGCAGGTAATCGAAAAGCCAAGTCCGACTGGGGAATGAGAAAGGCGGGAGCAGCATGATGGCATTTCCCGTCTCTACAGCACCCCATTGGCGGAGCGACAAACAAGCCTTTCGCCGCGATTGTTTCGACAGGCTTATGCCGAGCCATGTACAGTACTTAGACCGATAAGGGTGTCAGATAGACAATCTCACATAAAATGTCTAGTTCGGTGCGTGAGGCCCGTGATGCTTGGCTTCGTTAGCTCGCCTTCGCCGCCGCTCGCTTGCATCCGAAGTTGGATCCAAAGCTTGTCCAGGCATGTCTAATAGACGCGATGTGATGGTACAGCAACTCGTGGTGAGGCAGACATTGCAACATTGCAGACGCTGCAGCCCTGTCCCTGCCATTGGTAGATTTCGATGGGACCATGGGCGGGATGCTCAAGACTGATCCGGATGGTAGAGCGGCTATTAAAAGTTTAAAAAAACAAATTTGCATATTCTGGACGCTGGCCATCTCCATGATGCAATGGAACTATAGCCATGACTACGGACGGAGAGTCCACTCTGTCATCTCCATAAATACGAGGCGAATTTCATGGGGCTTTCATCTCACTGTCGCTCCCAGCCAGTAGTCGAACCTCCTACTTACCCAGTTTGGAACACTGCACAGCACTTAATTCGGAGCACGGCACCGCGCCGGGGTGACCGAACTCGTTGGTTGCGCCTCGGGCATGAACAAAGGTCAAAGTTGGTTGGCTGAGCCGTAGCACCAACGAAGCCACCAGCATTCCTAGGGGTCCGTGGATTCCCTGTCATCCAATGTGTGCCAGCCAGTGTGCAACGGGATGCACGCAATGGAAGAAATGCAAAGGGAGGGAGCGCACAGTCGCCGCACCGTGTGAGATGGGACCCCCTTCGAACCATGTCCTTATCTGGCCAGCTGGAGGAGGACGATCTCCAAACGTGGGCGGATTGATTCGCCAGGCTTGGATCCTACAATCCTTTCCCTGGCTCCCCTGGATAGATTCAGGTAGAGAGCGCATAGGACAACCCTCGACGAGGCGGTACCGGTACCTCGCCTCCTTGGAGTGTTTGCCCCTTGGCTCCCCCATTAAATTCCCCTGCTCGTCATCCCCCTGCACACGCGTCCAGGAGCTCGTGTCCACCTTGCCCCCCTGGGGAGTCCCTGGGTACCTGTACCTATTTTCCGCACCCGTTCGTAATTGACCTTCCTGGCGTGTGCTCCCTCCCTCCCTGAGACTCCCTCCATGCCGCCCTGGACTTCGCCAGGTGCATGCATACTGGCCTGGAATAGCAATGTGTCCCCCCTCCACTGACTGGCGTGCCAATTTCCTAGCAAAGGCCTTTTTTAATTGCCGCGCCTCACCCAGAGCCCCAGTTTCTCCCTTTCTTCTTCTTTTCCTCTTTTCTGTAGAACCAAGGGATCGCTCACTACCTTGATTTTCGATTTCTTCTTCTCTTTTTAACTCTTGCCATTGCAAGCCATCTCGTCAAGCTTTTCAGCTGGCAAGAACTTTTTTGTTCACTTCTTCGGTGACTTTGGTTAGCCTGCCCCCGCCAATTGCATATTTCTGCACCCCTCGCTTTTCCAATCACCCCCTGTTAGGACTTGGCCGTCCGTCCGCTCGTTTGCGCGTCCCCCTAAATCTCGTCTTCAAGACATCCGTATCGACCACAGTCGTTCTTCATCGAACATCTTCAATTCATCATCACGACAAATAATCACAATGTCCGGTGACGAGAAGATCCGCGTCTCCGGCGAGACACCTCGAGCCAACTCGCCGGTTCTGCCCACAACTAACCCCAACCTCGAGAAGCCGAAGGGTTCATCTGGCATCCACCCATCTCTTTACGTCGTGTGAGTGCCTCCATGGCTGAAAACTCGCGGCGCGCTTCTTGCTAACGACCGTCATCAGTGTCTGGATCGCCTGCTCCTCGTCCGTTATCCTGTTCAACAAATGGCTCCTCGATACCCTCAACTTCCGTACGCACCCATGTTTTGCGCCCGCACCGCCAGTGTTCTCTTACTGACACCGAACCCACAGGCTACCCTGTCATTCTGACCACCTACCACTTGACTTTCGCGACCATTGTTACGCAGATTATGGCTCGATGGACCACTCTCCTTGATGGCCGAAAGACCGTCAAGATGACCGGCCGTGTCTACTTGCGCGCTGTTGTCCCCATCGGTATCTTTTTCAGCTTGAGTTTGATTTGCGGCAACCTGACTTACCTCTACCTCTCGGTCGCTTTCATTCAGATGCTCAAGGCCACCACTCCTGTTGCCGTCTTGCTTTCTGGCTGGGCTCTTGGTGTCTCTCAGCCCAACTTGAAGCAATTCCTCAACGTTTCCGCCATTGTTGTCGGTGTCATCATTGCCTCCATCGGCGAGATCCACTTCGTTACCATCGGTGTTATGTACCAGATTGCAGGTGTTCTCTTCGAGGCTCTCCGACTCACCATGGTTCAGCGCCTTCTGAGCTCCGCCGATTTCAAGATGGACCCCCTGGTCTCCCTTTACTACTTTGCTCCTATCTGCGCTGTCATGAACGGTGTTGTCGCCTTGATCTGGGAGGTTCCCCGATGCTCCATGGCTGACGTTTACAACGTTGGTCTTTTCACCTTCTTCCTTAACGGTCTCTGCGCTTTCATGCTCAACGTCTCCGTCGTCTTCCTCGTAAGTGAACCACCAGTGCGTGTTACTAGAAGTTGGGTAATTAACAACTGTCCAACAGATTGGCAAGACCTCTGCCGTTGTTCTCACCCTCTGTGGTGTGCTTAAGGATATCATGCTTGTTGTTGCCTCCATGATGATCTGGGGTACCCAGGTTACTGCTCTCCAGTTCTTCGGTTACTCCATTGCTCTCGGTGGCATGGTCTACTACAAGCTTGGTTACGAGCAGCTTAAGAACCACCTTATGGACGCCAACCGACAGTGGGCCGAGTTTGGCGCACGAAAGCCTGTCCTCCGCAAGCTCACCATCATTGTTGCTACTGCGTTCCTGATTTTCACCTTGTTTGGTGGTCTGGCTCCTAGCTACACTACCGAGTATGACCCCTCTAAGATTGCCAATGAAGTTTCCGATCGATTTGGAATTAACAAAGCCCAGTAGCATCCCTGCGACGCCTTAATTTGCGAAAACATTGTAATCTGAACACTGTCAGGTAACGCCGCTGAGGCGTTGTCTCTACTAGGCGAACGGCGATCTAGGAATTTCTTTCACAAACCCTTTACACTGACTTGGAGCGCGCTGCTTGTCGCGTTTACCTGTCCAATTTTCTATCTGGTTGGAGATTTCGAGGTATTCTGCTTGATTGTAGGTTTGGGGTGATGACAACTGTATAGCCATAGAGCTTATTTCCCAGTTTGCGATGGAAAGGGGTTGCATGCAAGGATTATTGCATCATGAAGGTCTAATCTGATGCGTACTTTAGACGGCGTTGGGCCATAGACATGTAGAAATGAAATGGGGAAAAATGATCAAAATCACTAATGCCATGCTGACGCACTCACCCACTCAATCTCTTACCCCTGATGCTCTGTGTTGGTTTCATATTGCTGGTTTTCGTATATGTGTGTGGGAGGCCGGGGTACCAGGCCGGGTCTCGCCTACTGTTTGGGAAGTGGCACTTGTTGAACATATGTGCGGCACGCAATTCCTTGGAGCGTCTCACGGTTATTCATAAGTTATTCATTGTGGCAAAGAGACAGGCATTGACCGTCACAAGCCCTCAGGTCTATTTTTTGTGTCGTGACCATGGATAACACCGGCTAAGCAAATCCACCGTTGTCCTTTTTACTCGAGACCACCAGTCCGATCCGCGTCATTGTTTCTGGACACAAAACAGTCACGCGGTGAGAGATCTGATTTTTTAAGAAACTTTCATATTGATTCCCATATTCCGGGGTTCCTTAATGCCAATCGATGCTCTTTACATCCCGCCAACTCCCTAACCGTGATGGAGAAACGATCTTTTTAAAACTCTGTGGGCAGCAGTTAGCAATCGCGCTGGCTTGCAAGATTTCGACGAGCGGCAGCAACATACTGAGAGGGGTGAAGAACCATCGGTTCTTGCCGCTGGTGTATCGCTCCTCAAGCACCTTCTTGACAGTCTTCTTGGCGTCCTCACGCTGCGACACCTCCTTGAAGGTGTCGTTGGAGACGGTGCCCTTGAGACCCTCGAGCTCGAGAGTGTAGCGAGTGGGCATCAGGTGGTTGTAGTTGATGACCTTGATGAAGGGCTTGATCTTGTTTCGCTTCTCCTGGCGAGTCTTGGACATGCGGCGGGTGATCTTGGAGGGGTAGCGCTCAATGCCGGCGACCAGAGCGTGGCCAAAGGGGTGAGGCTTGTTGCCGTTGTCAACGGGCTGGATGATGACAACCTGTATAGCACTCTGCGTCAGCATGATATTCCAGAAAAGCCGTTGTGAAGAAATCGCCGTCGTCTCCTCGCCGTCACCGCACAAATCACACAAAATCGCACGGGAGCCCTAATTTTTTGTGTCGGAGGCGGCGCGCAATTCGGGGAAGTGACAGCAGTATCGCGTATGTCGTACCTTCTTACCGGCGTATCTGCCGCGGGTGATGATGGCGACTCGGCCGACCTTGAGGAACTTCATCTTGTCCGGCGGTGGTGGTCGGTATTTGCTGGGGGAAGTTTGCGTCGTCGTAAACCGTGATCTGGAATTTGGTGCAAATTTTGGTTGTGGGTTAGCAATTGGGGCAAGCAATTTTATCACGTGATATGGCCCGTGCGGTCAGGCCCTCCTTTGGCGAGGGCTGCTACTAGCCTCTGTGCCGCTTCGCAAGTCGCTCAATGGACATGGAGTATCTAGAAAGTTGACGGTCCAATAAAATCACAAAAAGAGGAGCCCATACGTGTCGAATCGACTCACCTCATTCATCTTCCATTACAAAATGTCTGCTGCTCCTACATACATCATTTCGCGGGTTGCGGATCCCATTTTTGGGATCCTCATCGGCCTCTCAGCAGCCGTGACAAGAATCAATCGCGAAGAAAAGGAAAAGGGAAGAACCACTAACGAGTCTATTCAGTCCGCATTACGGTATGTTGGATTATCAATGATGTATACCAATTGAGGTAGTTGAACCAATGGCTGATGATTTCATTCAAGACGTGTCGGACTATCTTCTAAATCTTCCTAACCTACATATTCATACCCAAACATAGTGTTCCACATAGCTTGCACCAAATATGTCTCTCCAAGCATTCCGCAGCTCCAAACCAGCCGTCTGCAGGGTGTTCTATTCCATATAATTTTACAAACAATTCAATTATTCGCCGAATGATGGCCCATATTCCTTCTTCATCGCCTCACGAACAATCTGCCCACACAGTTTTGCAGTAGGGTTGACGCTGACGGCGAGTCCCTTTGCAATTGGATTGCCATATCGACCACCCAAGGCAAGATCTCTTGATGCCGCTTCTTCAAAGTCTATCTTGTCCCATTTGGATTCTGGCAAGCTCTCGTCAAGATCTAAAGAGCGCGCCGTCAAGAGTTTGGCTGTCTTGAGATACAAGGCAGCTCTTTGCGTGTGTGCCATCGACAAAGTCCGGGCAGCTTGTGGGGAAATGGGGCTTGTCAATGTTTGCGGTGAAAGAAGCTTGATGGAGGTAGCCATATCCCCCAAGGCTGTTACGGCAACTTTAATCTTCTCAGCCTTGTCCAGGTTCTCAATCAAAGGCATCGTGTTGTCTGAAGTTTCGGAGAGAAGAATGGCATCTCCATACAAGCGCCTGTATATTTGTACGCGGTTGTTTCTGGCACTGGCATAGTCAGGATGTTCCGTGATGATTTCCTCCACCGCAGCAAGACATTTTGAATATCCTTCTACTGCTACGGCGTGCCGTTGATTGGATGAAAGCGCTAGCAACTGTGCCTCGAGCTTTTGAATTGATCGGATAATGTCTCGCTCCTTCTCAACGACTCTTTCATATACACCAGAATCTGTAATGTTCGGGTCGCGGGGCAATGAAGAGTCAAAAACGACACCCATTAAACGGTTCGACTCGGGATCCTTGATCTTCTCGAGGACATTGATGTCGTGCTTGCTCAATGCTACGCACGTCATGTTGCGTTTGGGAACTGGGTAGATGGTTGAGCTGGCGGTGGCCGAAAGATTCAACTTATTGTCAAATACACAACAAAGCGCCGGATGATTTCAACCGCTCTCGCCGACAAGAATTGTTTTGCTTAAAAATCCGGTGACGTGTAAATGTCAGGGGAGAGAGGTCAGCAAATGTCATCCGTGGCGGGCTGAGGCGATAGTTATCGCTGGCCTTGGCCCGAGGGGCGGAATCTGGATCCAAGTCGGCCAAGAGATGGCGTCGGCATTCGACGGGCCCAAACCTAAGCGCCTGCAACCGTTCATTACGCTCTAGGCCTGGCTTACGGTTCCGCAGTCCGTCATATGGTTTGCCGCATTGATGCTAGATGGCGGTGGTTGAAACCGTGGTGGCAAGGCGCGGCCTCTGTCGGCTTGCTTCGGTTGGCACCGCCCCAGGAGGCTCGGCCGGGACCTTTCCGCCTCGCGCTTCACAACCTACTGTCCAACAACCGTCGCTTTGGGGAACGACGGGCTCCCAGGCCGGTAGCCGATGATATCAGACTGGGTGTCGTCTGACGCAGGTCCCCCGCTCGTGACTGATGACTGCTCAGTAATGGCGGTCCCGGGAGTCGCGGATGGGGCGCGACAGGGCCACATTGCAATCAATGCCACTGGATCTCACGTATGATAGCCGGCGAAGGCATTCCACAGACAGGGAATAGGAGCTTATTGCCCCAAGCTTTGGCCCCTCAATGACTCTCGGTCCGCTGGTTGCCATGCATCGCGGAGCATTTCCGGGGCGTTGTTCACCAATTGGTCGTAGATGGACTTGATCAGTGATCTCTTGGCGATGCTTAAGCCGCTATTGTTGAACTCTCCTTATTAACCCCAGATTCCCTCCCTCACGAGATCTGAATCTCACCTCACAACAACCACTCGCCATCGAAAGATTACCAAAGCATCTCCAGCTTTTGGTCTTACAATCCCACTTTGTTCTTATCAATCCAGCCTGACAAGTGCCCCTCCAGCCAGTTCCCAGATACTCTTATCTCCCCTTTTTTGTGTCAATGGCCCCTTCTGCTATCACAGACTCTCCTCCCCAGCGGGCAGCCCAAACAATTCCTGCTGTCTCCCAACAAGCCGACCTTGCCGTCCAGCCCCCAGCCAACTTCACAGGTTACGACCATGTAACTTGGTGGGTTGGCAACGCCAAGCAAGCCTCTTCGTATTACACCAATCTCTTCGGCTTCAAGACCATCGCCTATCGAGGGCTAGAGACAGGTAGTCGCTACTTTGCCTCATATGTTGTGGCCAATAAAGATGTCCGCTTCGTCTTCACCTCACCCTTACGATCCGAGGTGAACTTCCCAGACGACGAGCCCATCTCGCTCACAGACAGGAAGCTCCTCAAGGAAATGCACGCCCACCTCGAAAAACATGGCGACGCCGTGAAGGATGTTGCCTTTGAGGTTGACAATGTCGAGGGCGTGTATTACAAGGCCGTTGAGGAGGGTGCTGTTGCCGTCCAGGGCCCCAAGACCTTCAAGGACGTCGAGCACGGCACAGTCGCTACAGCTGTTATCTGCACATACGGCGATACTACCCACACTCTCATCTCCCGCCAGAACTACACAGGGCCCTTCCTGCCTGGCTTCCGTGAGTGGAACAAGCAAACAACCACGATTGAGCTTCCAGAGGTGCCTCTGGCCCGCATTGACCACTGTGTCGGCAACCAATCTTGGAACGAAATGGTGTCGGCCTGTGCCTTTTACGAAAACTGCCTGTCCTTCCACCGATTCTGGTCGGTGGATGACAGCCAGATTTGCACCGAATTCTCGGCCCTGAGCTCCATCGTCATGGCATCCCCAAACAACGTAGTCAAGATGCCCATCAACGAGCCCGCGCCAGGCAAGAAGAAGTCGCAAATTGAGGAGTACGTCATTTTCAACTCAGGTCCTGGTGTTCAGCACATTGCCCTCCAGACGCCCGACATCATCAGCTCCGTGTCGGCCCTGCGCGCTCGCGGCGTCGAGTTCATCAACGTTCCCTCGACGTACTACGACACAATGCGCCAGCGCCTCAAGACGGAGCGCCGCAACTGGGAGCTCAAGGAGGAATTTGAAACGCTCCAGCGACTCAACATCCTCATCGACTACGATGAGGGCGGCTACCTCCTGCAGCTCTTCACTAAGCCCCTCATGGACCGCCCCACCGTCTTCATCGAGATTATCCAGCGCAACGACTTTGACGGCTTCGGAGCCGGCAACTTCAAGAGCCTGTTTGAGGCTATTGAGCGAGAGCAGGCCGAGAGAGGCAATCTGTAAATATATACACACACACCTTACGACATGTCACGACAAGCGTTGAGCTTTCCTCCGTTTTCATTTTGTTATACTGTATGGTCTGGGAATTTATGAATCTGGAGCATATATGGCCTCGAGAATGAGACAGAGGCAAGCGCTGGAAGTGAGAAAACTCGCAGATAGTTCGTGAGATAGGACGAAATGTCGTCTATTTGCGCTGCTTGACAGAAATCTACTCAAGCTGGCGCCCTTGGGGGGCGAAACCATAGTTGCGCCTCCCCCCCAATAAATTCCAAAGTTGTATTTTCCCCCCCTTACTATGCGCCGCCGTGTGCAGTCCTTCTCCTTTGCTGCGTGACATGAATTGCCGCTCATTATAAAAGTCCCACCCAAGTCCTCATGTTAAATAGTAGTGTGCTCTTTTTTGGGTTCTTCCCGGTCTGTCCCTGCCGCTTTAGTATCCCGTCCACCCGCGCCATTGCTTTCTTCTTGTGACCGAACCTTCGAGATTATCGCTATCTATCCCGAATTCTAACTCATTTCTACATCACCATTGGCATGTCCGTTGCCGTTTGTCTCAGTCACGGGGGCAGCAGCAGCCCCGATTGAGGCTTTGCTCTGGCACCCAGGGCAGTTATGAATAACCTCGTGGGCAAACACGTCACAATCAATGCAAAAGTGCTCTTTGCACACAGTGCAGGCATATCGGCCGCTCTCACTTACGCCTTTCACTGGACGGGGAGTTTCATCCTTGGATCCATCAGAGCCCTTGGTCTTGGATGGAGGCTCAGGGAAAGGCGCAAGACATGAGAAGCAAGCAACAGATTTGGTTGCCTCGACCCAAGACACCTCGTTCCAAACGCGCAACGGGAAGAGGTGATGATAAGACCGAGCAAGATGTGTTGACAGGATCAGTGTGAGGTTGCAGGCAGGACATTCGGCAGGGAGACGGCAGACACGAGCACCGCAGCGGGTGCAGAGGTAGCCCTCACGAAATGGCTTGTTGTGGCACGCGCAGTAACTCGTGGTGCCGTCCGGTGCCAGGGTTCGAGAGGGGAATCCCATCATGAGCAAGCTGGCTGTGCTCTGTTCCTTTGTGCGGGTGACGGGAGGCGTTGTAGCGGCGAGAAAAAGCTCGCGGAAGTGAACTTCATCCATTGCAACATTGTACTGAGACTCATCACCGGCATTGGTTCGCGAGCATAGTTCGGCACAAATAGCAAGATACGCTGAGAGGCCAACAATTGATATCCGTATTCTGTCGGTAATGAGGTTGCCAATCGTCTCGTGAATGTCGCCGGGGTCGCTGGACAGGAGGGCGCCGTAGATGATGAGGACTTCTCGTGTTCCATGGGATGGCACATGGCTATTCAGATTAGCAATCAAGCTCAAGGTGAAGGCGAGAAGCTTGAGGGGACATACAAAAGAGCACCTCTGCACATTTCCAGGGCGTTCTGCAAACTCGGGTTCCCCTGCGGATCCTGTCCCTCCAGGCCCTTCAAACGCTCGATGTGTTCGCTCGGGTTGCCGCTGACGTCGCTGATTCTCACGGCGACACCGTCACGCATTCCTATGATGCCCAGCTGGGAGATGGGATTCTGCTCGAAGAACTCGCGGATGAAGCCGGCGGCGTAGTTCAGCATAAGGCGATAGCGCGTCGGCAGCAGGTCCTTCTCGGCCATGGCGAACGACATATCGAGGACGAGGACGAGATGGCGGATGATACCTCGTTGGAGCGGTGTCGTGTCGCGAAGCAGACGTTTGCGTTTCTCAGCCTCGAGCGTCGCGAGGTTCAGCAGCCCATCCTCCTCCTCGGGGAGATTCGTCTCCCATGTTCGCTTCGACTGCTCCCACGATCGCTGGGCATTCCGGTCCGATTTCTTAGACCGCGATTTTCCGTCTTTGGCAGCCTTGGGGTCACCGTCTGTGACCCGGTGGTCCATGACGTCGTCATCCGACATGTCGTCCTCGACGTACTCGCCATCGGAGTCGGCCATGGTGAAGAGGGCAAGGCGAATGTGTGCTTTCGTATGTCGGTGAGGGAGTGGAGGGTGGAGGAATGAGCGTGTAGTGGCGACGTCGAAACTGAACAGAGCGAAAGAAAAATAGTCTTGGATACAGTGACGAGGCAGCAATACGAATATACAGCCTTGCGTGAGGCCCACCTAGAAAGTTGGTGGTGGAACAACCAATGGCAGATAAGATAAAATTTAAATCCAACGAACAACAAGTGTCAGCACTACTAATCCTAATCAATACTCCATTGAAAGAAACATGACTGGTTTTTTTTTTTTTGGATCATATTTCATCTGAAAATTTCAATCTTGACGACACATCGTTGTTTTCAATTAATCGAATCTATCTTCGACTTCAATAGGAATTAGTCGCTCCAGTCAGGGTATACTACGAAGTCATATCTAAACTAAATCACCTAATATGTACAGGCTGCCGAGCGATCAACTCCTTACAGCATGTATAACACAGTCTAGCGGACGTTCGACGCCGATAGATCTTTCGTCAAGGCTCCTCACCACAACGCTAACAATAATCGTATGCAACCGTCCTCGCGGAAATACCCAAGCGTCTGGTCGCAGGCTCGGCCGGCGGATATTAAAAGAGAAAAGAATGCCGCGCCGTTATGCTCCTTCAAATCGTTTCCGTCAACATGTGTACGTCGTTCGACCATAAAAAGTCGTCGAGCAAAAGAGAGATAATGGAATCATAAGAGGAAATTGCTGTGAAAAAAAAAAGTTACGCCGCCATCCCAAACGCCGCTCTCAAAATAGACACGTCGACAAGTTTTTTTATGGGTAGCTGGTCTGCATTGGCCAGTCGTCTTCAGTAATGCTAGACCAGAAAATCCAAACCATAACAACGGCCAGAAGAGTGAATAAGGTCTGGAACAGGGAGCCATCAATCTTGCCGCTCGTGCCGTCGCAAATGTACTTGCTGATAGCGTAGTTGAAGACTTGTCCAATGGCAAACAGGAGACCGGCTGCCGTGAGATAGAGCATCGGGCGTGTCTCGCCGAGAACTTTGATGACGAGAACTGCCTCGAGAACAAAGAAAGCGACGAGCAGAATGAGAGGAACGAGCTGATACAGAACGTAGAGGGCGTAGTTTCGGTTCGGGGATTCGTGGCTGCTCTGCCAGTAACCGGTAAAATCAAGGCCAGTGTCGAGAGCGATGTAGCCCGTACCAATCAGCAAAGCGCCGGCCGATATAAATAGCAGGCCCATAGAAAGTGGAGTACCGTCATCGATGAGTTGGTAACCGACGACAGCGTTCAACATAAGAATCCAGGTGGTTGCAATAATCATGCCAATGTGAATAGCAGAAAAGGCCTTGAAACAAGTCAGCAAATCAAGTCAAAGCAACTGTAAGAGCGAACCACTTACAACTCGGACCTTGCCAGGCAAAGGAAAACCGCCCACAGAAAAGATTTCGCAGATGCTGATGATGATGTAGCCCAGAAGGAAAGCTTGCATTTCCCTGAAGTGAGCGTTAGTTGGTGTAGCTCAGATTGTTTCAGTGATGTTTACATACCTGCGACCCACAGCAGCTCTCTTCTTCTCGGACTTCAACAACAGGAAAGCGGCAGCAGCAATAGCGACACCACAAAGAACAATTGATCCAATGTTGGCCAGGTGTCGGCCGCCGCTTAGGGATATTCCAGTAAGTTCACATCCTCCCCATGATCCCGTCTGGTTGCGGTGGTCGCTCAGAAGCTATTCATGAGCATGTTAGCTGGTGTTCCCAATGTCCCATTGTTTCATCTCCACCAAGAGAAACGGTAATTGTAACAGCGCACGTACATTGCAAACTGGGAGGGTCGAATCTTTGCAGAAGTCCTGTAGCACGCACAAAGTCAGCATGGAAATATTCGGGTCAAACGAGTAAGTTGTTTAGTGAAGCGTACCTCGAATTTGCCAAAGTCGGTGGACCCCATCGTGATTGTGGATGCGTGTGGTTGGAGACTTGGTCAGGCTTGCATCCACGAGCAACCGCAATTGGGAGGCGGTCAGGGCGTCGGACAAATTGACGATGTTGCGATAATTGAAAGGAGCAGTAAAAAATGAATATTTCTCGGATGTCAATGATCTTCGCAGGGGGAGGGCTCCCTTTGAGCTGCAAGTCAAGATTGCTAGGTGTCGCGACTTTTTTTTGCGTTGCTGGGTCGTCGTTGGGTGGCTGGTTGCGACCGAGGCGAAGGCGCAATTTGACGGCGGTTCGTGGACGGTTCGGCTGGCTTCCTGGCTAGCAAAGATTTCCCGGGGTTCGTACCGTTCCCGCCTCGATCGTCAACGCTGGCGTCGTTCGAGTATTCCTTTTTCTTTTTCTTCGTGGTCGACAGATTGGTGTATCGTCAAAGAGGTTTCGTTGCGCGCAGCGGGTGGCCGTGTCGTGTCGTGAGCCGACCAAGGTGCGGACGGTGGTGGTACGGAGATGCGTAGGTTTGGGTGGCGGGTGCAGAGCAGGAGCTACCTACCTTTTACATGCAATGCGGAAGCTGCAACAGGCTCCGAGCTCTGGCCTTTAGGCGTGGCAGTGGGCTGGGCAGGGGGGCTGGCCAAAGGCGGCTGGCCAATATAGCCATGAGCATGAGCACCGTACAAGCCCAAGCCCACATCCACCCCTTGGTGCAGGGCTCCAGCGCTGGCCAGCAGGGGCCCTGGTCGCGGCATACCCCCCCTTGTAGGTAGGCGGCCCTCAAGAACCCGAGATTCCTCGCGCTTCTCACAGAGGATGTGCTCGGCGTGTCTTGGTGTCTTAGTGAGAGATGCGCCCTTGGCCTGCCCCGGGCCCACTGAACCGGCCGGCTTTGATGTTCTCCCCTCCAGTGATTGACCCCCCCTCCCATGGCCCTAAAGCAGGAACCAGGGCGTTGAATGGCCGCAAGAGTGGTCCGTCCGGCCAACGCTCGGTCCAGCCCCTGGCCTGATTGGTGCGATGGCGCTGATTGCAACGGACCACGCTTGACGAGACCAGGCTATGTGAGATTGCGCTTGCCGCCATGAGACAGCCTCTATTTTCCACATCTCATCCAGTTCCTGCTTGCCGTCCACCAACAACACGCGACTGCGAGTCGGCCGACGCCCCAATAACGTCCGGCCCTGGCATCGCGATGTGCTAATTGAGTTTGTCCGAGCCGCCGGTGTGACCCCCAAGAAATGAGCCATCAATGGGTCGAGCGATCGACACAGCAGCAGAACGATGGGTTCCTCGGCGGCGATGCGCCGGACCCCGAAAGTCGCGTTCGAGGACTATGAAGTGTTGCGAGACCGAACAGCCACTGCGGAGCACAGCTCGCTAGTGGCGCATCAGCGTTCATGATCCGCAGAAACCCTCCCGCGACAGTGGGCTTTTTTTTTTTTCCTTTGGTCACTCTTCATCTTGATGGTAGCCAAGTTAATTAAATTATGGGTTCTCACCCGCCCAGTCATCGTCTCCGCCAGGGGCCCCAGCCCGGACCAGCGACCTTGTTATGCGGGTGATTTTGGTGTGTCAATGCATGATGACCCGGTTGGGATGAATGGACTGCAAATTGTTCTGGGCTCTTGTTGGCCTTGGCGTATCCAGCGGCCTGTGACGCCGACGGCTCCGTGGTGGTTGCGCCGTTACCTTCCCCATTGCCACGCACAACCCTGCTACGTCTGCATCACCACCTGCGTGTCCTGGTGTTCGTGGCCTCGTTATGCGCGACCACATCAACATATTCATTGTCCATCCCACCCCTCAAAACTCAACATTCAAACTTTTTATTTGTCGATGTCGAATCCATCTCAGGACCTACGCACTGTGGGTTCTCACGGGATGCGGCGTAGCCGTTTCGTTTCAACATCCTTTTCTGGACATGGCCAAATTACATCGTCTTTTAGTCTCATGTCCATGACAGGGTTCTTGTGTTTGAGATGCCCGTGAGTAGCCTGAAAGCCGGCCCTCTTTTCATCCGATCCTACTCCCCCCCCCTCCTCCTCCTCCACTTGCTCCCCCTCCTAACCCCCCTTCAATAAGAAGTCAGAGTCATGGAATCTTTGATTAGTGTAACCGCCCTTGTTCGCGGCTCGCAAATCATGAATCGAATCAAGTCCATTCCTTGGATATGCAATGTGCAAGTGTAGATTTCAATCATCTTTGCCGCGTTACTTTGGTCACGCAGTGTGATAAATTGATTTCTCAAATTCCTTCCGAAACGTCCCACCCTGTCTCGGCCACTTCGTGTAATGCGTGCAAGCAATATGGCGCCTCCTCCCCGCCCCAACGCCCAACCGTCAATGTCCGCCTCTCTCCAGGCTGCGGCAACCTCAGCAAGGAATGTCCCAGAAGCCGCCAAGTGCATCCTCTGTCAAGTTGAGCTGAAAATCCAAGCGTCCCAGACCATGACCATATTCAGCGCAGTTCAGCCCACAGACGCCGTTGTCTGGGACACGCGCCGTCTGCGCCCGAGTATTCAATGTTCCAACCACATGTTGCGCTATTGGGACATAATGACACGAAAAAAAAAATTATGGTAGCCACTGTGCAGCCCAGATTCTTTCATGTTGCTTCCCGCTCACTTACACCCGCACAAGATTGAACCATGATCAGCCACTTACTGACCCACATTCGATTAATCACACCCTGTGCTGCCCCTCAGCGCGTCCATGCTCTCCGGCTCAAGCCCGCTAACTCGCTTCTCGGTTACGCACGTAATGCCAGTTTTATTGTATTTTTGTTTTAGCACTTTGTCGTTTTCTGCCTTTTGCCCTTTGCCCTGTTAATCTTGAAGCCTGCAGAGCGCACATGCACCAGGGTGGGTGCGCGAGAGGGGGCTGCGCACAATCTTGCCTTGCTGTCGATCTCCATCCACGCTTGATTATTTTCTTCCTGCATCGTATCACGTCCAAGCCCTGCGTCGTTTCAGCCATGCCAGGTGCTCGGACTCTTGAGCTGGTTGGCCAGGACCAGACCACCATCAGCAATCTTCGGTGACGTTGGCGCTGGCGCTTGGCCTGAAAACGTCGGCCTTGCTTCAAGATCGTGGGGTCCTGCAGCTCGAGGAAGTGGCAAAAAACCGAGGGGAACATGTCTGTCTCTCCTGCGCTGCTAGCGTCTTTTGTTTTCCTGTTTGACTTTTCTAAGACCTGTTGACTTTTTTTTTTTTTTTTTCTCCTTGCATAATGTCACCAATTATCCCCCTCATCCTCCCAGCGACATTGAGAAATTATGCCAATGGAGATTACCGACGGCCTAACATGATCTGTATATTAAGGCGGTCCAGTGCCAACACACCGGCCAATTTCTGGTCAGTGGTGCCGTCAAAAGCTCAGCTCGTTTCTATTTTCGTTCCAGATGCGGCGATGCTTCCGGGCTAGAAGGGGAAAACTGTGCGTTGGTACCCGATAAGGATTATCATGCCCAGTGACGTCGACGTTGCGGCGCTTGTCAATCGAGTTCCAAGGCCATGCCTGGGAAAACGCCACGTGGGAGGCGCGATGACATGAATCTTGTTTGATGTAACCATTGCGAGCCGGAAACGTCGCTTTCTTGCTCATCCCATCGTTGAGCAGTCAGCGAATTCCATACTGGTTTTTTAGTCTCGTTGCGAGAGAGGGGGAAAAACCACTTCTTAACGTGATGTGACGTGGCTGCTGTACCTCTCTGCCCGCACTGAATGCGGTTCAGGCTGTAGAACAATAACAGCCAATCCCACGAGATCGTTTCAGTTCTCCATGGCGAAAAGGGTAATGTGACGTCTCTGGAATTTAGATATGGGACAACACTTCCGTCATCGTGTTTCACTCCATCGAGTAACGCAGCCTGTCGGCCGAATCCAGGGCGCCGGTTTCCCTCCACCAGCTGGAATTCAATGCGATAAACCGGTCCGCCATTAAAACGCCCCTCGCACTTTACGCGTTCCACGTCTCCCACGTCATCAGGACCCTAGGTTCCTGTTCCAATGACTTGGCAGGGCTGCTCCTTTGGGCGTGAAATCTGAAGCCCCAGCGCTATCCATGATCTGCTGCCGAGCCAGCGAAGGGAGATCCCCCGGACGGCAGTATGCCATCTGATATCTGAGACGTGGGTAATAACAGGACGCAGTTAATACTATAATTCAATGCTAGACTACCTTGTTCCACTGGGGTGCATCGAAAATCCACTCTAGACCCGCTCCAGAAGCGAGTGACGATGGTGTTCAAATTTTACCCAACCCCTCTGTATGTTATAACATGCATCCCTTGGGTCATGAATACGAGATTACGTAGTCAATAACGGATCAAACCCCACAAGCATATTATAAGGGTTGTATTTAACGTCATCCAGAAACATAGTTACTGCCTCAATTGTATTTAGTTTCTTTCGATGATGTATCCTCAGCGAATAGGCAAAACTTGAGCAGAATGCACCACACAAAGTTCAATAAACACAAAGACGATGAACCCGTGAGTACTGTTTTTTATCGTTTCCTTATAGGTGCAGTACAGTGGTGATATAAAACTATGCTCACAATAAATGTGATACCGAACACGGTCGTCTATCGAGATCGAGGTGAGCCGTAAGCAACCCAGTTACAAAATCATCAATAAATTGCATACAGAACACGGGAAAATTCGGTGGCAAGACATTCTTGAATAGATTCATTATGACTGAAACCTCACCATTGTAATGTTGTTCCTATCTCATCTGCAATGTCAGAGTCACACAAGTGACAACCGGCACCTTCCCAACGCAGGTCCCCAGAAAAGGATCACTTACTAAATTATTATAAATTGATATTGAGATTTCATAGGTTAATTAATTTAGCACGTGGTCTGACTTTACCCAAACTTGAAACATTAGTTTGACCAGATGACATCAAGATCGCAAACCAGAATACGATAGATCGCACACACCACGATATTCCGGGATACGATCGATCTTTACGATGGGCTACATCGCGGATTGGTAAATTTCACAGCACAGCATTCACTTTATTCGAATAATTTAAGTCAAACAACTGTCAATTCTGCCATGTGGGTGACATTGCAATTCAACCCTTGAATTACAAGTGAGGTGCTTCTCCACCACATTTACCGCACATTATCAATCACGGCCAAAACGATTGCGATATCTGAAGAAGAAGAAAATAAACTCAACACGTGCCGAGAGATTTTTTTTTGGTAAGTGCGCTCATTCAGGTATTGCACTCGCCTCAGCCGAGAGAGCTGAGATCTGTAGTCTTTGCGGAGGGCCATTGTAGCAAAGCGTCAACCCGACAATCATTCAAAAGTTGTATTGTAGTCTTCCGCAAAACTAGCAGACAAGTTGAACCCGTTCGTTGACATATCCCCCCCGCCCCGTAGCCAGCTTTCTTTTTGTCTTCCTTCCCTCGTCGGTACGCGAGATACCTCGTCTGTGGTGCCTACTTGATTTGTCAACAATCACATACACTCTCAGAGTTAAAAGGATCGTTACGAACTTCGTCCAAAGTAACAACTTGGCTTTCTCTCGAGAATCGGTGCTCTTAATTCGATTGCGGGTCAATCGTTCCATCGCGTGTCCGTATTTCCTGTATCTCCGAAGAATGGTTTTCCTTTTGGACGTTTTCGTCTTGCGTCGGCTCGTCGTTTATAGTTGGGCACGAGGAAGATCGCCCGGTGTGATTTGAAAAAGCTGTGACCCTGCTCCACGGATGGTCGTGTGGAGTTATGTCTCTTCTCGGGGGAACTCAAAAGCCTGAGTCTCTGTATTTGCTGTATTTATGCTGGTGGCTGGCTTCTTCCAGGTGGTGATGACTTTGCGAGAATCGCAAAAAACGTGTTTCGTGGTCTGTGAGTGATAAGATTCAAACAACTCCAACAAAGAACATCCAATGGTCAGCTGTAATTATAATGCAGAGTAACGACTAGAATCTCAATGGGATATTTTGTTTCCCTGGTTGAGTTGGTTCGTTGCCTTTCATCTCAGCCGCGGTGAAGGCGAGGTATCGGTTCTGTCCGTTATTATACGTCTAGTTTATGTACTCGGTTTTTGAAACGCCTTATTCATCCTATGATCCAGCATTAGGGTGATGTTTTCTCTCAT
Organism: Calonectria pseudoreteaudii; assembly: GCA_001879505.1. Lineage (NCBI taxonomy): Eukaryota > Fungi > Ascomycota > Sordariomycetes > Hypocreales > Nectriaceae > Calonectria > Calonectria pseudoreteaudii. The sequence continues at coordinate 981,581 of KV875231.1, forward strand.
TCATGCGCAAGAGCTTCCACCTCTAATCAATATAAAAGAGCACGATAAGTCCCAACACACAGGTGCGGGTAATGTCTTCCACAGTGTACGGATTTCTCTTCTAACTCTGAGAGAAAAAATCGTAAAAGGATGGTAAATTTTCAAAGGAATAACATTTGGTATTACATGGCGTGATTTTGGGCTCGTGTAAGTGGTTGCTTTCTGTTGTTCCGAGGCATCTCAGTTTTATATATATACGGCGTGCTGTGCTTTCTAGTATTCGCTTAGTTGAGACTTTGGGGTTAGCATCAGCCGCTATCTGATACATATGAAGTCTTTCGATTGTCTCGATATCTGTCTTGCTGAAAATTTCCGTGCCAGGCTTACTGCCTCGGGCGCATCTTGTTCGATTCGAGCCTTCGGTGGCAATGCAGGCTGTCCGATCCTTCGCGACCACTCTTGATTTGGGGTTGAGCAAATCGCACTCAACAACATCGATACTCGACTCGATCCCGAAATATTTTATGGTAGATACACTAATCTGGGGTTTCCTAGCTCACCATAGAAAGAACAAGAAACGCACTGGAAGTTGCCGTGTACAATATCGATCTGTGGGTCAACATTCCTCACAACTGATAATCTATTCACCATTTCGGACACTAAATCGGCATCCCTGTTTACCTTTTCGCGAGTGGAGAACATCACGTATAGGAAGAAGTCGATTAACGTCGTCAGGGCTGTGGGGAGGCGTCCTCATTTGGAGTAGCCGTCGGTTTTTTTGGCGGGGTCATGTACTATGATCGAATTGTGAGCAAAATCAGTATTGACATTGGTAAATTTTTATCGCTATCTAGTATACCTGGGTTTGAATGAAAATCATGGCAAGAAGAATACATCTTATGCAGCCCAAATTGTTATGTTCGATCAGTGATTAATTGTACTTATGACGTATGCGGGACGGTTGGATGGTTGGACCGCTTTTGAAGCTGACGCTCGTATTTTCTTAGAAAAAAAATTGTGAAGGGTCATAGTGAATAAATGGGTGTCCCGAATATATTAGCTACTTATGCGCGCTTTTTTTCGGGGTGTAGTTTAAACTAGTCAAATATGTCGCATCAACAGTCACAGTTGTCGATTACTCACACTGCCAACGTGAGCAGTTCAGTGGGGATAATATTGCACCATTAACGCCAAACACAAACTAACACAGAAAAAAGGCCCGGCTATAATTATTCCCCCCCATAGGAAAATAGCGCTAGCCAAGAACAAAGGCATTTGTTTGGATGATGCTGACCACATGACCTCGTCGGCTGGTTGATCTCTAGGGTAAGTTTGGTGCCCAGCAAGGTCACACTGCAAATCTAAGCCCACCGAATCAACCAGGGTTCTCCAGTTTCTGGAGGGCACGAGCTGCAGAGGATGAGCAGACACTACGTAATGTGTCACTTAGTCGCAAAGGCAATTGGTCGCAGCCTGTCCACTTGATAGAGATCTAGATTTGGTGTCCAACGCTTGTTTTAAAATTGGGTCGGCGTACATGTGTGAGTAAGGGTAAGACTCACAGCAGAGTGCTTTACGTCGTTCCTGATGGCAAAATTTTTTAATTCTTTCTTTTTTTTTTCACCACTAGCTTTCCGCAATCACTCACGGGGCATGGCATAGCCGAGATGAGCTGTAGCACGCGAAACATGGCTTATCAGCAAAAAGGCATTTAGATGCCTGACAATGATGCAGTTCATGCAAACTAAGCCAGTGAATACCTGGTTGAAGACCCTTCGTCATGGTGGAGCCACTACTTGTCTGGAACCCTCTCGATCATGCCTTTGCTCTTGGGCTGGGGTAGCTCATATTGGGCCACTTGATGTTGCGCAAAATATTCCCTCCTCGGCCATCGCCCGCATCAAGGCCTTCTTCCATCGCGCCGGGTGCCCAAAAGTAGAATTGCCATCATAACATGACCTCCAAGCACGAACCCTTCCCACAGTGACGTAGAAGTACCCACCAGGGACCCAAGGGTCCCGCTACGGCCGGTGGCTTTCGGGCGCGGCCATAGGCCGGCGGCGGAAGGGCGGGTGGGGCCATGGCGAGCTGGGCCCGCCTTCGGAGGAGTTTGCGCCCCAGGTCGTTGTTCGCAGCCCGGTTTTTTCGCAGTGTTGCTGGGCCTTCACTGCATAACCCTTGCGCGTATGGCGCGCTCAAGCGTGCAGTTCGAGGGCTCAAGGCTGCAGGCAAAATGGAGCATGTGGCGAGGGGTACTTTCGAGTGACATCTCGGCGTGCCGATGATACCTCATCGCCAATCTCGCCCGTCTCGAATTTCCACCGTCTCAGAGTTTTATCTCCCTTTGCTCTGTGGCCTAGAAGAGCCTCGAGCTGCTGCGCAACGTTGGCTGAAATTCCAGGCAGGGGGGCTGGACGCCGTTGTGAAGAGTTTTGCGAGCAACTTTGATTGGCAGCCAACCACGGCGATCCCTGATGCCAATCATGTCAAAATCAGGCATATCTTTTCATGATAACTGGAGAGACAGAGTCTGAGCTCATCCCCTTTTCGCAAGGAAAGGGGTGTCATCAATTGCCACTTGAGGACCAAACAGTCAGCACATGTCCCGGGTCCAAACAAAATAATTGATTGAAGACGGCGTTGAGACACTGGATAATGCCCATTGTCGGACCAGTTCCTGCAAAGATCAACGCAAAGCAGCCCCGAAGGCAAATGCTCTCTGCCTGTCGATGCGAATGTTTGAACTTTACTATGTAGGTGTCAACCATAGCCGCCAGACAGGGCCTCCCCACACTCTTTCCTTAGTGCTGGGGCCCCCGGCCCTATGCTGTAACGATGGGGCCAAACTGTAGCGTAAGGAATGGTCAACGGGGTGCAAGTGGATTCCAGAAGTCCGTCAAGCTCGGGTTGGTTATCTGTATCAGTCAAAACAACCCCTGAGCGTATCTCTGAATCACCGAGAGATTGCGGTTCACCACACCTGTTGGAGGAAGAAATATTTTGAGGATGCAATTGAATGCGATGCGACGTGTCCCTGGAGTTGGTGGACGCCTCGATTTTTTTTTCTCTTCCCCTGCCGTCCTGCATGCGAGGTGCTGATTCCTGCTGCAGGCTCTGGCTGTGCCGTCTCTTAATGGATACCGAGTTGTCAATCAATGGGCTGTGACGCGTTACAGGCGCCTCGATCGACCCCTAATCTGACGCGGGCGCGGCGCTGCTGAATCTCTAATCCGTGTTCCCGCAGTCGTCATCCGTATTTTCCAGCGAACCGGTCAACCTGTCCTGAGCTGCTCCTCTCCGTCCCCATCCTCACCTTCGCCTGCCCTTCTTCATCTCTCACCATACGTACGCTCCTTCGATTCAATTCCCTCGTTAGCTTTAGCCGCGCCGTCCGCTTTCAACATCGCCGTTCTCTCCTTGTTCCCGCTCCGCTCCGCCATCCCCTCATCCAAGTGCATCCTCCGGCCCCACGGAGCGTCCGTCCGCTGGAGTTTGTCTCATCCCGCCGCCAGTGGTCATCTGCGTGCTGTACCTGCGCACGTTGGCCACCCCATCTCAACCGCGCTTAGCCCTCGTGCGTTTTGCCGTGCCGGGAGAGATCCCCAAGTGACTCCGCCGCGAGGAACCAAGACAACTCACTGGTTGACTCTCTGCCAACTCTGTGGGACTATCTTTTGCTTATTGGGTTTGTATTCCCTGGATTAAGCCGGACCGTACTGCTTGTCCCCAACCCAATACCATCCTAATCCGCATCCCGCATTCCGCGCGCACGGCGCCCCTGCCGCCGCACACCAGAATCAACTAGGTCACGTCCAGGTACCGTGGGTACCCTGCCCGGCCTGCTTGACGTGCGTGCCTGCAGGCCTCTATCTCCCGCCCTGGTGACACGCCCGAGCTGAAGCCGCTCAACCACCACCTTGACCTGTCTCATCAACTGACTAAGGGAACAAGCATCTGCCGTCCCTTTGCCAGCTTTTTTTTTGCAGGCAGGCAATAGGAGCTGACTTGGGATCCCATCCAGTCCCCCGGTCTGTGACCCATCACCCGACCCCATCCCCATCTTTCCCCCGCGGCGATTGGCATCCAAGGTGCCGATGACCTCGCTGTCCCGCCGCCCTTCCCTTCCTCTACCCGCTACTTCCCATTGTGTGCAGACGGGCGCTGCTGCTTAACAGCCCCATATCTTCCAATATTTCTTCCCCAACATCTTCCCGTCTCCCTTCCAACATCCCCCTGCGGACTCTCCCTTCACGCTCTGCACACGACGCACACGACGCTGCGTCGACGTCATTGCTCAACGACTACGATCGCGGCCACGATCACAACCACAACAACGGCGCTTCTTCCCATCACCGACGCCGCCTGTCCGGCTCCGGCTCCGAGTCATCGTGGACCGACACCGGTGACATCGGCGAGCAGCTCGCTGACGACGACGACCCGGTCCGTCTCCAGATATCTAGTGACATTGAGGAGGAGCTCTTAGCCGGCGTCAACCGTCGCCAACCCAAGCACCACAACGGCAAGCGGGTTCGCATCCAAGACGAGCCGCGCCGCCACTCGCGGTCCCCAGTTACTATTGACAAGGAGGCCATCGAGGTCCCTTACGTATCCGCTACCGCTGCACGTCCTTCACGCGGCCAACGCTGCGTAGGCGCCATCATGTCTGGACGCTCAGGTTCCATCCATGGCCTTACTGGCAAGGCCTTGATGTAAGATGCAAGCTCGTTGCGCTCGTACCTGGCACCATGCTGATCACATGTCTCTTCTAGCTATTTTACCAGTATCTTCGTATCGTTGGGTGTGTTTCTATTCGGCTATGACCAGGGCGTCATGTCGGGTATTATCACGTATGTTTCCTGTGATTTGCTTCACTGGACCGCTAGAGTTGCTGACATGAATGATAGAGGTCCGTACTTCATCGATTACTTCGAACACCCCTCCAAGGCCTACGTGGGAACCATGGTTGCCATTCTCGAGATTGGTGCCTTCATCTCGTCGCTGATTGTCGGTCGAGTCGGAGACATTATCGGACGACGAAAGACTATCTTTTACGGTTCCTGCATCTTCTTTGTGGGAGGAGCTATCCAGACCCTTGCTACCTCTATGCCCATCATGATGTTGGGCCGTATCATTGCTGGTCTTGGTGTCGGTATGCTTTCGACCATTGTGCCAGTCTACCAGTCCGAAATTTCTCCTCCCCACAACCGTGGAAAGCTTGCGTGCATTGAGTTCTCTGGAAATATCATTGGTTATACGACTTCTGTCTGGGTTGACTATGGCTGTGGTTTCATCGAGAGTAACATGTCGTGGCGTATTCCTTTGGCAATGCAGTGTGTCATGGGCGCTCTTCTCGGCTTCGGCAGCCTTATCATCGTCGAGTCCCCTCGGTGAGTGAAGCATTTACCTCAAGGCGCATAACTTTGTTTGCTAACATTGACAGATGGCTGCTTGACAATGATCATGACGAGGAAGGCATGGTCGTTATTGCCAACTTATACGGCGGTGGAGACATCCACAACCCCAAGGCCCGCGACGAGTACCGCGAGATCAAGATGGACGTTCTGCTGCAGCGCCAGGAGGGCGAGCGATCCTACTCCGACATGTTCCGCCGATACAAGACTAGAGTTTTCATTGCCATGTCTGCACAGGCCCTGGCCCAGCTCAACGGAATCAACGTCATCTCATATTACGCCCCGTATGTTTTCGAGTCCGCTGGTTGGGTGGGCCACGATGCCGTTTTGATGACTGGATTGAACGGTATCACCTATTTGATCTCGACAATTCCGCCATGGTACCTGGTTGATCGTTGGGGTCGACGACCTATCCTCCTCTCTGGTGCAGTGGCCATGGCTATCTCGCTGTCCCTCATTTCTTACTTCCTCTACCTGGACATCTCATGGACACCTCGATTAGTCGTTTTGTTTGTCATGATTTACAACGCCGCCTTCGGCTACTCATGGGGACCTATCCCTTGGTTGTACCCTCCCGAGATTCTTCCCCTCAGCATCCGATCCAAGGGTGCCAGTCTTTCGACTGCTACCAACTGGGCTGCCAACTGGCTGGTTGGTGAGATGACACCCATCCTCCAGGAGTGGATCAAGTGGCGAATGTATCTCGTCCACGCATTTTTCTGCGTGGCCAGTTTTGTGATTGGTGAGTTCCATTGTCACATGGCATTCCGATAGGCAATTTCTAACCGAACCAATAGTCTACTTCATCTACCCTGAAACCTGCGGTGTCCGTCTCGAAGAGATGGACTCTCTCTTCGGTGACGCTAGCACCGTGATGGGCACACCATCGATCCACGGCGACACCGGATCTCTGGTGAGGGCTGGCTCCCCTGTGGGGTCATCCCGCGGACTCTTGGGACCGTCGCTGGACCCTCCGGTTATCGACGATGATAACAAGTCGGGAATTCAGAACGGTGGCGATGACCGACGTGGGTGGTTTTCGCGAGTTGTCGGCCGAAACCGCTCCGACAGCGGTGGCAGCGGGCAAGGTCGCTACGCTCCTCTGGGGCAGCAAGAGGACGGCCGCAATGACGATTGATGAATTCTCTGTGACATTGCGAAGAAATAGAGTGGAATTTTGCATATAGATGGCGCACGATATGTACAATGTGCTGCCACTACTGGGTCAGCGCAAATGTAGCTGATGGGCCGGGTTGGCATGTTGACACTTGGTTCGCCTGGCTGGGAAAGAGTTGGATATTTTGGGTTTTCGAGGATGGCATTAGACTGCGTAAAGCCTCAGAGCGAAGGGATAACCGGCGCCGGCCCGGTTGTACACAACAATTAGAGGGCTCCGGCTGGCCAGTACCAAATCAGGCCAAGGTATAGACACTTGATATGCTTTGTTGAAAGCAGTAATTAACGATGTTGCTTTTACGGAAAACCGCCTGATAATCTACAGGCTCTACTTGATGTTTGAAGTGTGGTATGCTTGCCATATATAGGCAATCTCGTGAACTTTTCTGATTTTGATGAGCGCGATTCGGTTTTTTGGTGTTGTAATGACTAGAACAATGATGTGGGGCTTTTATTCTCTCAGTCTCCCAAGGCCCGTGCGTCTCAACTCGGCCATGATCGAAAAGCATAGTCCGAATTCTGGCGTTTCATGACACTGCCAATCTACGATTCATTCTCGTGGACCATCAGCAATCGATAGAAATGGCGAGCAGCCTGGAAGTGGTGCATACCTACAGGCACCTGTATCGCGGCCTGCTCAAGGCCGTTCAGTATGCGTTCCCCGCGCGGCAGGTCGCCCGCGTCCAGCTCCGCGCAGCCTTCCGAGAGCCCGGCGCCGTGTTCGACCGGGAGGGTATCCGCCGAACCATCTGGTTCCTCCAATGCGCGGCCAGGGAGAAGGGTATCGAGCATAGGATCCTGAAGAACCTGCTCATGGTGCAACAGCGACGGGGCCACGTCAAGAGAGGGTGGAGAAGGGCCTTTCATGAGAGCAAGACCGAGTAAGTTCTTTTCCCCCCTCTTCGCCTGGACCAACTTCGACTCAACTGGAGAGCAAATGGCGAGGGTTGCGACGTGTGAAAATATGAGATGAGGTCATATTGGAAGCTAACTGACTTTCAGGAACCCTATTGATCATGAGACAAGAACCAAGTATTTGCATTACGACATGACGGTAGCTATGCTTAACAAGACGATGGGCTTATGTTTACGATGAGTTTCTGCCCATGAGCGGTTTCCGAAGGAGGTAAAAAAATTGGGCTAGATGTTGCAAGAAATATGCGATGAGAGAAGGCCTTTTTTTTTTTCGACGATCATGCCCGATCAACATCAGGCATTCGACCAGCGGTTTCTCATTTGAATGGCTTTGTATATTATGTATCACCAATCCCGCATGAGACATTTCACAATTTTGTTTCAGACATGCAAAAGAATTTGCAGAGTCACGTCGCAGAACTCCAATAGAATTGGTTGGCGTTTTGAATACAATCTGAGTCGGGAGTTTCTTCTGACCTCCCCGAGCCCTCTCGTTCCGTATGAGCAGAAAATAATTGTTTTACATATCCACAGAACCACCGTGAAATCCGGGAAACGCCCCATAAGCCATCAATATTACATTTCGCCTTGATCTTTCGTGTACATCTTCTATCTCATCCCAATGCAAGCTTATAGCTCACCCGAGGGCTGCTCGACATCAACGCCAAGCTCGTGCAGAAAGATGTCAGATAAAGAACTCCCGTCTCTGGCATAGATCCAGTCACCTACAGCGGTGCCCTCCTTGTCGCCCTGGCCTTCCCCAAGGAGACACCAATCGTAGCGCTTCGGGCCGGAGATGGGGGATGACAGCCAAATCTGCTTGTTCGGGGGCTGCTTGTTGATAACGTAGGTACCGTTTACGGGCCAGGTTATGGTGAGGACGCCGGACTATGTCGTGCGAAGTTAGCTAAGAGGATCCATGCTGATGACGTGCTTGGTCGTCATGATAGGGAACAGGAAAAGGTAACGAACCGAAAATTCGACATCAATGTCTTCTCGAGCATCTTGAAGCACTTCAAACTTGGCGAGAACGTTCTCCAGGTATTCATCGGCAAGCTCATGATACTTAGCCTCAGACAACTCGACTGCGGTAAAGTTTGTTTCGTCGGCTTGGGGTTCGGCCTTGGCGGGATTGGAAGTTTCGGGCATGATGCCCTTGTCGCGCTTGGAGCTGGTTGAGAAGAAACCCCGGGAAGCGGTAGCAGAAGCTGCCAAGGGTACCAAGGCGCGCGAGGCGGCGGAAGCAGCGCGGAAACCGAAGGGCGAGCGACATAAAGAAGTTGAAGCTGAGCTTCGGACGACTCTTGAAGCCATCAACGAGGCCTCGGTCGCAACTCGACGAGACATGATGGATTAGGAAATGCGATGTGCCAGGCTTTCGGTATCAATTGCTGGGGTTAAAGGCTGGAAAATGGAAGAAAAAAGTCAACTATCACGGAATCGGATTGAGTGGGTAGCGTTGAACCTGGCGAATTGAAGGAAGAGAGTTATCGACGTTCGGCTGGCTCCCCGCGCTACTGAATGGAGCTTGTGAAGCAGCGCATGTGTAATTGCGAGCCGGAGGATTGGCCCGAGCGCCCAGCTTCGGGGTACGTACCTCTTGCATCACCACACTTCCAACCCAGTCATGTGCGGTGTGGTCATCTCCCGTCTCGCGAGCTTGCTGCCCCACCATCATCTCCAATCTCTCCAACAGGTCGCGGGGGAATGAAGAACCTCGAGCCGTCATCATGATTAATGCTTTTCTGGTCTTCAATGGCCAAGGTCAGCCCCGCCTGACCAAATTTTATACTCAGCTGGTAAGCGAGTCTTGGGCCTCTCCTCTTCTTCCCCCCTCTTGTGTCTAAACCTATGTTCAGGAAACGAGTATCCAGCAGCGTCTCATCTCTGAGATCTTCACCCTCGTCTCGAACCGTCCCTCCGGATCTTGCAACTTCCTCCCCCTCCCGCCTTTGCTAGCCGCCTCCAGCACCTCACACACTTCGTCAGAGGAGCAGAACGATGTCCCTTCGCTTGTGACGTACAGACACTATGCGACGCTCTTCTTCATCGTCATCTCGACATCCACCGAGTCCCCCCTTGCACTCATCGATCTGATCCAGGTTTATGTTGAGGCCCTCGACAAACTCTTCGAGAATGTGTGCGAACTCGACCTTATTTTCAACTTTGAGACACTACATGCTACATTATCAGAAATGATTATAGGTGGCGTCGTAATAGAGACAAATTTGGACCGCATAGTATCTGGAGTCAGGGCTCAAGGAACTGTCGCCAAGCGACCGGTCAACGAGGGACGGGGCCCGTCGGCTTTGGGTGCAGGTCTTGGAATGGGCGCAAACTTTGCTTGGGCTGGGAGGTGATGATATGATTAAACGGATATGGGGAACACGGTGCTCATCGAAAGAGGGGAGTAAAAGTGGCATATGAAGTGAGATGATATCCATACATGTTGCGCCGCTATTGCTGGGCAAGGCAACTTTTTGCCTACTCGTACAAGTACCGTGGGGTATAACTCCAAACTCCAGAATCTTGACATAAATATACATATAGATTTCTCTACTTCTTTTCTTCATCTGTCGGCGGTGGAGGTGGCGCATCCTTTCGTCGTTCGTATCGCTTCTCAGGGTCGACGGTTCCGAACAGGTAGTTGGTCTTTTTGCGAATCTATGTTATTGTTAATAGAGCGGCACAGAAGTTGCGAAATTGTGTTCACTGACCTCTTCGGATGGCTTGTATTTCTGTCCCCACCATTCAAACTCGGAGAAGAAGAGAATCCAGACGAGCGCAGCTATTCTATGCATCAGTTGACGAAACTTGGAGGGCCTCGTGGACTGCGCGCAAGACTTACCAACAATCGTGGCAAGTTGAGCAAACTTCACAACCTTTTGCCATGTCGGAGCCCGACTAGCCAACTGGATGCGACGCTTGTACTTTTTTTCGAATCGGAGCTGCTGCTGGAACGAGAGTTCCTTGAAATTCGGAGGCCACACCTTTCGCGCTTTGTAGGGATTGTTGGCCACAGTTATCGGCCCCCTTCGGAGGAGAGACTGCCTAGATTCGGCGGCCATCCGCCTAACAGTCGCAGAGAGCATGGTGACGAGGGGAATCAGCCGCGGCGTTGTCTCAATGGCTGATATGAACTAACCGAGTCGCCCGCGAGGTGGTGATGCTTGAGCCGGGAAAAGTGGTACACGCCACAAACCCGCCCCAGCCTGCTGGCACAGATAAGGGCATTAGCCACAGGTACGTACCTGCCAACCTGTCACACGTCGCTGCTAATTATTGCCCCGCGATTTTCACCCCTCCTTCGGACCTTGAACTTTTCCCCTGGTGACTCAAAATTTCCCAAAGACGGAATTCCAAGGTGTGTGCCCATTTATAAGCAATGACTCTTTGCGACTGTAGATAACAAAGACTTGAGCGAGACTAATATATTTATGTCATCATAGTACCGCAAGTTTTGTCGGTCCTTGACGCAATTCCGGCAACGGCTCACGAGATCTCATCATGGCGTCCGAGGTTCCCAAAGCCATGGAGGGGCTAACTATCTCCAAGACCAAGGAGCTCAAGGGCGTATGTATTTTATATTGCTATTACTTTGGCTTGTGACTGCTGCTAATGCTTGATTGTTTCTCGATTATAGACTGAGAAGCGCGATACCTTGATTGCTGTTGAGAAGAAGTACCAAAAGAAGTGGCAGGATGATGGTGTCTTCCAGCCCAATGCGCCCTCGACTTCCGAGATCCCCCTCCACTCCATTACCGCCGCCGAGCTGCGAGAGAAGATCCCCAAGTTCTTCGGAACTATGGCCTACCCTTACATGAACGGAACCCTCCACGCTGGCCACTCTTTCTCCATCAGCAAGGTCGAATTTGCTGCCGGTGTTGCGCGCATGCAGGGTAAGCGCACCTTGTTCCCCATGGGTTTCCACTGCACTGGTATGCCCATCAAGGCCTGCGCCGACAAGCTCGTGAATGAGATCCAGCTGTTTGGCGAAGACTTCGAGGGTTACAACCCAGATGAGGTTGTTGACGAGAAGCCTGCCGAGCAAAAGCCCGTCAAGAAGGAGGACCCGACTAAGTTCACTGCTAAGAAGGGTAAGGCCGCTGCCAAGACTGTCAAGGTGAAGTATCAGTTCCAGATCATGAAGGCCATTGGCATCCCTACCGAGGAGATCCACCTCTTTGCCGATCCCCAGTACTGGCTCAAGTACTTCCCTCCCCTGGCTATTCGCGATCTGACCAACTTTGGTTGCCGTATCGACTGGCGCCGAACATTTGTCACCACTGATGCCAACCCATACTACGATACCTTTGTCCGATGGCAGATGAACCGCCTCAAAGAGCTGAACAAGGTCAAGTTCGGCAAGCGATACACTATCTACTCGATCAAGGATCGCCAGCCATGCATGGATCATGACCGAGCTGAGGGTGAGGCCGTTAACCCCCAGGAGTACACAGCCTTGAAGCTCAAGGTTCTCGAGTGGGCTCCCAAGGCTGCTGAGGCCCTCAAGGGCAAGATCCCCGACAACGCCAATGTATTCCTGGTTCCTGCTACTCTGCGACCCGAGACCATGTACGGCCAGACCTGCTGTTTTGTGGGACCTAAGATTACCTACGGTGTCTTCAAGGTCAACGAGACCGACTACTTTGTCGTTACCGACCGTGCTGCTCGAAACATGGCCTACCAGGGCATCTTCGCCACTGAGGGTGTTATTGAGAAGGCTGCTGAGATTGCTGGCCCCGATATCGTGGGTACTCTTGTCAACGCTCCTCTGTCTCTGCACAAGGAGGGTGTTCGTGTCCTGCCCATGGAGACCGTCCTCCCCACCAAGGGTACTGGTGTTGTCACATCCGTGCCCTCCGATAGCCCCGACGATTTCGCAACCGTCACCGACCTGGCTAAGAAGGCTGAATTCTACGGTATCAAGAAGGAGTGGGCCGAGTTGGAGATTTTCCCTATTATCGAGACCCCCTCTTACGGCGACCTCTGCGCGCCTTTCCTCGTCAAGCAGCTCAAGATTGCTTCCCCCAAGGACACCAAGCAGCTGGAGGAGGCCAAGGAGTTGGCTTACAAGGAGGGTTTCTACCAGGGTATCATCAAGGTTGGTGACTTCAAGGGCGAGAAGGTCGAGGTGGCCAAGCCCAAGGTCCGCCAGCAGCTGATTGATGCCGGCGAGGCTTTTGCCTACTCCGAGCCCGAGCGCAAGGTTGTGAGCCGATCTGGCGACGACTGCATTGTTGCTCTCATGGACCAGTGGTACCTTGACTACGGCGAGGAGTCTTGGAAGGAGACTGCTCTCAAGTGGGTTGAGAACGCCGACGGAAAGGGTATGGAGACTTACAGCAGCGAGACCAAGAACGGTTTCCAGAGCGTCCTGAACTGGCTGAACCAGTGGGCTTGTGCCCGTAGCTTCGGTCTTGGCTCCAAGCTGCCTTGGGACCCTCAGTTCCTGGTCGAGTCTCTGAGTGATTCTACTATCTACCCTGCCTACTACACCGTTGCTCACTACCTGCACAGCGACCTGTTCGGTCGCACCCGGGGTGTCGGAGATGTTGGCGCTGAGCAGATGACTGATGAGGTCTGGGACTACATCTTCTGCCGCCGCGAGCTGAGTGACGAGGTTATCGCCTCCAGCAAGATCCCCAAGGAGACACTAGAGAGCATGCGTCGTGAATTTGAGTACTTCTACCCGCTGGATGTGCGAGTGTCTGGCAAGGACTTGATCCCCAATCACTTGACCTTCTTCCTGTACATCCACTTGGCCATCTTCCCCCCCGAGTACTGGCCTCGCAGTGTCCGAGCCAACGGCCACCTGATGCTGAACGGTGAGAAGATGAGCAAGAGTACCGGAAACTTCATGACACTGAAGGAGATGGTTGACAAGTACGGTGCTGATGCATCCCGAATTGCTCTTGCTGATTCCGGAGATGGTGTCACGGATGCCAACTTCGAGGAGGATGTTGCTGACAACAACATTCTGCGTCTCTTCAACCTGCGTGAGTGGTGCGAGGAGATGGTGCGTGACCAGGATCAACTCCGAATGGGAGAGAAGAACGCTTTCCAGGACTCTCTTTTTGCAAACGAGCTCAACGAGATTGCCCACGATGCCATCGAACTGTATGGTGACACCAACTACAAGCTGGCCCTCAAGGCTGCTCTGTACGAGCTGACCAGCGCCCGTGACTTCTACCGTGAGTCCTGTGCCGCCGCTGGAATCAAGATGCACAAGGATCTCGTCCTGCAGTACATTGAGTGGCAGGCACTACTGCTGGCTGTGGTCACTCCTCACTGGTCCGAGTACATTTGGCTCGAGGTTCTCAAGAAGGAGGGCACCATCCAGCACGCCCGATTCCCCGAGGTCGGTCCCATCGACAAGACCTTGAGCGCTAAGCGTGACTATGTGCGCAACACGGCCTCAAGCGTCAACTCGGCCGAAGGTGTCCAGTTGAAGAAGAAGGCCAAGGGCAAGGAGACTGCTTTCGACCCTAAGAAGCCCAAGAAGCTGACCATCTTCGTCAACGACAAGTTCCCTGCTTGGCAGGCCAAGTACCTGGACCTGCTCAAGGAGCTGTGGGACCCTGAGACAAAGACTGCCAACGACAAGGAGCTGAACGGCAAGATTGGCAAGATGGGCGAGATGAAGAAGGCAATGCCTTTCGTCCAGGGCTTGAAGAAGCGCCTGCAGGCGGGCGAACCTGCTAGCGCGGTCCTTGAGCAGAAGCTTGCCTTCGACGAGAAGGAGACTCTGCTCCAGATGGTTCCTGGCTTGACACGAACATCTGGACTAGTGTCATGCGAAATCCTGGCCGTTACAGAAGGCAGCAAGAAGGCTGTCAACCTGGCCGACGGCAAGGAGGTTGATGTCACTGCCCCCGTTGCTGATAATGCTGTGCCTGGTGTGCCCACTTTCTTCTTTGAAAATGTAGAGGTCTAGAGGGAGCGTGCTAGCGCGAGAGAGGGCATGTTAGAGGTAGATGAAGGGTACAAGGTAGACGAGAAAAGAACCAAAAAAAAGAAGAAATAAAAAAAAGGCCAGTGGATTATGCAGGACCTGATGTTACGACCTAGTATTATGATCAAATAGAAAAATACATTGTTTTTTCCCCAGATTACAGGATGCACTGGGTATGACAGGTGACAAGTGTGGCAATATGGCCAGTGTGGTGTTAATGGGGCGGTAGTAAAAGGCTTGATGCGAACGGGTTGGAATGGTAAATTGTGATTGTGCACGGCGGCTGGAACGATGATGCGTCATGACCCTCGCAATTTCCTTTTTGTGTGTTTCTCTCTCAGCCTGATGATTTTTTCTTCTTCTTTGTTTTCCCTTTCCAATTGTTCTTTTGCTGATGGGTCACTGCTAGAAGAGGCTGGTGTTTCGAACCTGGTGGCCCCTCCCCCCCCCAGGTGGCCAGCACGCGGTTGATGCGTGTGATAGTGTCTAAACATGATGCAGCCCATATTTAGTTAGTGGGAAATGGGATGTGGGCGCATAGGGCCGGCAGCCTCACCCGCAACGCACCGCAGTGCCCTTAGTACCGCCGAAGGACAGAGTTTCAGCCCCATTAGCCGACTTGGTCAGTGGGTTTCCCTTGCCATTGCTTCCCACCAACCGCTCAAAGGGTGTTCATGTACGAAAAACGGCATGTCGCTCCAGCAAAAAGCGTGGAGCGGGGCCCGTATATGCAGTTGCGATGATTACATGTGTGTGTGCATGTGTGAGTGGGACTGGGCTGGGACTTCGCGGTCATGCCATCATCGTCCTTGCTCAACGGGCTAGTTTTGATTTCTTTGCCGACATTCACATGAATAATTCGTCCACCCAATTCATCCATATTCATGGCATCGGGAAGTGACTGGATGAAGTGTTTTTGTCTGTGCACATGCGACCCTCCACCCAAAACGAGACGGCCAAATTTGGAAATGCTCCCGTTTTGGCGCAGCGAGGCGGTCGAGTATAGACGATTAAGCCACCACCCCTTTAACACAGCATATTATTTCGTCTACTCAGGGCATAAACTTTCCAAAATAGATTCGCCTTTTCATATACGGAGAGTGATGGAGAAGAAGGGGAGAAAAAGAAAGAAAATTAAGGAAAAAAAAAGGAGCAGAGGCTATCGTTCCACCGCGCTCTGAAATGCCCGTCATGGATTAACATGTAGTTGAAGTTCATTTTGGGCCTGCTGTTCGGAATGGTTAGCGAGCACTGTCCTCTCAGGCTGGGGAACCGCCATGGGTACTGCGGCAGACCTCTCCGAGGCGAGTGACATATCATCGCTGGGTCTTGCGCACAGGGATCGCCATTCAACATTGTGTCTTTCTGCGACGCACTTGGGTGATCCGTTGATCTACAGAGAACGCACTAGTGTATTTAATGCCCGAAATAGAATCGCGAAAAAAGGGTCTGGGCCCCACTTGCACAATCACAGGCGGCATTTGCATCGCTGTATGTGCACCCAAGCAGAGGGCACGGCACCATGCATTAAACACTGGCTGCCTCTGCTTGAACGATCTGGGGCGCCGAGCATGGCGCTAAAAATATGTCATTGGGCAGCCCATTCACAGTGGCATGGCCAAAGCCACAACCGCCTCGCCCTATGGACACCCAGAGGCCGGGATGTCGTCCGCACAGAACCATGCGCTGCTTGAGTCCTCCTCAGATGGCCATCCGGGGCAATGTTTCCCGCCGAGGACTCCCCCGTCGACGTTCCATTGTGCTCAATGTCCATCCGTGGTCGGTGTTGTCACGGCCCATCTTGCAAGGCAAGCAACCCCTGGCAATCATCCCCAAGGAGCATCATCGTGGTGGCCTTCTTTGCTTGAGCTCAACACACCATCTTTGATATTTAAGTGCCCAGTCACTCCAGTCGAATTTGTTTTTTCCCAAGCAAGCTTCACTTCAACCAACAATCTCTTCTATTCCTTTTTCAACTCTCTTCGTAACACCTTAATTGTCAAAGTCTTTCGTTTCGACTTACACACAACCTCAACAACTACTTTCATAACTTTTCAATCTTTTCCACTTAACTATTCAAAATGCGTTTCTCTCACGTCGTCGCTTTTGCCGGTGTTGCCGCCGCTGCTTACGTTCCCACTGGCGGGTCCGGTTCTGATACTTCTGGCTCTGGTGATGCCTCTGGCGGCGTCTCTGGCGGCGTCTCTGGCGGTGTTGGCGGCAGTGGTGGTGTTTCTGGCAGTGTTGGTGGTGGTGCCAACGGTGGTGTTTCCGGCGGCGTCTCCGGCGGCGTTGGCGGCAGTGGTGGTGTTTCCGGAAGCGTTGGTGGAGGTGCCAACGGTGGTGTCTCTGGCGGTGCCTCTGGTTCTACTGGTGGTTCTGCCTCCGGCTCCGGCTCTGGCTCCGGCAGCTCTGGTGGCTCTGGTTCCACCTACGGCTCCGGTGGCTCTGGTTCCGGCTCCTCTGGATCGGGCTCCTCTGGATCGGGCTCCTCTGGATCGGGCTCCTCTGGCGGCGACAGTTCTGCTGGCTCTGCCACTACCAGCGCTGCGGGCTCTACCGCTACTGGCGGCTCTGGCTCTGGCGGCTCTGGCTCCACCTACGGCTCTGGTGGCTCCGGCTCCGGCAGCTCTGGCTCCGGTAGCTCTGGCTCCGGCAGCTCTGGCTCCGACACTTCTAAGTCCGGAGGCGACAGCTCTGCCAGCGGTGGCTCTGGCTCTGGTAGCTCCGGCTCCAACTATGGCTCCTCTGGCTCCACTGGATCCTCCGGTGGCGACAGCTCTGCCGGCACTGCCCCCAGCTACGGCTCTGGCTCCTCCGGAAGCTCTGGCTCTTCCGGTAGCTCTGGCTCTTCCGGCAGCTCAGGCTCTTCCGGCAGCTCTGGCTCTGGCTCTGGCTGCACCGGCGACATGAGCTCTGGCTCTGGCTCCAGCTGCTCTGGCAGCGAGAGCTCCGGCGAGACTCCTGTCGTGACCCCTGTTGTCCCTGGCAGCGCTACCACTCCCTATGGTATGTTTAACTCCCTAACATCACGAAAAAAAAGCACAAATGCTAACAAGAAATAGCTGGTGGTAACGGCACGGCTCCCACTCCTACCGGCACTGGAAGCAGCACTGGAAGCAGCTCTGGCAGCGGCTACTCTGCTCCTGCCACTGGCGCCGCCGCAACCTACAAGATGGGTGGCTCTCTCGTCGCCCTCCTCGGCCTTGTCGCCGCTGGCATGATTGCTCTGTAAACACACGATTTGCACAAGTACATGGTCTGGGACTGTTTGAACTGGGTTCGGTCGGATAACATGCATGGACATGTCAATAGAGGGTATGCATTAGAAGCTTCGGTCCACAAGGTTTAGAATGGCTAGCAAATAGTTCCGTTCATCGTTCGTGAGGCGATGTCGCTTCGAATACATTAATTATAATGGTGCATATCCTCTTCAAAAGTTGCTGCGAACCTGATTGTGAATTGTCACACTCTCAATAATTTGACCGACATGGATGCTGCATTATTACAGTGGCGTGGCCAGTGAAGGGGGCTGTTTGTTACTTGAGTGGAAACGCTCGTCGATTGCAACGCGGCCAAAGCGCGTTCGCAAAACTATTAACCAACACCCCAGTATGTGCGCCAGTTTAGTCGGGCCGAGCACCTGATACTGATACTTGGACCATGACCTGAAGTAGCAGGGCTAGTAAAATGTCCGTGATTTCGACAGCTCATTTATCTTTGACCTCGACTAGTTGGGAGTTGATTCGTCATTGATTTCGTTGTGAAACTGGTGCTTTGCCGTAGCGATGTCATATGTTCTTCTCATTTCAATCTTGAAGGGCAACTAAAGACCTCTCATGTTCTTTATGACGCTGAAATTGTGACTGGCACACGAACAGGTCTGAAGTGATTTTTGGATATTGTCTAGCACCTCATAGATTGATCCGTTTTGAAACCCTTAATTTGTTTTTGGCGCGTGTGGTGATGAGTTCTGTGCCGAACCTCTGTGATTGTGTTTGTGGTTGGCTCCGGGAAGGCTGAATGTCCGCTCGTATTCCTTGACCGCACGATTTATGTTGCTTAGAGGAGAATGGTGCAGTGGGTATTCGAAATACGTGATCCAGCTGGTCTGGAAAGCTGCGTGTGAGATTCTCGGGCAATTAGGCAGCGATGGGCACCTGGCCTCCGGAGGGACCGGAGGTTGGAGGCTTGGGCAAGTCATCCTGAGCTGTGTTAGTTTTGCAAATACAGAACTTATGGATAAAATACAGCCTACCAGGTCAAAGATGACTCGAATCATCAGGCTACAGCTAGGGCACACTGCAATATCCTGCTCATCGAGCAAATCGTCGAGTGCGATTTGGAACTTGTCGCCACAGGGGCAGGGGTAGTGATAGACCTGCATGGCCTCGTCAAAGGTCATGTCTTCAATTTCGATTTCATCGTAGATGGAGAGGTTATCGTCGTCGGACATTTTGGCAGTTGGAGCGAATGTGTCGCAAGCAGTGGGATGGCTGTTGTGACTGGGATAAAAAAAAAAGTTGCCCCGCGAATGCGCTGACAAAAAATCCGACTGGGGTCATGGGCAGGAGGGATTCCCCGCCATCAGTGGCTTGTGAATGTGGCGTGTGTGGCTGGTGAAATTCCGGGCATCTTCAAATGTCAATCACATGCCGACGGAAACGGAAGGACGAGTGTGGGGAGGCGGAGTGACCAGTGACGTGCCCCAGATTCGCTTCGGCCGAGGAGCTTGGGAACTCCAACAGGACTCACAAGACCGAACACAAGCCAATTCTGACAAGTCCAGCCATGTAATTCATCGTCACACCCTTTTGCGCCTCTTTTTTCTATACTTTGCACCCTCATCTACTGCTGCGGCTTCTTTCCTTTTCTTCCGCTTTGTCGCTGCCGCGCCTTGGGTCGACTTCCAATGCGACAGGTCTCACTCGGCTCGTGACGTGACGTGACGTCGCTGCCATCACCACCATCACATCCGCCAATTCCTTCGCCCTCCCTGTTTCGCACGCACCGCTCATCAAATTAACGTCGCATTCGCGCCCGCGACGCCGTGATGGCTTCGCAGTCGAAACTCGCCCTTCCCGGGGATCGCCTTCGCGCCCTGATCTCTCTCCTCTCTGGCGACCGTTCTATCCGAGGTTTGATCTCGCGGCTGACAGGACTTTACGTTTCTAACCGTACTCGCATCTCCCGGGCCGTCTGGATTACGCTCTTCCTTGCTCTCGCCAACCGCATACGCCATGCAGTCTCCGAACAAAAAGCTGCGTCTGCCCGCGAGGCCACCCAGCGCGCTGCACGTCGCGGTACCACATCCACGTCTGGCGGCGAAGAGACGCCCAGGAAGAAGGTGGAACTGAATCGCGAATTCTTCCGCTCCCTTCTCCGCCTTTTGCGCATCGTCATCCCGGGTTGGCGCACCAAGGAAGCCAGGCTCTTGATGAGCCACAGCTTCTTCCTGGTTCTCAGGACCCTAATCAGTTTGCGCGTTGCTGAGATGGATGGTGCCATCGTCAAGGCTCTTGTGAAAGGCAACGGCAAAGAATTCCTGAAGCGAATTGTTTGGTGGATGCTCATTGCCGTGCCGGCGACCTTCACAAATTCAATGGTGAGCTTGCTATTCTTCATATTAAACGACCGCTTGCTAACTCTTGACCAGCTGTCATATCACCAGGCCGAACTGTCGCTCAAGTACCGCACTCGTCTAACCCAGCACATTCATGACAAGTATCTGTCTAATTTGACATTTTACGGCATCTCGGCATTAGATGATCGAATAAAGAACCCAGATCAGTTGATCGCTGTCGATGTCTCTAAATTCTCAAACAGCCTTGCGGAATTGTACAGCAATTTGGCTAAGCCTATGTTAGATATGGTAAGTCGATTTATAGATTCCACATTGCCTTGCTTCTTCTAACTAAACTGCCGATAGACCATTTACACCTACTCCCTCTCCAAGAGTGTTGGTGGGGAGGGTGTTGTTTTCATGTCTCTTCTAGTCCAGCTGTCGGCGAACGTGATGAGAGCCCTCACCCCTCCATTTGGCAAGTATGTCGCCGACGAGGCTAGGCTTGAAGGTGAATTCCGCTTCCAGCACTCGCGCCTTATCGACTATAGCGAAGAAGTTGCGCTTTACGGCGGCCACAAAGCGGAGAAGGACACCCTTGACAAGGGCTACTTTACTCTCATTAAGCACGTCAACTACATTCTTCGCCGGCGATTCTACCATGGATTCATGGAGGATTTTGTCATCAAGTATTTCTGGGGAGCTCTAGGATTGCTCCTATGCAGTGTCCCCGTTTTCGTCAAGATGCCTGGCCAACTCGTTATGAACATGGGTGACCGCACGGAGGCTTTTGTAACTAACAGACGCATGCTCCTGTCAGCCTCTGATGCATTTGGACGCATTATGTTCTCGTATAGGGAGGTCATGGAGCTTGCGGGTTACACTTCTCGGGTTGCAACCCTGCTTGATGTTATGGACGATGTACAATCGGGCCACTTTGAGAAGAAGCTCGTTTCGTCAGCAGGAACAGAAAACAACGAGGCGGTACTTAAGGGGCGAGGACAGGTCCACGAAAGCAAAGATATTACCTTTATTGATGTGTAAGTCAAACAACCTAAGAACCGGCCGCACATGTTAACAGGAATTTTCAGGCCCATCATCTCCCCTAACGGAGATGTGCTCATCAAAGCCCTATCTTTTTCCCTAGAGCATGGTGATCACCTTCTCGTTGTTGGCCCTAATGGTTGTGGAAAGTCCTCTCTCTTCCGTATCCTCGGTGGACTCTGGCCCGTCTACGGTGGAACTGTCCATAAGCCCCCCTTCCATGCCATTTTCTACATCCCTCAAAGACCCTACTTATCCAGGGGCTCCCTTCGTCAACAGATCATTTACCCAGACTCTCTACGTCAGATGCGTTCTCGAGGCGTCACTGATGCCGACCTCTTCTCCATTCTTAAGACTCTGGGCCTCGAGCACCTCGTCGAACTCTATGAAGAAGGCTGGGATGCTGAGGCTGAATGGCGTGATGTGCTTTCAGGTGGTCTTCAGCAGCGTGTCGCCATGGCCCGCCTATTTTACCACCGCCCTCGCTATGCCATCCTTGATGAGTGTACTAGCAGCGTGACCCTTGATACCGAAAAAGTCATGTATGATACGGCAAAGTCCCTCGGAATCACCCTCATGACTGTTAGTCACCGCCGCAGCCTGTGGAAGTACCACACCCACATCCTCCAGTTCGACGGTCAAGGACACTACGTCTTTACACGTCTCGATGCGGAACGCCGCCTGAAGCTCGAAGACGAACGCGAGGAACTCGAGGTTCTACTGAGACAAGTCCCCGAGCTCGAGCGCCGCGTTGCTGAGCTTACAGCATCATAGTTGCGCAATCGAAGAAGTAGAAATGAATGTGGATGCAAGTTTCATTGCAGAACTGGAGTTTTGATAGAAACAAGAGAAGTAGAGGGTTATTATGCAAGCTATACCTGTGCAGAATAGTTCTGTGATCTTAGAGTAAAGCGATATACTTCAACACACCTTTTGGGCGCTCTCTTATCAGGATTGTTATTTGATGGGCTGTGGATATGGCTATGTCATTAGCGAATTGGTATGCAAATCATATCTAGAAATCAACAGCTACAGCTCCTCCATGAAACGTTCCCATGTGCTGTTCATCAAACCGCCAATCTCACTCAAGTCTCTTGAGGGTATCCTAAATCGAAACTGACTAAAAGAAAACTACAAAACCATGATACCATTACCCGAATCAACTTGAATATCTGAACAGATTCGCGTATTGATTTTTTGGACCACTTTTCTCAATCCCACTCCATATTATCCGGGTGGAACTTGCACGTATCCTTGTGGACTGTGTTATCGCCTGCTACAATCTCTTTGTGGTTTGCACCGCACTCAAAACAAAACTGGTAATGGCACCTTGAGCCTGTGGAGAGTTAGTGACTCTCAGCTTCTAGGGCTCGCTCATATTATTGGGTCATGATAGGTTGCTCTCATCATCGACCACCCTGGCAATTGATGTTGTGACGCCTCGTCCACGTGTTGTAGCATCCCCAACAGAATTCGTGCTTGCACTTAATGCCTACAGTAGGTTGGTTCAGAGTCTTTTCAAGGTTGAAAAGGGGTGTGCTAACGCACCATTCGCAATGGGGGGCGTTTCATCAAGGTATAAACAATGAAGGGCAAGAAAAGAAAATATTAGTAACTTACAAGTCATGTGTGAACTGCGAGAATATTAGCATATTAGGATCAGGTACAACAATGATTTAACTTACCATCCATCATTCTTTTCAATAGCCCACCCGCACCCAGGACAAGGCTTGGTTGTCAGGCTGACCATTGCCTGACTCTGTTGGTCCTCACGTTTTCGCCTAGCGGCGATTTGACGCACCAATTCTGCAGCCTTCCTCGCTTGTTCCCTCTCTTGACGGGCTCGTTCCTCTCGTCGCTGAATTTCTGCCTGTTCTTCGGCCAGTAGATTCTGGGCCATTATTCCATCAGCCTCCAACTGAGCTCGCTGAACCTCAGACCACGCCTCATTCTCAAGCTCTATGCGAGAACGAAAATTTTCTGGGTCAGCGAGAAGTTGACTGTATTCATCACATGTGAGGTTCTCATGCCAAGCAACCCCATGATGGAAGCATGAGCGGTGACTGCAGTGCAAACATGTTACTATTGGCTGATCATCGCCTGATTCGTGTATTTGGCCTGAGCCACAGCCTGATGTGCACCAGACAAAATTATCGGCTTCGGACATGGCTGCACGAAGAGCCAGAGTTTCATATCTATTCTTTGATTAGTTCACCTGCCGTAAAAGATCTTGAACGTCATACCTCATAAATGTCTGCTTATTGGCAAAGCGCTGGATGTCAGTGTACTCAAGCATTTCACGGCATTCGGGACATCTGATGTCAGTCCAGAGTTTACTATTAATATCCGATTCAATGGAGAGTTGGACGCATTCCAAACATGTAGTTGGGGGGTGACTGCACGAGGCAGTGATGGAGAACCTTGGAAATAGTCTGACTCCCTTGATCTCAGCACAAACTATACATTCGATATCACCGGTGACTGTGCTGGCTGGGACACGTTGGCGCGTGACGATAATATCTGGCGTATCTGAAGCCTTTTGATATCTCTGCCCAAAGCTAGAGGGAATAGAGTTAATATTGGTACTATTCAAAATGGTATATAATATGCAAGCGATTGAAGTCAAGCGGAGGGGGAATACAAGGAAGACAGAATGGGTATAGCGAATAAAATCAACAGAACTTGGGGGTAAACGCTGCCGTTGGGGCAACCTCCCACTAGAAGGCTCCAGGCATGACGGCATTTTGATATGGGGGATATTCGGGAGACCTACCGGAAATCGTCAGTTAGTTCTTCCTGATCTAGCCGACGGAGATACGCTACCGTCATGGCAAGATCCTGCTGCTCGAAAAGGGCAACATACGGATTAACAGAACTTGACGAAGATGAAAGGGCTTCGTCATTGGGTCTTTTGTTTTGTTCGCGTAAGACACTTTCGTCCCGCGGCTTTGGAGAATCGCGAGGAGGCTGCTCCAAATCTTCCAGGCCTAAGTCGGAAAGATCAAGGATGGAGGTGGATATGGGAGCGTATCCGCGTCGGGGGGCCGGCGGAGGTGTGATAGGTCGGGGCGGTGACTGTCTTCCAGTGTTGCTGAATGAAGCAAATTCATCATCATCTAGAAGAGCTGGTTTGCTATAGGCGAAGGCCGGCTGTGCCGCTTTGGTAGTTGGCGCATCGGCAACCGGCTCTTGTGCTAGCATTATGGTGACTTCATGCAAACTGGTGCGCGAGCTTCCTGGCCGATGGGAATTTCTAGAGCGATTGGAGCGGTGAGATCGAGTCTCGGATTGATGATCCGCATCGTTTTGATCTTGCGTCTCTGCTATTGTCTTTCGGGGTGTCTCGCCATCATTGTCATCTTTGTGCTGAAGCTCCTCGTCCGTCTCTTCATCATCGACAAGCCAGATGGAATCGTCATCGCTCCCAAATCCTCCCATGATATCTGGGTTGACTCTGCCATAGACGCCTGCGTTGACCAGCATGTTGTTCTTGAGGGGCGATGCCTCAATGTAAGGAACGTATTTGCGACCGTAATGGGTTGGCTCTGGAAGCTCTAGGTCTGTGGTGGGGTCCTGCGCCGGTTCTTCTACTGCGGGTTCTTCTACTGCAGGCTCTTCTTCAACATGTGCTGGTACTGCGGGTACCTCTGGCACCACCGGTGAAATGGGAGGTGACGGGAAGATTGGAGCAGTCCAGGTATCTCTAGAGTCGACCTCGGTTGTTTCGGCCGAATATGTGTATCTGAAGGGTGGATTGTCCGTGGTAGTGGTAGCAATGGAGTCGTATTCTGGCGGCAGATCCGTGGTCGACCCAGACGTCTTCTTGCGAAATATGGTCGTCGCTCTCTTCTTGATATTTTTGAACATTTCTAGCCTCTAACGTGGACACGCGGGAAATGAAACCGAAAAGCCAGCTAAAAGAGTGCGAATTGACAAAAATGAGAGAACAGCGAGTGTGGCGGGCGAGACGGGAAAGGTAGGTGCAGTTTCGTGAAACCCCAAGGCTGCAGCAGCTTCCTTCGTTGGACAAGACAAGGCACAGTCAGTATGTGCCAGACAGAGTCGTCGCGAAAAAGGCCAAATCACATGTCGTATCGAAGCGAAGAATCTGCGGGTGGGCGGAGCACACTGGTTTCTGTCCAGGTAGTTGAATGGGCAAGATAAAGGTGCAAAGAGAGCAGAATGTGGGCGGGAGGGCTGATGAAGTTGGGCGGCACAAAGGTGCCTCTTGGGTTCCTTCGACCAGGTTGGTGAGGTTCCATGAGTTGCCTAGCAGCTGCTGCAACTCACATCCACGTCCACATCCACATCCACCGTGCTTCTAGCTCTGCCTGCCTGTCCGCTGGTCTAGGACTGTTAACTCGGGCTGATTCAGCCTCAAATTCTCGTGTCCCATTGACCACCCAGACATGAATCATTCCCCGCAGTACGATGGCCCTGGAAGGCGTCCTGGTAGGCAAACTGCCAGGGCCTCTCTGCACTAGCGAGGTTGACATGACCGCCATCATCCAATAGCAGCGCGTCCTGGTGACGATTGGGGACAGTAGCTCGCCCGAGTACAGCGGTGCTCACGCCCTAAATTCCATTCCCCCTCGCCAGCTGCATGCCACGCCCCTGGAGGCCCCAAAGCTCCACATGCCCGCTAAAAGTAGATCTCGGACCCATCCACCAGCGGTCCGTCCCCGCTTGTACTGGTACTTCGAACCTTGAACAACGCCACACCCCGCCGATTACTTGTTGCCTCCCTACCGTTTGCGAACGACGTCGCAAGGCGTTTTCGGTCCGCCCAACTTCAACACAAAACATCGTCAGAAGGAGCAGCCATAGCTCAGAAACTGGCGTACCCGAATTAGCCAAAATAGGCAGACGCCATGTGTATGGTGCTTGGTATTATCCATGACATCAGGCATCAACTTGCGAAAGCACAATGTTTTGCCGTTGTAGCATTTTTGGCAAGTCGAGATGGTTGCAATCCATACAACATCGGTATTTCTATGTTTAATCATCGTCAGAACTCCAAAAAAAAAATATCTCTCCTGTCCACTCTACGTGAATTTGGGTTGCCAGTCATTACTAGCCAGGCACCTAGTTGATCTATCCATCATGTGCTCCTCTGCCGTATCTCATAACCCGATGGAAAAGAAAGCACATGGTCAACCCGTATCACTGCCCCTAACACCACAATAATACAAAGTAAATTCATCCCCATCGGAAAGGAATCCAGCCATCTCCCGAACGCTCACTCTTGGAGTGATAGAGATGTGAGACAAGAGTTCTTTCGCCTTTTTCGGTAAACGCACGACGCTTCTCCTCGGGTCCCCATGCTACCAGCATCTGTTGCTTTCGAACTATCGTGGGCTCCTTGATGGAGTCCCTCTGTCCGATCTGGCGCATGTATAGCGCTGGCACAACAGTGCACACATTCAGCAACCGGTGGTACAACTCCTTCTTGGTCGGTGGTGGGTCAATCTTGTTCACGTTGAATACCTTTCGATTTTGGAGAATGTTACGGCAGTCCAGATTCTTGATCCCTTCAATGAATTCGGGAGACACGTTGAGCTCACCACCAGGACTCCACATTATGTATGGGTTGATGTCGAGATAGAAATGATGAGTTGACACTTGCAACTTTTCGTACAGTTTCATGGCCGGCCACACGCAACTGTCGTCCATGTTCTCATAGAACCATGACATCTTCTCTTTTTTGCAAAATATTCTGAGAAGACTGCATAGCTCTATAGTCATATCCTTGCGCCGGCGCTCACGCACCGATCGGAAAGGTGGCGAGCTTAGCAGAGCGTTATACGCCTCTGCAGTCCAGGTTCTGACGGAGAACAGATCTAAAGGAGGCGAGGAAGATGGTCAGCCTTTTTATTTTCAATGATGTAATTAGAACAGCAACTAACCTCTCTTTGGCTCCACGGACATTTGCATGCTGTTCTCAATGAAGCTGACAACTTCGGTATATTTTGGAATGTCGCTGTATAGAATGGCTTGAAAAATGTTGTCGTGCAGATACCGCAAAATTATCGAGGCAATAATGTCCTCGTCAGTTTCAGGAAATTGAGAGGCATGAACAAGGTCGGGATATTGGTGAAGAACCCTCTTGAACTTATTGGCTTCAGTGGCTCGCTTTCGCGCCGCCGTCAGGATGGTGTCGACGCCTTCTGCATGGTCATCTAGCCATGGGTCCATGAATTTCTGAACCCAGTCTTGGACGCTCTCAACAAGGTTATCGTACTCCTAGATGGGCTATTAGTACTTGATGGCACTCAAAAATTTTGCCATTGACTCACTCGACCAATCTCCTCCGGCGTTAAATCTTTTCGGTAGGGTTGAAGACTAAATATGTGTGACTGAGCATCTTTCAGCTGTTCCCTCAGCGCTCTGTTTTCGTCCTTTGCTACTTTCAGCTCGCGTGCGAGGGTTTCAGTGTCACGCTCAATCTCAGTCATGCCAGAGTTCATTGCCTGCTTCATTTCATCTAGGCGCTCCGTGGCACGCTCTGCTTTTTCTTCGGCGATTTGCTTTTCGGTAATAAGATTGTTGATCTTTCTAGAAAGATCTTGGGCATGGCGATGCAAGCGAACATTTTCTTCCTGCATCTTGCTTTCGGGGTCTTTGCGACGGGTGACAGCGGTTTTCTCGTAGCCTGCAGGCAAGTCCTCGTCATCTGGCTCATCCTCTTCGGCGGTTGGAGGAAGGCCAGACTTTTGAGGAGTTTGATAAGGGACTGCATCAAACATCTCCATCGACGATGAGAGATCCATCATGCTCGACATGCCTGCAGGATCGAGGTCCATCATGTCCCTATCACCTTCCTTGTCGAAACTACCACCCAAATCCCCTTTGGAGGTGCTCCTTGGTGGAGGTGTAGGCAGCGAGTCTTCGTTTTTAAAACTAGAGAGAGCGTCACTATAGCTTAGTTTGGAGCGTGAGTCGACAGAAGATGATTTGATCTGGGCGGAATCGCCTGCCATGTCGGTTTCGGATCCCGAATTACGTGTGGGTTCAGAGTGAGCTCCCGATCCGGTTTTGCACAAGGGCTCTTTTTCTGGGACTGCAGGAGGGGACATGTTTTGTGTTTTTTCTAATTCCGCCATGCCTCGAGGCAGATTAGAAGTAGAGCAAGCAGACCCGAGCGAAGAGGACAAGAGGGGAGTGCGGGATGCAAGCTGCGGTATCGGGGCGGCTCAATCGCAAACCACAAAATGGAGTGAGCTCTGAATTGGATGAAAGAGAAAAGGGCAGGGGGCTCTCAGCTGCAGGACCTGCATGCTAATAATACGTGTACCAAGCAATGTATCCTCACTCGAATCAAGTTTCTTCAAGTATTGGTAAATGCGTGGGTTGCAAGTGAGGAGGGCCCGAAATGGTTTGCACCCTTGGATTTCCCTCAATCCAAGCCGGGGTTGGAGCTGCCGTGGTGTGACGATAAAGGAATGCTGGGAGTATCTGCTAGGGACGCAGCGGGCCCAGGTGCGAATACATATGAGTTCAGAGTATGGATGGATGCATTGCTCCGCACATGGGCTGTGCCGTCATAGTGGGCAAACACTCCGCTAACAGCTGGCGAGTTGAGTAAAAACAGCCCGTTCGAAGGAGGGAGGCGGCAGGCACATCGTTCTGACCTCACTCCGACTGTGGGAGGCCGAGAAATCTGCCTGCCCTGGCACCCGGTATCCACCGTTCGGAGCTAAGTGTAAAGCCATCAAGTCAAGGTACCAGTACATTCTCAGGCTCGAAGCAACACATGTGACTCAAGATACGAGACAAGGACTCTCAGCTTTAATGGAAGAAATGGGCTCGAGTAGCTAATTTTATCATTTATTTTTCTTCTAGCAGGGCCAGGAGGACCTTCACTACCTACTCAAACACCTAGCGAAAGTGATCTAAGAGTTGCGAATCAAAGCGACTCTGCGAATAAATCTACGGTGACATTAAATCGGCCCTCCGTCGTATCTGTCAGAGTAGCAACCGAACTGCGCACAATTCAGGCAGATGTTGCTGAGCTGCTTCAGACGGATGGCGACAAGGGTCAACCGGGCAGTTTCGCAGGGATGGCCTGCTGAAACTAGTGGCTGATCGGCCTGGCGGAGCCCCCGCAGCAGCCCGCATCAAAATAGTCCGGGACTGCAGTCGCCGGATGTCTCATACTGTTCTCATTCATGAACTAACACTGCCACACCACTGAAGCCTTGGTCAAACCCAGAAGGTTTGCAAAAGCAACAACCTCTTGTTCAACCCCAAAAATCGACTTGGCAGAGAGCCGGGCCAGGCCCGGACGAGTCCAACAATGAGTTTACGGCTTGCCATGTCATCAAACAGGAGCCATTTTCAGTGCCTTGATAAGCCGCGCCTGAGAAGAGACGTCTTACGCAAGATGGAATTAGGGGGGGTACGCCCAGCTGGTGCCATTGGTGGGAGACCAAGGGTATCAGAAGCTTTTGTTTTCTTTGTTCCCTTAGTCCCCTTGGTTGCCTAACGCGACGTACAGTACATCGTGGGACAAGGCAACCGAACTATTCCCAGGCATCCTCGGATTCATGATTCAGTATTAGACTTGCTGATGCGGCTGGCCGTCAATGGGCGAGCCTTGATACCCAAGTAAACTTGACCAAGCTCCACTGGCGCCAATGAAGCCATGGTCCCGTTGCCGAGAATAAATTCTGCGCGGTATAAGTGTTTGTATCCACACGTCGGTATTCCATTCATCCACGAGCTCCCTGGCTGACCCCCCTCCTTAGGCTTGTCCAAGAGGGGAGGTGGGTCTCAGTCAGCCGCAGCCGGAGAGACCCAGCGATAGTTAGTTCCACATCCAAGCGCCCCCAGCTGCACCAGTCAACCTACTAGGTGGGTATGGGCAAAGTCCTGGCATAGGTATATCTGTCCTGGGGAAGAATTGATGTTTGCGATTGCAGCATATGACAAAAAAACTATGACAACAAGAATCCATCTTCCTGGACAGACATGCAAACGTAGGGAGCGATTTAGTACGGTAGAAAATGTGAATTGAGGTTCTATCCTGCAAACTTTGCTGCGTCTGTCTCTATTTTGCTTTGGTTGGTTAAACAAACGAGACGTCTTGGCCGCGGCATCGCTCCGCCTCGCCTGTGTGGGAATCTGTTCTACCCTCTCCTAGGCTGCAGCCCAGCTATCCACACACCACAACACCACCATGCAGGAAGTGTACGTTTGTACCAAGTACATACACTTTCAAACCCCCCCGCGTTTGCGTCTTCCACGACTTATCGCAGATTGGTTCGCCGCTGTCCAATCAAGGCAGAGAGTCCTTTCAGCTAGGTACCTCGGGTTAGCATCTTAGTGGGCATACTACCTGGGTGCTCTCACTCACTACCACGACTGTGAGCATCCACCTCCCACCAGACTGCCTCGTCACCTACTACCCTTTTAAGCACCAGGCATCTGCCACACTCAACACTCTCTACTCCTGCTTCATCACTATCTCTCATTTAATCTTGCGCTGAACTCCATCCCCGGTAACTTGGAATCTGCCGAAACTCGACCGGGATCCAAGAAGGAAGACAACGCCAAGCTACTTCGAAGCATAAAAGGCGCTTAAGAGCGCGAAGCCACCTCACTCACCTCCCCAAGTCACTTTCATATCCTTCTTTGCTAGAGGAAGACCCGCAATGGAGTTCGAGAAGCTCAACATTACAGACCGAAAGATCATTGTCGGCATCGATTTTGGCACCACCTATTCCGGTGTTGCATGGGCCGAGACCCAACGTCCCGATCGTCGAACTGCTGTCACAACATGGCCAGTAAGCAAGACGATCCGAGAGGGTGAATCCTCGGACAAGGTCCCTACCAAGCTCCGATACAATGGAGATGAGATCGAATGGGGCTTCTCCATACCCATTACTGCCCCTCAGGATGAAGTGATTGAGTGGTTCAAACTGTAAGCATCATTACCCATTGGCTTAAGAATAAAGCATCCTGACTGTTCACTAGGGACCTTGATCCATCACTCCAGGCCATGGGACAGGCTGTCGGCGCTGACGCCGGACGCGGTGGCCGAAATGTTGACAAGCTAGTCACCGACTACATCTCAGAGCTTGGTAACCATCTTATGTACACTCTGCGCGAAAAGCTCGGTGACAGTATTGTTAACAGCACTCCTCTCGAGTTTGTCGTGACTGTCCCTGCCATTTGGAGTGATCTCGCCAAAGATAGGACCAAGAAGGCGTGTCAAGCTGCCTCTGGTCTGTCTGCCACAAAGCAGCCTGTTCACTTGGTCTCAGAACCCGAAGCTGCAGCCATCTATGCACTCCATGGCCTTGACCCCCATGGCCTTCAAATCGGTGACACTGTTGTCGTCGTCGATGCCGGTGGCGGTACTGTGGATCTTATTTCTTATACCATTACTGGTCTCAAGCCCATTCTTGAGGTCCAGGAGGCCGCTCCCGGATCTGGAGCTTTGTGTGGTTCCACCTTCTTGAACATGCGATTCGCCAAGTACCTCAAGGCGAAGCTTGGAAAGGAGGAGGGCTTCGATGAGGAGGTCCTCGCCGAAGCCATGGAAGTATTCGAGAAAAAGGTCGGTGAAGGTTTGAGGAAAATAATACTATTATGAATACGCTAACTCGTTCCATAGGTCAAACGTCAATTCGCCTTAAACGTGGGGCCTGACGAGACCTACACCATTCCTGTGGGTGGTCTCGCCAATAACAAAGCTCTGGGTATCACACGAGGTCGATTCGCTCTCAAAGCATCTGACCTACAGACCATTTTTGAGCCAGTTGTTCTCGAGGTTATCAGACTAGTCAAGGAGCAGATCACGTCTAGTGCCGTGCCTATCCGTGCTGTGCTGCTAGTGGGTGGCTTCGGTGCCTCTAACTACCTCAAGGAACGCCTTCGGAATGCTGTGGATAAGAAAATTCAAATTATGCAGCCACCCAACGCTTGGCAGGCAGTTGTCCAAGGCGCCGTTATGAAGGGTTTGGCAAACAGTGCTCCAGAAGACCTCACCATGGTCAAGATCAAGAACCGCAAGGCTCGCAAGCACTATGGCACTGAATGGCGAACTCGTTACGACGAAAAGACTCACTCCGACCTCAAGCACAAGAGGCAATGGTGTGGTCTAGATGGATGCTACAAGATCCACGCCATGGAATGGTTCATTCAAAGGGTCAGTACTGGCGCAACGACTTCGTGATGCATCACTAACATGAGTTCCAGAATGACCAAGTCTCGGAAAATGAGCCCTTTTATACTTCATTTGTATGGACCGGCTTGGTCAGCCAAGGTCGTATCCGTAAGATCAAAATGACCATCTACAGTGACCAGACCATGCGTGACGCCCCCATCACTCGTGACGACAACGTAAAGGTTCTGTCTCATGTCGAAGCCGACGTCAGCCACATTCCTGAGAACCTACTCGCACGAAGACAAGGAAACGACGGCCAGTGGTACTATGAGCTGAACTGCAAGATCGAAGCAGTTTATCTCTCTGCGTCAACAACCTACACACTTCTATACAACAGTACGTCCTCTATCCCACATACACCATAATATCCAAATGCTAATAGAAATAGACCAACGATATAACACTGTCACATGCGAATACGTCTAGATAAATAGGACCTACTTAAGGTGGAAATTTTTTCATATTGTATTGGAGTTGCTGGGTTCTGGCCAGAGAATGATTTACGACCGTGAGTAGTTCGAGGTCTGCTTTCATGTATTTTACAAACGAAATGATACCAATCTTATTCCAACAACTCCTTGATATATATTCCCCTTCGTGAAGTAACATAACAATAGATAACTAGTGCTGCGATGAAACACGGCTCTTGGCAAAAACGCTGCAGCGAATACACAGCGATGCGTACAGCATGCGCTGAGACACCCACTCAACATATCACAGGTATGAAAGCTAAAAGGTCATTTACATTTTTGCAAGCTTGGGCATGTGTTGAATGCAGAGAAATATGGTATTTTGTCAAGACATTAGGAACCTGATCCCGATACGTCAAGTTATTTTGAGAGAAAGAGCCCCCCCAAACTATGTATACACTATATCACATATCCAGAACACCAAGCTACAGGAAGACAGGGGGACGCGAGGGCAAAAAAAAAAGTAACACGATGGAACACAAAATAGCCAGCCCCATATCCATCAATCCGGGGCGGCCAGGTATCAAAGCATCCCGTAAAGCCCATTGATGCCTGCTCTACCCCCATTCCTCTTTGGGGGTGTGTAATGCGCCCAGATGCTCCCTCTCTATATATCTCTTTCTCTTAATATCTTTCCCCTCTGCCCACTTCTTCACAGGCTATGTGGCCTTTGAACAGCCTCAATATTCAGACTGCAGAAAAGCATTACATTTGCTTTCATGTCCAAATCAACGTCTCAAAAACAAAAGGAATTAGTTTGAAGTGAAGAATGGCCAAAATAAGGAGGGAGGAGAAACATGGGTCAAAAGAAAAGAAGAAAAAAAGGTCTGGCGGGGTACCCAGCCCGCCATCATCGTGAAGGATTCCCGTGGGATAGTGCCTCCCTCACCATCCCACAACCCCCAGTGGTACTCGTTTCGAATTGGACATTGTATCATCCAAAGTAAGCCCGGAAGTAGTCCTACTCCTCATCTAGGCTTCCCATCATCCCATTCTTGCTGGACTTTCTGCCCAGCTTTAGCATACTAAATCTCTTCCGCACGCTGTTCTTCTTGACTAAGCCACCGAATTTTTCGACTGGCTTTTCTTCTGATTCCGAGACAACCTCGAAGCTTCCTTTGCTGTTAAACCCGGGATGCGGGTCCTCTCCAGTATTTTCCTCGTGAGATTGTGTTCGGAAGAAGCTGCGCCGATGGTTGTCCCTGCTCTGTGTCCGGCTATGGGTGCTTAGCGACTCCATTTCTCCGCCATTCTCCTCCACATCTTGAGGCACATCAACCTCCTTCTTCTTGCCCCCCAAGAAGCTCAACCGCGCCCCTCGCTGGCGCACCGACATGGGTCTAATGACTGAGGCTTCTTCCGTAGTGACCCCGTTGAGGGGCGACCCATTGGCCAGCTTGGGACTGTGTTCGGAGCCCCTTGATGATCGCTTCCAGGTAGGCGAAGGAGCAGGAGAGTCGTGATTTGGCTGAGGGGGTGCAAGGTGTGCGATCTCGGATGCAAAGCTGTACTCAAAATCTAATCAAGTAGTTAGTTGACGTGTAAACAAATATGCTAGTGTCAGACTTACATCGCTTTAGCTCTTCGTATCGAGCACTAAGGAGCTCATTTGGACTTCGAGAGAAAGTAGCCAAGCACTTCTTAATCATGATGGCATGGTCGACAAGACACATCTTGATTGCAACATCTTGTGGGCTCAGTTCAGGCTCCTCCTGTTCCTCTTCATCGTCATCATCGTCCTCGTCATCCTCCTCTTTCGGCTCCGGTAGCAATTGGCGGTAGCGGGCGACACTGTTATCCGAGGCAGGATTGACAGAAACGGTGACGGCATCGAGCAACAGCTGGGCATTATCAAAATCGCCATCAGCTATCCGACGCTCCAGAGCAGCCATCTCCTGCGTTTTCCGGACGATACGTTCCAGAGCCGTCTCATGAGCAGTGAACTTAAGCTCGTGCGTCTCGACGATCTCGCTTCGTCGAAGAATCGTGGGGAAAGGATCAGCGGTAGTGAAAACGAGTTTCTCAGCGTAATGGTCCTTGACAGGGCCTGATGTGCTTCGTTTGGTGGAAACGGAGAAAGTTTGAGGGTGCGATGACAGGAGGAAATCCCGTATCACCTGAGGGACTCTGGCCCGCTGGAATACATGGTGATTGGGGTCACGATGAGGTGTGATCACTGAGATAACCAGGAATTGGCCCTCGACGTCATCTACCTCACTCGTAACGATCTGGGCTGCAGGATATTGCTCTTGCATGCGATCCGTGAACGCGGAGGCCCTCTCGGTAGGAGAACCCTCGTACACGTATTCCTTATCTCGGAGGCTTGGGGGAAAGCCAAGTCCCTTGTAAGCAACCTTGAAGTATTTGGGAATAAGCTTGTCGCTCTTGGAAATCGTCTCATAAATCGTTGCAATGGCCCTCTCGGTCCTCGCCAGCTTGGCAAAATCATATATGTTGCTCTCATATTGAACTTGAAGCTCCTTGTACGCAGCCAAAGCATCGCTCCAAGACTCGCCCTCCTCAAAGTACTTAATCATATCAAAGTAGATCTTCTCTTTACGCTCAAACTGCGTCTGTGCAGGGAACGCCGGATCAGGCAGGGCGGGGGTCTGGCTCGCAGGATCCCATTCATACAGGTCCGCGTGGAGGCGCAGAGCCAAACCAGCCTCCGTATGATTCCTCGAATTAGCTTGCAAATCCGCAAGTTGGTGAACGTAGCGAACAAAGATCTCCTCCTTCTGCATATCACGGAGGAATTCCATAAGTCGCAGCCGGTTGATGAGGTGAGTTGCTTCCCCAGTGCCCTCACTGCTGTGAACCGCAACGAGGAGATCAAGAAACTCGTCAATAGTGTTGATAAACTGGCGTACAGCTGCATATAGCGGCTCATCCGTAACATCGGCAAGAGGGTGGAATCGCTCCAGCAGCTCACCAATGAAGAGCTTCTGGAGGATGCTTTCTGTCAGTGGCTTCTCCTTGAAGAAAATATCCAAACAATCAATAGTCTCAGTTTGGATGACAGACAAGTCCTCACTCAAGGTCCATTCGCTCACGATCATGGTCTGGAGGACTTCAACAGCCATCTTGCGAAGGCCTTCGTGCACACTCATACAAAGCTCTACAATAGGTCCCACGAGCGCGGGTACATACTGAACTTGGTAGCCTCCCATCTTGACAAGGCTGTATCGGTTTCGCTCGTCAGGTGCAGTCTCCCATCCGATAGCCTCCCAAGTTCGGCGTAAGAGGTCAGCGCCATGTTCTCGTACATCGCCCGCAATCTTCCACACGGCCCGTCGCTTTTGCTCTGGGAATGTTTCCAAAGCCAACGAAGTGCTCGACACCAGTCTGAGGAGCGTGGTGAAAAACAGCTTCCACAGCTCCATATTAAAACTCTCTGCATCATCTGGGTCTGGCAGGAACGACACCAACATGATGCTGGCAAGGTATTGGAGAGTGAGCATGATTGACTTGTGGTGGTGGATATGAACACTCAGCCATTCAGAGGGGTATGCTTCTCCTTTCAGCACGCTCATTTGCACTCTCAAGACGTTCTCTAGAACCACAGCAAGGTCCTCATCTGCCAATTCAACTTGCAGTCCTGAGGGCGAGTTAGATATGGCAGACAACACAGCCGAAAGCTCAACCAAGGCCTCATCAAACTCAAAGTCATGGTTGATGGGCTTGGTGGGGAACGGATATGCGGACGGGAAGAGGAGAGAAAGTCGATTCCTTGGCTGGAGGGGTGAGGCAAGGATTGCCAGGTACGAATCAATGATCTTGGGAATGTGGTCGGGTATATTAGACCCAAGGTCTTCGATCTGGCTGGCCAGCACGGAGCAACACAGTCTAATCTGATCCCTCCATTGATCAGTAACATCATCCGCATGTCCCCAGTGAGGAGTGATCCATCGCACGGTATTCGTGCTCAAAGCGGCCTTCTGGTCAGGGTGGGCAAAAATGTCAAGCTTGCCGTAGTTGATGATTAGAACCAATTTGTACAGGATAAGCTTTCCTTTGACTTCGGTGCATGAGTCCATGAAGTCGATTGCAATGTGGAGGATTTCCTCTGTAGTCAAAAGGCCAGTAAGCTCCGGCAGCCATTGATGGAAATGCTGAACAGCCAAAGTCTGACTGCCCACGAGCGCTGGAGCGGGATTGCGCATCATGGCATCAAGCGCCTTGAAGATCACGCGGAGATCACGGGTGAATACAGTGGTGCTAGAGGTGATGCCTATCCCGGCCTCTTTTTCTCGCTGCTGGCCTCGGGCATGTGTGATGAACTTGAGAATGTGCCTGACCACCTTGAAGGTGGCTCGCAGCTTTCTAGCAGTCTCAGAATTGGTGGGGTTCTGGAGAAGTCGAGTAAATGATCGTATCAAACACGAGGTAGCAAAGGGATAGTTGAACTGGGTCTCGGCGTAGTGGTCAACCAATGGGCCTAGGTTGAATCGTCGATCGTGGACAATGCTCAAGACTCTGACCAAGGCAGAAAAGACAAGGTCTTCATACTCATCATTGCCAGTGAATTCGACAAGAATTCCAAAGAGACTGTCAAAAACGTCATTGAGCAACTTGACAACTTCGATCTCAGGGACAAAGACAAGCTGCTTCAGGACTGTTGGAACCTCATCCCGGGGCGTTTCCTTCCATTTCAAAAGCCCCAAAATCACTTTGTCTTGGGAAAACCGGGTACTGCACAAGTAAGTCGAGACCCGGAGAACGGCCAGAGGGCCAGTAACCTCAGCTGAGTGATCGTCCTTCCCCTTAGCACCCCATGGGAGGGACAAATAGCCTCCCTTGCCCGAAGGACCGGCCTGTGCCGTTGAGGTATTCTCATCTGTCTTGTAGAGCAAGAGTCCGTGAAGACCGTCGCTAATAAAAGCCTGGGAGTCCCATAGTGGAATGTGGGCAACAGCAAAGGGCGGGTTAGGTATATCAGAGAGGTACATGACAACATGGGAACCAGATACGTTGGAAGGAGGCAACGAAAGGCGCAGTGTCTGTCCCCATGATCCACCTCTATCGGTCGCAACCGATTTAAAGGTGCTCAGGGCTTCAGTATTAGATGATGCATAGATGCAATCCTCTATTCGCTCGCCACTAGTCTTCCTCACTTCCAGGGTGATTTGGAGGTTGCCTCCCTGGAGAGCAACCGGCATGGCAGTTGCACTTCCTCCAAATCGAGAGAGAAGGTTTTGCTTGGCGAGGACGGCATCGTTGAGAGTGATGTAAATATCAGAGCGGGGTTCCGTGGGTGCGCCCGAGAATCCCATCTTGCTTGTCTTTGAAACGCCAGAGAGCAAAGTGGGTGTAGCTTTAATAAGAGCATTTGCGTCTCCATGGTTGAATCCTCTCAACCGGACCTGCAATCGCTCCCCCCTCCGCGATTTTTCGTAGTGTCCCGTTGGGCTGTCCAGCAGTTCCTTCACCAAAGGCTCCCAGTCGTCTCCAGTCTCTCGGTCTCCACTTGATTGAGAGGACTCTGACCAGATGTTTATCACCTGTTCGATCTCTTCCTCTTGCTTCATGACGGCATTGAGCCGCAAAACACCCACTCCAACGATGCGGTCAGCCGTCTGGGCGCCATGCGAAGAGCCGCTCTTGGAGTCTGGAGTGCTTGGAGGGCGGTGGTCGTCCCGGCTAGGCAAACCGTTCGTTGCCGGCCGCGGGTCTTCGTTTTCTGACACAGCGTCCATTCTTCCCACCGTTGGAGAACCCCTCGAAAAGGCGCCTCGCCCACCCTTATTACTCCACATTAAACTTCTCCTAGGTTTTAGGCCGCCGGAGGAATTTGGTTTCAGGGGCGATCCGGGGAAGGGACTTGCAGGCGCAGTGCCTGATCGAGACGGTGGCTTGGCGGCCACAACGGGCTGGGCAGCCATAACCTTAACTACCAGGAACAGCTCGGATTCAGCAGACGGAACATCGCCGACATCTTGGGATGACAGGTTGGTGAAAAGAGTTCTGGTCTGTATATCCTTGGACAGGTTTCCTATGGAACCCCCAGAGGGGATAGCAATCGAGAAGGACTCTGAGAGCGTCACAGCCTTTGTGTGGGGGGGTTTGCTGGCAAGGTAGACAACAAGAGTGGTCTCCTCGGCTGTCACTCCAGCGAAACTGTTGACCTCTACCAGGAGATGGTGCAGCGCGGTCAATTCGACCGCGGGCTGTGGGGGCTCATCCAATAGACTCATTACAGACTGAAGCTTTGTGATTTTGACAATGCAATCGTCGGCGGTGAGGATTCGACCGCGAGCATCAGGATCCCTCACGATAACCTCCCCTCCACAAAGTTTATTCACCCGAACCAAGTCCCAAACGGTTTGTTCCCGCAGTCGGTCGTATTCGTGGTCGGTGAGAACATTGTAGAGAAACTGCTGTCGATTGAGGTTGAGGCGGTTGATTATTTGTGAGAGCTCGTCTAATCGTGAGTATTGGCGAGAAAGAAGGAGCTGGTGCAGGTTCGTCGAGTGCCATTCTCGGAGGCAGGATGCGATTTCGTCGACCAGGGGTTCGGATGAAGAGGTCGGTGTCTCATCCCCAATCTTCAACATTGGTACCGGCGCGGCAGGGCGCGGCGCATCTGGGTCTCTCTTGACGGGGACAGACAAGTTTCCCAATGTTCCGTTAGGGAGTTCCTTCAAGAGTTTTCTGCCTTTGCCAGAGGGTGTTAATCCATCGCCATCCTTCTTGCGCGTTGAGGTACTGGTGACACCGCTCTTCGCCGAGTCGCTAGCGGGCCGAACATCCCCAGACGAAGTAGCGGCACCGTCACTTTCCGTGTCGTCTTCTTCCCCATTCTCGAATTCACCCAGCATTTCCCGGACCTCAACACAGCTGCGCGGGAAGATACCACTAAAGACGCGGGCCTCGAGCGTCTGTCCCTTGACGGAGGTGAGACCTGCCAGCAGACTGGGAGGGGCTACAAGGTAGCCACGCAGCCAGTTGCCGTCAGGCGTCTCCTCAATTATATAAAGCTCATCACCGATTTCGAGCGGGAGGTCGGCCGGACTCGATGCTGGGAAGGGGTAAGTCGCAACGGCGAAAGCGATGCGGGGGAGAGGCTGCCAGGGCATTGAAATGCACAGATGTCGGCCTCAGTCGAATGAGGTTCCTGGAGGCGGAGGATATTGTAAGCCCCCGCAGATTATGGTTGCCGAAAAGGCTCGGCGCGATACAAAATGAATTCAGCGATGGCGGGGCGTCAGCGGGGGGTACCTATTATGTGTTATGGAAATAAGAGAGTGTGTGTTGTTGGTGTTGTTTCGAAAGTTGAGCGTTGTCGAGGTGCGTTGGCGGTGTTCGACGATGCATCAAGGGTCGTGGCGCGATGGGGGAGGGAGAGGGGCCTCGACAGCCAATTGTGGGAGCATGGATAGGGGATCCCACAAAATAGTCAAGTTGCCAAAAGACGACAAGGGAAAAAGAGAGAATAGGTGAAAAAGAGTATCCAGGTGGGAAACTCGACGGCGTCAAGAGGAGACTAAAGCTGGTGAAGGAATTCTAGTGCAGAGCCCAAGGAAAGCGATGCTTTTGGCTGGTAAGCGCAAAAACCAAAAAACAAAGCCCACGACCCCCTGAGCAAACGCGCCGCTGCTTGCAAGAGAGCTAGTAGCTGGCAACGGCAAGGGTGGTTCTAGATCGAGGGGTGGCCTCAGCCTTTCTGTGGCCTGTGTGGGATACAAAGCGTCGTGGGATGGGATGGGATGGGGAGGGAGGATGTGCGCCGGACTTGTGCGGTGGCTGACCTGACCAAGGGATGGATGGCGTCTGGGCTGTTTTGTCACTACAAGCGGGCTGAAGGGGAACAAGCCGAAGTCTTGAATCTGAATCAAAAAAAAATCACGACGACTCGAGACGCTGGCATGGCAAGATCTACACCAGCAAGGTACAAAGTACACAAACAGTAAATGGGTGTAATTTACAGGTACCCATTCTGATGCGGTTCCCCCCAATCCCCAGGTCGTCATGCGACGCAAATGGGCTTCTGCGACGGCGGGACGAAAGCGAAATTTCCACAGCCTGCCCATCTCCACCACGACGAAAAAAAAAAAAGAATCCACAATCCGCCAGCTAAAGTGCTCTGTGGCGCCGCTCACAGGCCTCGGCTCCAGTGTCTCCAATTCAACACAGAGCCACGCCTTGCTTTTTCCAACTCCTCGCTGCTCGTGGTGCCGGTGAGCAAAAGCACAGAGTGTTCCTGTTGGCCGCCAGCCTTGCCAGCTTACCTACCCTCGCCCGCCGCTCCGTCGATGCCGACTGCAGGAGAAGAAGAAAAGAAATTGTGTGATACTCCTGCAGGATGCAGCATCGTACCCGATGCACAGTCCAACGTTGATCCCCGTTCCCCTAAACCATAGCTGCTTCCGTCAAAGTTTACCCTCTCCCAACTGTTCCATGTCCGTCCAAATCTTCTGCGCCTCAAATTCTGGCAACGGCCGGAAAGTCAAAACACAACCATTAGCTGTCGTGTGCTCTGGGGGCCTCGCCGGGGTTCGAGGCATCACGGCCCGTGGTTGGCTGGCAGGCCAGGCACTCTCCAGCATCCTACTCTCTCCCGTCTCCCGTCTCGCTCCCGCTCCGGGCAAACGTTGGGTGTACATGGCTCGTGCCAGCGCCAGCACACCAGATGGATCCGGTCCCCTCCCGACCATTTCATCCCAATTTGCCCGTAATATATGCCAAACTTTTCGTCCATTCCCATCCCTCCCCGGATGCGTTTGGCATCCAGCATTTAGCCTGCACCGGGGGCGCGCTCGCTTCATATCCGTACCCTGGTCGGTTGGCACGGGAGGTAGAAACACGCTTTCTAATCTGTTCAGCCTTCACTGACGGCGTGCACTGTAATCCTTCCCCCCCCCTTCTCCTCCCCCGTTCACGGAACTCTCCAGCCACATCCATCGGCACCACCTTGTCATCATCGCTATCGCGGCAACCTTCGGGTGAGTGTCGCCGTAGATGTAGCTGCAGATGTAGCTGTAGCCATGCCCTCAGTCGTCGTCACCGGTCAACATGCACCTCCATTCCTCGAGTCTGTACCTGCATCGGCACTACAGAAGCTGTATCCAATGGCCATCTAATGTTCGGTGTCTCATGGGCCACTCCCGATGCACGGTCCCGCACAGGGGTCATGCCGGTTTTGACGAGTGCCAGTCTGTCACAATTGCTACCATCTTCCCCAGTCTTTCTGGGACGCACGTTGTAGCCACCACCAACCACCAAGGCCCAAGCCAAGCCTCGTCAGCCACCTCTAACACCGAGCATTGATCGCGTAAACCATACACGCAACCCTCCTGGAGGCTTTCGAGACGATATATGCACTAGCACACATGTCAAACCGAGAAATGCTCCGGCTCCGGATACAGGTGCCACTACTGTACTGAAGATTACTTGCGTGCACTAGGTAGACTACCGTCTTCTTCTCCACCTCGGTACGTAGTGGCTCGCGCCGATTCTGCACAACATGGCCGCCCTCGAGTCTGTGCAAAGCTGCGCATTGTCTAAAAAATGCCTGCATCATCGCCCGAGCGCCCACGCAGGCCGCGTTAGGGGTTTCACTATAAATCTGCTGTCAACTCGCTCTCAAACAGACCAGACCCTTATCAGGTCGGCCCGCTACCTCGATTACCCACGTTATCGAGTTTTCGAATTTCTTCGCGACGAATGCAGCTTGCTTGCACGCATGCCTACTACTTGATGCCAGCGTTCCGCTTTCTCTCTCGTCCACCCACCAACCAAAGCATTCTCGACACCCACACTCATCACCGCCCACCGTCACTCGCGCTGCCACATAGGACAAACTGTCGCTTTTTGGACGTTCCGAACAATCATGTGCAAATGTATTTTGTCAGTGCGGGGTTATCCCGCCACCTGAGGGGTTCATGGCCCTATGGCTTACATGGTTTCGTCGGAGAGTTGTCTGTTTCAGGGGTAGCCGGCTGATATCACCTCGCAACAGTCCTGCCAGCAACACTCCTAAACGTGTAGGACCAGTCAGGTTAATGGCCCAAGCGCCGGGATAAGTGAGTGAGTTATAATTGCTTCGTTATATTTCCCACCTAGTGTTCTTCCCAACCGGTTACCCGGCCATCTAGAACTCACCGCCAAGTGCACACAAGGTCCGACCCTGTGAATTGTTCATGTGTAGATTGAATGACGATAGACACTCCACATCATGTCGGTAACTCCGCTCTACGTGAAATGCCAAACCAGAACGTATCAAAATCAGGAAACATGTAGTTCGTGATCAGTTCATCAACACACAAATACACGTATAGTATTAGGCGACATCGAGGCTTTTTAGTTCATTGAACACCCCACACATAGCATGTTACGTTGCGGGGATCCTCACGGTGCAGATGCCCGATCAAGTAATTAGCTCCCACGACACTTCAGTCCACCGTCGGCATCATTGAATATCCGCCAATCCATGGCCGCGATGCCTTCATGTCCACCATTTTTTTAATCAGGGGCCGTTCGCCCAATAGCACTACATGTCGCTCCCACGGTCCAAGTTTATAAGACTGTTGCCATTCGCAATCATGAGCTGTTCCTCGTTTGTTCACCGACAACATTGGTATTGTGGATTACTGCGCTTCCATAAATCAGCTCCTGTCCTCGCAGTGTTTGGGACCTAGAAAAGTTGCAGGCCACCGACATCTTTGGCTTCTCTTAACTATACAACTCCAAGCCCCATCACCAGTCACAATGGTTCAGTTCGCCCACATCATCTCCAGCTTGGCCATTGCTGCCACAGCCGTCTCCGGTGCTGCTATCCGCAAGCGTGCTGTAATTGACCACGACGCCGTCGTTGGATTTTCTGAGGCTGTTCCCTCCACCACTGCCGGCGAGCTCTACCTCAAGTACAAGCCGTACCTCAAGGTCTTCAACGGTTGTGTGCCTTTCCCCGCAGTCGATGCGGATGGAAATACCAGGTAGGGGCATCAGCAGCAATTACCAGAAGTAGAAACTAATAAGGATTCTTCACAGCGGCGGCCTGAGCCCCACAGGATCTTCCAATGGGGACTGTGACTCGAGCACTGGTCAGGTCTATGTCCGCGGCACGACTTACAACGGAAACTTTGGCATCATGTACTCGTGGTACATGCCCAAGGACTCCCCCAGTACCGGCCTCGGTCATCGTCACGACTGGGAGAACGCCGTTGTCTGGTTGTCCAGCGAGAGCACCTCTGCCAGCGTTGTCGGTATGTCTGTCTCGCAACACGGTGGTTACGACACCTCCAGCTCCGGAACTTTTTCTGGCAATAGCCCTCTGGTGGGTTACATCAGCTACTACCCTTTGAACCACCAGATGATCTTCACATCCACACAGGGTGGTCAGCAGCCCCTGATTGCCTGGGAGAGCTTAACGGACGCAGCCCGGACCGCCTTGTCTGACACTGACTTTGGATCTGCCACTGTTCCTTTCAAGGATTCAACTTTCGAGTCAAACTTAGCCAATGCTGTCGTCTAAGATTGACTCGCGTGGGTTAATTGCTGCTGGTAGGATTTTCCGGGGTAGGAGTGGCATTATGGCAAAGAAAGTGATGGGGCATCCAATCTCCTCACTGTTTTTCTAGGGAGGTGGCTGGAACTGCACTTTGCTTATGGTGGGTGCTGTTAGCGTGCTGTACTGGCACTTCCATGTGACTTTCACTTCAGGAGAATTGTGGTATGTCTTTTTTTTCAATGAGCCGAATTTACGTATTTCATGTATATGATGATATCTGAGCGGATCCAAACTGGTTGAATAACAAATTCTATCTACATTCGCGATTTATTTCATCTGCGTTCTTTCGTTCCTAATATTTTAGGTGGTGACGCAAGCACTATTCGTTTAGGATAATAAGCCG
Source organism: Calonectria pseudoreteaudii (assembly GCA_001879505.1). NCBI lineage: Eukaryota > Fungi > Ascomycota > Sordariomycetes > Hypocreales > Nectriaceae > Calonectria > Calonectria pseudoreteaudii. The sequence goes on from KV875231.1 coordinate 1,026,116, forward strand.
ACGTGGTTTGATAAGATCCTATTGGTGGAGCATCTGCATGCGGATTGAGGCTCAACTTGACGCGCCAAGACCGAGCCAAGCTACTCACAATACCTCCAAGAAATAAGAACCACCTCCCTGGTCGACCAAATTGTACATTTCTATCTTTAAATGTTTTACACTAGCTATCAGTTTCTTTCTCCAGGAACCAAGACCGCGATCAAATTATATTCTCCGTCGGTGATTGAGGGTTTGGCAATGATTGGTTCTTTAGAGGTTATTTTTTTTTTTTCACATCTCTGGTTCTAATGTACGTACCACTGTTTTTTTTTTGTTTGTTTTTTTTTTGGAAAAAAAAAATACATATTTACAGGTCCCAATTTAAGCGTTTGTGTGACCTGTTGAGTTTTCACCGGCACTAATAACAAGTTGTTGTTGGTAGCTGACAGGCAATGCAAAGCATCGGTGTTTGAATCTCGAAAGCATATGACATAGAAAAAGACAACCCCGCCCCCCACCAAAAAAAAAAAAAAATGAGACAGGAATTTTCTTTGGGTGTATTTGATAATTACGCACGCAGAGAACGTATGCAAAGGTAGCAAGTACCGTCAAAGTCTGGTGATCAACTACCCTATATTAGCATTTTGGTGGGTCATCATTTTGTACAGCGCCCTCTCAAACAACACCCGGATGGCACCTGCACACTTTAGCTTCTAAGATACCAAACGTAGTGCCACTTTCCTGGCCACCATAATCAGGATTCTATCGGTGAATCACTGTTAATAAAGGGTATTTGCTTGCTGCCTGGTGCTTGCCTCCCCGTACCCGTAGGCTTGACAGCACTAAATACATACGATTCACTTCAGTTGTAAACCACTACCTCTCGGCTCACCTACTGTCAACAAAGGCAGAAAATCCAGTATTTGATCCCATCTTCATTTAATCCACACCCCCTACAAGAAGCAGAGCGTTGCCTGAGCCAGCTGTATAAATCACAATAATAATTTGGCAAGGACGGCTTTCAGCAACAATGGGCACACCATTTCAGCAGTTCATTGAGCCTAGTCAGCTTGATGGATTCCAGCGTGGTGTTCCTCGAGCTGCCCAGCCTCAAACGGTTCCTGCCGCCTTCCTAGATGCCATGAAGATCCGAGAGAGAGTCTTTGTCGAGGAGCAAAACATCACCGTCGAGAAGGAATTTGACGCTGATGACCCGCGCTGCTGCCACTGGGTTCTTTACGCCAGCGTGAGAAAGATACTTCAGCAAGAAATTCGCGATGAGAACGGCAATGTGATACAGGCTCGGAAAAGTGAGACGGTGTCGGAGCCGATCGGCACTATTCGCCTTGTTCCCTTCCCTCACGAACCACACCCTGAAAAGGGTGGCCGATATTGGAACGGGATCTTGGAAGGCGATGTGGTCGAAGAAAAAACCGGGGATGCCCCGGAGGTTGCTCCTACCAAGACGTTCGACGTGCATCGGGCGACTACATTTCACAATGGCCAGGAGCCATACATCAAACTGGGTCGCCTAGCTGTGATAAAGGAATACCGAAATCTAAAGATTGCGAAAGTCGACACCCAGCTTGTAAACATGGCCATTGGATGGCTTACATCGAACCCTACCTACTTTAACCCCAGCATCAAGCAGTTGGGTCTCCGACAAATGGGTGCCACCACCGAAAGGGAGATTCCCAGGTGGAATGGCCTCGTTTGCGTTCACACACAGAAGGAAAACAGCGAATTTTGGGAGGGGTGGGGTTTTAAGGTGGATGAAGAAATGGGAGAATGGTACGAGGATGGAATCCCTTATGTTGGCATGTTTACACGACTTGGAGGCAAGCCCCTCGTCTAGATTTCCAAACCATTGGACCCCATTTTAGGGCTATGACGTTACGGCTTGTATCAACAACGAATGTGGCTTTAGGAGGAAAAGAGAAGAAACCAAAAATCAATAATTAGGTGGGCGGGATTCTTTTGATGAATTGAATTGGTTTCCTACCTTATGTATGCCATGCCAATCATTCGCTTTCGCCTGGTGATGCGAAAGGGGCCATCGCGCGGACGATGACATGTGAAGTAAGTAGCCACAATGACCAAGAGGTAGTGATAATGACCGTTAAATACACAAACCAAGAGGATAACTTCTGGCCACAACCTGTTCTGTGTCTCATTTATGTAAGGTGCAATTGGACACGGAGAGGCAAGCGATATCATGTCACGAGCAAGAGAGTGAAATCATTAATGAATTGAATGAACTCTCAGGGAGCCTGACTTTTTTTATTGAGACTCTAGAGCCACGTAAGACAATCCATAGCCGCGTTCCCAGACCCGATGAACGCAAAATGCAATTCTGAAAGATTCCGGAACCACGCCAAAGCCGCAACCCCTCCAGTCATAAAACCACCGTTGCACCTTTTATCGGTTGCTCTTGGCCACACGCTCCAACTCGTCCTTCTTCTTGATAGCGTAAGAGTTGCTGGAACCCTTGGCAGCGTTGATCAGCTCCTCAGCAAGGCACTCAGCAATCGACTTGACGTTGCGGAAAGAGGCCTCACGGGCACCGGTGGTCAGGAGGGCAATAGCCTGGTTGACTCGGCGGAGAGGAGAGACATCGACGGCTTGTCGTCGGACGGTACCGGCGGAACCGATTCGGGTAGAGTCTTCACGGGGGCCGCAGTTGACAATGGCGTCAACGGCAATCTGGATGGGGTTCTGGTCGGTCATGAGGTGGATCTAGCCCTAAGTGTCAGCGCGCTGTCACCACAAAGCCACACACACGAGAGTGTCGCTGGGATGCCAAGAGGAACATACAATCTCGAAAGCGTGGGCAACAATTCGGACAGCCATGAGCTTCTTTCCGTTGTTGCGGCCGTGCATCATGAGCGAGTTGGTCAATCGCTCGATGATGGGGCAGTTGGCCTTGCGGAATCGCTTGGTAGCATATCGGCCAGCAGTGTGGGTGACGTAGACGGGGTTTCGCAGGGAAATGTAGTCACTGTTGAAGCGAATCAGATTAGCAAAGGCGCTCGCAGCGTGAGGGCATCCCCGTCGGAGGATATTTTTTCTTTATGCAAAACGTACGTCAGGGAGATGTCGCGGACCTCGACATCGTAGTCCCACTTGTTGAAGAGCTTGACGTTGCCAACCTCCTTGACAACGTCCTTGGGAAGCACCTCGTAGAGGGCGGAGTTCTCGACCTCGATCTCGCCGGCGTCAGACATGTTTGCTGTTGCAGTCGTGGGTGCTGGGACTGACGGGGACTGCGGTTAGTACTGCGGATGTCGAGATGGGATTTTCGTGAAGTTGAAGGTGGGCTCGAGTTGGAGAGGTTGAATTTTTGGTGGTGGCCCACTCGGCGAATCAGAACTCGCCAAAATTTCGGTACGTACCCACACCTGCCATTCTTAGGGCTCGGCTGCCCTGGGCGAAGTTCGGCTGGGGGCTCAAGTGGGAGGTTCTTCGGATCGCATCACCACATTTTCCTGTCTTCCACACCCAGTCGACGACAGCACATCAGATCAAAATGGTATGTGCGCGTACGGCCTCATGGAGGCGCACAACGGACAGATGACTGACCTCTTTGCTACAGGCGCCTGCTGCTGGAGCTAAGAAGCAAAAGAAGAAGTGGTGAGTACGAGCGCATCGCCGTCGTCAGAAGTGAATACTTACGCATCGCGAAAAAGGTCCAAGGGCAAGGTCAAGGACAAGGCCCAGCACGCCGTCATCCTCGACAAGAACACTTCCGACAAGCTCTACAAGGATGTGCAATCTTACCGCCTAGTCACCATTGCCACCTTGGTCGACCGACTTAAGATCAACGGCTCTCTGGCTCGCCAGTGCCTTGCCGACCTCGAGGAGAAGGGCATGATCAAGCCCATTGTCACTCACAGCAAGATGAAGATCTACAGTACGCGCATCCTTGTGGCGGGCAAAGGAATTCCCCTTTGCTCCAGAAACAAACAATACTAACAATGTCTGCAGCCCGTGCCGTTGGTGCTTCTGACTAAGTGCAATGAACGAAAAGATTTGAGTCTCACGATTTCGCGTCTGGGTGGTTTGGACGACAGACAAACCACATGGTTTGGCGGGTGTTGAAGGCAAAATAAAAAAGCCTGGTTGGGACGCTATCCATGCTCGGTGTAGCATAGGGACCGGAATTGCTTTAGCATACATGGCAACGAAATGAAAGATGTTCGAAACGACAAGCAACACTGTGTCTGCCTTCTGATGTGAATTCTGGTGGGGAAACGATTATTCAACCCCTGCGTTTTGTGAGAGTTTCTCTGGCCCTATAGGTTAGGTTTGAGATTCTCCCATCTGACGCCCCTAGTAGGCAGATTAAGACCCTCGGTCTGCTTTGATAGTAAGAAATCTGTGAATATCAGACATCGTTCACAAGTCAAAATATGGTTTTTGTGCGCTCCAGGCTCTGTGATGTTGTCGGGATTGCATTAAGCACTTGGTGACAATGGTCGTTCAGCTATGTTATGTTGAACAAACACGTATTTGGAAACTCACACCCACCGGATAGAATTACGCAAAATTCATCTCGAGTATTCCGAATACATTTTTATTCGCAACTTTGAACATGATATTGGCTTTAGTAGCGAGGTTTATGCCATGGAATTCATATCAGGATGGGCACAAGATGGGCACAAGATGGGCACAGCGTCTTGTACGAACAAATCTCCAAGGGGATCCCCTTTCTGTACTTAGGATCAAAGCCACGATGCAATTCCGGCCTCCAATAGGTTTGACTCAATTCCCAACTTCCAATAACCGTATTCCGCCATAGTTCCGACTTGTGGACATTGGGGCATGGTCACGTGAGACTAGCGATTTTGCGGGTTTTTGCCAAAATTCCATGCCTCAGGCTGTATTTGGGCTGGTCGTCGAAAGCGGCTTTTGAGGGTGGAAATAGTGCTTAGAATCACACGAACCTGACTCAAGTGAGACGATCCCACTCTGAGGATTCTTGATAGAGGCTAGGTCCAAGAACAGAGGTGTCATGGACGCTTTAATATTCGTACAGCACCGGTGCGGTTTCAAAAATGGCTGCGGTGAGTTGGCTTGGAGGAACATATACTAGGTTTGGATGACGCTCGAGCCCCAAGAGGCATCTCGATCAATCAAGCGGTGTACATATATATACAGTCGGTATAGAAGTGATGAATGCCTTGGACGACAAAAGAGAAAATCAATTGGAAGCTAGAACACGCCAAATGACTCTGCGACAAGTCTCGACGCCTCCATTGACATTCTTGGGATGGCAAAGAGGAAAGTGGGCCCAGGACTTCCGACGGGGCGGCTATTCATAGGTCAATTGGCTTTTTTTTTTTCTCTCAGATCGGCGTAATGCTACTGCTGCAGGGTTCTTGGAAGCCATTGCGATGCTCACATTTCAGGGAGACGTCTTCCGTGGAGAATTACTTGGAGGGTCAATTGATTAGTTGCTACCATGGTCATCCAAAAAATAGATGATTGAAAATGCAAAGATGCACCCAACTGTCGTTACCAAAGTCGGATATCCCGAAATAGAGATAAGACAGAGTTGCAAGCGAAAAATCTTTTTACCGATACGTACACTGTACGACGTTAAGGCGTGTCATACAGTACAGGTACAGGCCCGCAGTGTTTGCCGAGGCCAGTAGTAACCAGCAAATTACGAAGGTTGCATACTTATTTCAGGGAACACGAAGTGAGGCGGCGGTGGCGGATTCGACTTCGGTTCAAAGGGTGCCTTGACGGGCTCCGGAGCATCAGATACAGCACGCAAGAGACTCTGCTAGGTACAGGCCGCGTCGGCCGTGGCATACATAGCTCCTCCGAGGAACACCCCCCTGAAGGATGGACGGAGAGAGAGCGTTTTAGCTCGGCTTCTGTGTCCTCTCCCTTGCTGCTTGTGGAACTCAGGGGGCCGGGGCGCAGGAGATGTACGGACCTTGAAGCGCTAGACCGGAACGCTGGCGATGGACATCAAATTTTGCGTGCCCATTGTATCCACTGGAGGTACATGAGCTAGCACCCATGACGGGAATACATGCTTATTGCTCAATGTTGGTGGCAGCTGGGTGTGCCGGAAAAAATTAGCTATTGATGTTGTGAGACATTTGCTTCTTTTTTTCTGGACCATCACAAAGGGCTGAGGACCGAGAAACCCGGAAGCCAAGTTGAGGGGTGAAAAAGTACGGATGGTGAGTTTGGCAAGTTTATTGTTTTGTTTGATACTTGCTCTGAGGCCCAGCTATTACCGGGGGCTAACGGGGGAGGCCAAGATCTAATGACGCACACTGTGGGCGAAACCCCAAAGGGCAGGTCTGAGTGGATATGGTTGCCCAGGAAGGTCGTTGTGACCGCTGAGACTGCAGTGACCACGGTGGATTCTTGGTTGTGAGACGGGTCCTGGAGGTTGGCTACGACGTGGACACGGTGATGGGTTGGGGGACATGGATGAATGGATGCGATATATGCAAGACAAGTGATGACACTGTGCCACTGTGCTTTCTTTCTTCTGTTGGGAGGGACGGGGAGCCCGAGCAACGAGCAGAGGGCAATTGGGGCAAAGGAGCGGCAATTGGAGTGCTTGCTTATCGGGAGGTCCGTTGGTCCTTTGGTCGTAGCTGCGAGTCCTGTCACAGTGTGTGTTTGAGGTGGCCCATGGTTTGGGTGCCAGTACAGTACAGTTTGCAGCCCTCAGGCACTGGTGGACGGGTCTAGGTCTCGGCGAGCGACAAAAAATCGGGGTGAACCGGCATCTCAATCTCGCAGCTGGTTGCTGCCCAGGTTTCCAGGCGCGGCCAGCCTGTCCCCAAGCTGGGCTGCTGGTTGGACACACCCCCGGCGACCCACCCTACGCACCCTTCTGTGTGTGCTGAGGGGCCGTTCACTGGTTCTCGCAGGCTTTGAGCACCTGCTCCCGGCTGCCACAGGCTGAGGCGCACCCCCTGTGAGGCTTTGGCCTCAGGCCGCCGCAGTGTTGTTGCCGTGGAAAGACTGGAGAGCGGCTGGGGGCCCCAGCTCCCTTTAGCGCGGGCCGGGAAGATTCGCTCCAAAGCGCCTACCTCCAGATCCGCCGCAATTTTTTTCCCTCCCCCCCCAAACACCTCCCTCCACCCCCCGTCGGCGCAGAATTTATTTCGCTCGACCTCCCACCTTTCTTTCTTTCTCTTTCATCCCTCCATCTCCCCTCAATTCTTTCTTCGTCAAGGGAAAGTATCCGTCACAATGGCTGAGCAACAGAAGGTTCTGGGCATGCCGGTAAGTGCTTGAAGCTATTCCCCTCCTTCCCACATTTTTGCTCGATATCCGCAACGCCGTGAAATGCCGCGTCCGCGATAGCTGTTCATCCATCGACTGGAGCCCGCTCGACTCGATCGCATGCCTCAATTGGCTTCACTCGAGGTGTTGTAGCACTTTGCTGCCCCTCACGAGCATGCTCACCAGCTGGATTCCTTCTATCACGACGCTGCCTTTTGGCCGAGCACGATAACGATTGGGGGCCCTTCCGAGTTCGGATCAACGGCTAACATGTCTGTTTTCACAGCCCTTCATGGCCGACTTCCTGAGTATGTTCCATCTGACATCATCACGAGACAAGCCGAGGTGACCTTGTGTTGCCTCGTGCCTGCCCGCGCTGGCATCCATCACATCGATCCGATACTAACAATCCACATAGTGGGTGGTGTCTCCGCCGCCGTCTCGAAGACTGCTGCCGCCCCCATCGAGCGTGTCAAGCTCCTCATCCAGAACCAGGTTAGTAGCTGTCTCGGGGAGGCCTTTTACTCTGTCCGTTGACAGCTTGCCAAAATGTGAAAAAAATTGGTAGCAGTCACGTGCAGAGGGCAAACAGGCCTCACCAATTTTCCCAAATCATATCAATGCTGACAAGCTGCACAGGATGAGATGATGAAGCAGGGTCGTCTTAACCGCAAGTACAACGGCATTGGTGACTGCTTCAAGCGCACCATCGCCGATGAGGGTGTCATGTCCCTCTGGCGAGGCAACACTGCCAACGTCATCCGATACTTCCCTACCCAGGCTCTGAACTTTGCCTTCCGTGACAAGTTCAAGAAGATGTTCGGTTACAAGAAGGAGCGTGATGGCTACGCCCTCTGGATGGCTGGTAACCTTGCCTCCGGTGGTGCTGCTGGTGCCACTTCCTTGCTGTTCGTCTACTCCCTGGACTACGCCCGTACCCGTCTGGCCAACGATGCCAAGAACGCCAAGGGTGGCGGTGACCGTCAGTTCAACGGTCTCGTTGACGTCTACCGCAAGACCCTTGCCTCCGACGGTATTGCCGGTCTCTACCGTGGTTTCATGCCTTCCGTTGCTGGTATCATCGTCTACCGTGGTCTCTACTTCGGAATGTACGACTCCATCAAGCCCGTCGTTCTCGTCGGCTCTCTTGCCAACAACTTCCTTGCCTCCTTCGCTCTGGGATGGATCGTCACCACCGGTGCCGGTATCGCTTCTTACCCTCTCGACACCATCCGACGACGAATGATGATGACCTCTGGTCAGGCCGTCAAGTACAAGAACACTCTCGACGCTGCTCAGCAGATCGTTGCCAAGGAGGGTGTCAAGTCTCTCTTCAAGGGTGCTGGTGCCAACATTCTCCGTGGTGTCGCCGGTGCTGGTGTCCTGTCCATCTACGATCAGCTCCAGGTCCTCCTCTTCGGCAAGGCCTTCAAGGGTGGCTCTGGTTAAATTCCCTTAACCCCAACATCTGTATAGAATTCCTTCGGGAGAGAATGGTGGAGGAGAACTCCATTGACTGGCATGACGGTGGTGTCGGCTGGTTGATAAAAAAGGGCGAGATCGAAGTGCAGGAAGAGGGAAGTTGTAATAGATACCCGTACGCGCGGTTCTCTGCAACACTAGCTCTTCGCGGGTTAGACTGGCATAGGCTTGGCGTCTTTCTTCCTCTTGCTGTGCCTACCTTTCTAGGTCGCTGTAATTTATACACCTATGCAATGCAATTTCCCTTGACTGTATTAGAATTTTCTCAACACCTGGTTTCCTGAACTCTGTGCTGTGTAATGTGATATGATGTCCTGTGTATTGCCTCGGTAAAGCTCAATCCCACGCCTGCTTCAAAAGGAGTGACTGAGGTTATCACGACGGTGCAGCAGGTGACTTGGATGACTAAGCAATATTCATTTGCGACCCCTCCAACACGAATCAACCTCAATGCACCAAGCTCCCATAATAAAGCTGCTTGACCTTTCTTGCGCACTCCAATTGTAATCAACGATGCCTCCTAAACAATCCTCGGGCGCTCGTCGTGGTCGGCCGGCTGCGACAAGCAAGAAGCCGGCAACAGCCGAACCTGATTCCAGCAACCCATTCGAGTCGTCCGACGAACAAGGCCACGCTGCGTCGGGAAGAGAAGTACACACAGTGGAAGACGAAGAACCAGAAGCAGAAAAGACGATTCCACGAGACCTCTTAACGCGCCTGCTGCACGAGTTTTTCACCAAGGAAGCGACCCGGATATCCAAAGATGCGAATGCGGCCACGGGCAAATACTTTGATGTCTTTGTGAGAGAGGCAATCGCACGAGCGGCGGTTGAAAAGGAGGGCGGGTTTTTGGAGGTTGGCTACACTTGTGTGCTCATACTGTAAGACAAGGAGACTGACTTGTCTGGGTTTATTTAGGTTGAGGATTTGGAGAAGGTGTCACCGCAACTCCTGTTAGACCTATGAGGTTTGACTAGATGTTGATGGGAGCCCAGTTTTGGCTAGCTGGGCTAACCTGGCCGAGATGCCCTTGGTACGCGCAATCGGAACCACGTTTACAGTTTTGAATGCTAACAGACCAGTAAGATCATATTCATGTGGAATGAAGATACGAAACGCGAACGAGATTTACCGTGCTTAGATTTGAACCACCGCCGGACAAATACCCTCGAAACCGACTCTATACATAACCTAAACACTTACGTATACCATGGAGACTCGTCTTGAAATTGATCTGGGTGTTTTGGAGAACAGATGATGCGTGAAGTTATGGTAGAGGGATGGGGGGACACCATGACAAATTGCGCAGAAGCAAGCTGTTTGTCGTCCGGCAAAGTGATTATGGGCGATTCAAGAAGAGGACGACACGTGCGGAGGGTGGAAAATTCTGACTGAGGATATATTGTACGGTCGACTAACAGTAGGTGATTTCGTATCTGGGTTAATAGATAGCGGCTCAGGTACTTGGCAAACCGTTAGTGAACCTGTTAGTGCACGGCTGTAATTGCACAAATCAGGTATCGGTTTTCCAAGACGCAGACATAAATAGGTGACAGCGGCATTAGAATCGGGGTTCATGATGAATGTATTATGCATTTGGCATTTACTTCCATGTGCTTGGCAGATTGTCAGTTTGGGATGGAACATGTGACAAGGATCTTTTTGCTTGAATAAGAAGGTAGATCTGGAAGTTAGTGTCATTCTGAATCTGAGGTTGAGTAACAGACAGATCTCATGTGACGGTGTATTGAGGGAGGCATGGAGGAATGCTACGCAATCGTTTCTGGTCTGAGATGGCTCGTTGGTAGCTGATGGATGAAACAATAAGCGACAAGCTGCCTGGTCAATGTTGACATTGAGCGGTTAGATAGTTGGTAGTGTGCATCCTTTTTGGGGCTGTGACATCAGATGGGATGGTGGGTCGGACCCTTGGAGGGGCGCTGTGAAACGGGGCGTGTCTCGGCCGTGTAGGAGGCATTGGGCTGAGGCACATCCGAGAAGCCGAAGGGCTACCCCGGCCGGGCCTCGGTGGGACCCTGGACAGCTGCTTAAGGAAGACATCGTTTATTTTTATTTTTTATCCCCAATTTCGGAACGGTCCTGAGCGAGCGGCAGCGTACACGGCCGTAATGAAGTGGGCTGGAGAACCGGAACTGCATCAGCCGGGTGTGGAGACGACTCGGGATGAAAGGTCTCGGGAAACGTACACCTTCCTTCAGGAAATCGCCATGCTTCTTGTTTTTTTTAATACTTTTCTTTGCTCCCTTTTCTTTTTCTCTTGTCTGAAAGCGGAGCTGGATGACATGAAGTGGAGCGGGAATGCTAAAGCGAAAGATGTACTCGCCATTAGAGACAGGTTTGAAGCAGCCATGTTTCTTGTCGGTTCGTGACCCCCAAGTCTCACGGCGGTTATGCCAAGACCCAAAACCCTCACCCTTAGCTGCCCGTGGCGATCCTGCATCATGAGTTTCAAAGCAGCTGTATCCCATCTCCCCCAAGCCCTCTTTCTGCATGGCAGTCTCAAACCGGCCGCTTCCAAACAACCCATCGCTTACACAAGGCAAAATTTTTTCCCCAGTCACCAGGGCGGTAATGCTCCGCCGAGACGGTTACTCCATCTCGCACCTCCTGGATGCTTCAGATGTGCTTCGTAGCATGTGTTCCCAGGGAGCTTCTGGCGATCACGCGTGCTGGTTTAAATTGATGGCTGTTTCTCTGCATCTCCCTCCCTCCCTTTTTGGTTTTCTAACCAATTCATCTTGCTGCTCTTTTTTTTCCTTTTCTTTATCCCTTTTCCTTACTTTCCATTCTTCTCCGAGAGGCTAGACCTCCCGAGGCGCGAGTCGCATTCTGTCGTTTGCTTCATCTCAAGAAAGTCGTCGTCCCTTGCTTGTCACTGGTGGCTAAGCATTTCTTTTAATCTTCGCTCAACATAAACGCCCTAATACCAACAAGAATATATCACCATGCGTTTCCAATCAGTGTTCCTGGCTGCCATCGCAGGCGTGGCTAGAGGTATGGTGGCTCATGGTTTGGCAAGAATATAGCACTGACACCCAGTAGCCATTGACGTACAAGTCGTCTCCGTCGGCAGATCAGCCGCCAACCAGACCGGGCTCAAGTTCTGGCCCGAGACGGTCACGGCGCCAGTAGGGTCAATGGTGCAGTTCCAGTTCTGGGTGGGAAACCACACCATTACCCAGTCCAACTTCGATAACCCCTGCGTTCCCCTCTCCAACGTCAACTCGAGCGCCCAGGGCATTTACTCCGGCTTCATGCCTGTCGCGGCCAGCTCCGGAATGAGCATGATTCCCACTTACACTATCACCATCAAGGATGAGAAGCCTATTTGGCTGTACTGCAGCCAGGGCAAGCACTGCCAGAGCGGCATGTCCATGGTTATCAACGAGAAGTGAGTCGTGGTGCTGCCGCTATCAACAAGTACGAGCTGAGATGACTGACGCTGTGACAGCACCTCTGCCAACTCTACTAGATCCCTGAAGAACTACAAGACCCTTTCCGAGATTGTCAGCAACTCCAACGAGGTGCCTAAAGAGAGCACCAGTGGTGGTGGTAGTGGCAGTGGAAGCGGTAGCGGTAGCGGTAGTGGCAGTGGCAGTGGTACTACTACTGGCACCCCGGCCTCAACACCCTCTTCCACCCAGACGGCCGTTCCAGCTGGAGCTCCCAGGATGGCTTCTCCCAGCACACTGTTGCTCGTTGTGGCAGCCGGGTTTATGTTGCTGTAAGCAGCTTGGACGAATTAAAGAAGAGCAGGCTCTTGTCAAAACCCTTAATGTTATGTCTTGTGCTTCTGTTTATATATCCACGGCTGCTTGCAGCCTTTTCTTTTACGTCGCATGCTATGCAAGAGCTGGGGTTTTAAGCCGGGGGGATCTTGGGAAAATCGTGTTTACAACGAGTTAGCGAAGGATGGTAGTTTTTAAGGTATCTGCATTGAATTAAGGAATATTACGTTGTATCATCACAGCCCAGTTTGCAATTCACTCAGTAAGATGCTCCGGGTCATTGGCAAGTGCCGTAAACATATCATGATTAAGCATGTATTCCTTTGCAAAAGACGGAGAGGTCCAATGAATTAGCTATTTGAACAATCTACCTGAACGGACCTCCAGCGTGCACAAGATTCAGGCGGCAATAGTAAATCAGTTGTTCTCCTTGGTAGGGATTGTACGCTTCTTTCGTCCCTTCTTTGCTGCACCACAGAGCTCCTTCATAGGTTCCTTCTCGAGCCAGTTCTTGTCACGGACAAGATATCCCACCTTTTGGTACTTCTTGCTGTTGGTAAAGAAGTTGACCCAGTGGAGGAGTGCGCCGTGGACTCTCTCCTTGGCGGCCTCGAGCTCCTGGGCGCGCATGATGGCAAGCTCTGCCTCAGACCAGTGGGCATCTGTCTCGGGGTCGTCCAGAGGCATGTACATGAGTTCAACACCGCGCATGTCGGCGGTGCGGTCATCCTGGAAGCAGCCAGTCACGAAGGCGCGCGAGGCATCGCGACCGGCAAAGACGCTGTAAGAGCCGCCGGGGCCGTAGATGTGGCGGCCGTTGCTGACGTCGAAGATGATGCCGTTGAGGCAGATGTACACGGGCAGCTCCTCGTTCGAACCATCGTACTTGGCCAGCTCATCTGAAGTCAAGTAAATGGGCGGATCCTGCGGAAAAGGGACAGGTTAGACAATTGACAACTGATTAGGCACTACATCCAAGGGGGAGGGGGGGCACTCAACTGCTCCCTTCAGCACCTCCTTCCAGTAATTGACGGTCAGGACATCGGGCTTGTCCTTCATCCCCCACCACCAGCTTTCGCCGCCGCTAATAACATAGCTGATGCCGCACGAGGCCATGAACAAGAAAGTCAGGACGCGGAGAACGTCGACCCAGGGGGTGTAGTCATCCTCCTCTTCAACGCGCGAGCGGCGCTTCTTCTTGGCTTTCTTGACTTGGGAATCTGAGGAGGAATCGCGATCTGGCTCCTGCTCCGGCGCGGGCTTGCGCTGCCGCACGGTTGAGTCCTCGCTGGCCATGGTGCCGGGTTGCCTAGGCTGCGAAATTGGATTCCGAAGACAAGAGTTATGTGTCGGTGGTTTTTCGAGTGAAGAAGCGAATGGCTTTGCGAGCCGAGGATGTCGAGGTGCAAGCGAGCGTGGCCTGTTAGTGATTTGTCCTTTTGGTCCGCTCTCCAGATTAACACGAGACGAACATCCTGGGATATTCAACTCTCAATGGCTTATCGGCCTTATCGGCACTACACGCCCCTTCGAAGCGGGGTCAGCATATTTAGGACTCTATGATTGGTGAGTGGTGTGCTAGGTTAACGGCAGCCGTGCAGCTTGCATGTGGCTGCGTTGGCCGGTCAATGCTGTGGATACTTTTTTTTTTGGCGTGACATCAACAAGCCCTCCCCGTCAATAAACCCACCATCCCACCTCACAACAACTTTCAGCGCTGTTATATCCTTCACCGTCTATACTAAACCTGCCACCAACTCACACACACATACAAACACGCACACACGAGAGATCCTAGTCACAATGTCGCAGACCCCGAGCCTACCTGGTTCTCCAGGCGGGCCCCTCCAGGCCGCATCGGCGGAGCGTGTGAATCAACAGAGGGAATCCATCTTCAACAACATTCGTCAAGGCGGAGGCCGCGAGAGCTCGGTCCACGATAAAATCAGCCAGTTCAATAACCTTAGCGTTTCCCTACAGTCGAAGCAACTCGAGCGCAAGACCGCCGACGCCGCTCTCAAGCGGGCCATGCTGGGCCGCGAGGAGGCTGAGAGCGAGTCACGGAAATACAAGGACGAAGTCAAGGCTTTGCAAAAGGCCATCGAGGAAGGAAAGGACCGTGAACGAAGAGTGGGCGAACGCCTAGAGACATTAATGGTAAGCCAGGCCTGAGCAAACACCCAAGGCTCGCCCTCTCTGACTGATGCAAAGGAAAACTATGGCCGCGCCAAGGAGACGCACGCCCACACACAAGCCCTATGGGAGAAGGAGATTCGACGAGCACGAAAGGAGACGTTCAAGACTCAATCATCTATTGTCAAACTTCAGGAGGAACTTAAGTCGGCAAGAGGCACCATTAAGACGAATGATGAGAACTTGAAGCGCGAAAAGGAGCGGAGTAAGGTCCGCGAGCAAGAGGCGTTCACGGCACGCTATCAGATTGTCGGTGTCCAGGAGCAGCTTGACCAGGCCCTTGAGCGCATCAAGGTTGTCGAGCAGGAACGAGATGCTTTCAAGACAGCCGCTAAGAACGAAGAGGTTGCTCGCATTGCCGCCGAAGGCCGAATCCCCCTCCCTCCCACAGACAGCGCCGACGACGAATTCGCCTCACCGAAGAAGAGAAAAGAGCCTCGCGTGTCTCTATCAACATTGGAAATTGTGTCGTCAGCAGCCAGCGAGGCCGAGATTGACGAGCTTGCTGTGCAGCTGCAGTTTGAACGACAACGAGCGGACCGTGCCCAGGAGATGGTCGAGTTCCTTCAACTGGAATGCCAGCTGCGTTGCTGCCCATGCACTAAGGCCAAGTCACCACCCCGCCGCCAGAAGAGACGGAGCTCAATTGGCCTCGAGAGCCCCCATGACAAGGTGGTAAAGCTGAACACATCGGATTTTCAGGATCGGGCCTCGGTGCCTCCTCGTGTTGAGGAGCCCGCGGCCCAACGTGAACTCAAGCCCCAGCGCGAGGAAGAGTCCCAGGAGGACGTCACCCCTGGACCGGCCGCACCCAGATCTAAGAAGGCCCCTCGTCTGAGCACCATCTTCTGCCCCAAGGAGGGCATTTTCCGCACCGTGTCTGAGCAGGAGGCTCAAGCATTCCAAGCACACAGCCGTGTTGAAGCAGAAGGAACTTTTGATCCTAGGACCGGGCTGGAGGCTGTTCAAGAGCCTCGCCGCGAATCCCAACCTGAGCCTTCAAGGGCTTCAGTGGGCCAGCGTGCAGAGACCGAGGTGGATGAAAGGGAGCGAAACCCTCGTATGTACGCGCGAACCCCGTCTGTGGAACCCCCTTCCTTCGCACTCCTAGCCCAGGAGCGTGCCTCCCTCGCCTCTTTGCTTGATGCTCCCCACGAGGACCCCTATGATGAGATCCACTCGGCCCCCTTGCCTTCCATTCCAAGCATGCCTGACGTTGCTCCGGAAGCCCGCGCCGATGGTGACGCCGAGTCCGCCGACACACGGCCCCACACTTCCAACGCCTTTTATACCGTCACCACGACGACCTCAGTGCCGATCCACGACGACACTGCCCGAAACAGCGCATCATTCAACGAGCGCCTTCGCACACCGTCCCGTGACAGGGCCACATTCGACCTGAGCAACCCGGCCCTGACCCCGACTATGACACGGGAGGAGGCCCTTGCCAAGATTCGCGAGCGTCGCGGCCGCGCCCGTTCTATGGCTCAGGGCACCATGACGCCTCATCGCAAGATGGTTCAAGGCGTTGAGCGTAGGAACATGAGCGCGCCGACGAGCAGTATGACCGCCGCTGCCTCAAAGAAGCGGTGAACGCCCTCAAGACATTTCCGGGCTGGTGCCTGTGACACGACGTGACGAACCTCCTCCCAACTATAGCATTATCTCACCTTTCCTCCCCGGTCGGAGTCGATGTTTAGAAAGATTGTGGCCACCTACTCCTCCTAACGCCACTGCGAACTTGTTTCCTGTTCTGTAGCCTTGTATCGGTTTTTGCATTTTGGCTAGGCGAAGGAGGCGTTTCTTACGAATTGTTTTTTTTTCTCCACCACTGGTGGTTTTTATCTTAATGCTTGTTGGACGACAAAAGCAGAGCCAGGACATTTTGGGGGGGCGTGATAACTTTGGTGTCTCCGTGGGCGGTGCTATTAGTTGCTCGTTTTGAGTTTGGGTTTGATGATGCATTTGATATATGAGGGCTCATGTTTCCTTATCTGCTCCGTCGAAGTAATCGGGTGGCTTGGTGGCCGTTTATATGCATTTGTTTTTGTGCGTTTTTCTAGCATTTGGTTTTTCTTTTTTGCTGTTAGCAAAATCACCCCAAAATTAACTGTTTGTTCCGTTAAAAAAACACCCAAGGAGCTTAACGTGATGGGCATGGTCAGCCCTGGCCTGGTATCACTTGTACTATTACTTGCTTGTACTATCACCTGTATTATCAGAGGTGAAGCCGCAAGGCGTATGGAGAAGAAAAGGGGGAAAAATGGTATCAAATTTGAATCAAGAACTAAGTGCAGATATCCTATATGTGCCTGCCATGCCGTGTGTGTGTGTGTGTGTGTACACTATCCAGGACCTTCAACTCCTATGCTGGATGAACTCCCTTGTTCATGCCCTTTCAAATAACAGCAACACCCCTTTTTACCCGTTTAGTCAATCAGTTCTGTAAAACAAACAAAACAAACCAAACCAGAAAGAAAGAAAAAGAACCAAAGATACGTCCATATTTGAGTCCTCTTTCTTCAGCTAGCTGCCGAGGAACCCTCTGGCCATGTTGCGGCCTAGCTGGGAGCTGACGGCGTCGAGCTTGACAGCGACGAGGACGCACTCGACGGCGCTCTTGCTGCTCTTTGAGCTCTGGATGCGGAGTCGCCACTGTCCTGTCATGACGGTCCACTCTTCGTCACCGCTGGGAGGGACGCTGCCGTCGGTGCGTCGACGCTTGCGTGGGTTGGCGGCTGCGGCGGTGGTTGTGGAGGGGGGGATGACGCCGTTGCCGATGCTGCTGGCGGGTGAGTCGACGGCGGAGAGAGGCGCAGGCTCCTCAGCGGGGGGTTCGCGGGCGATGATGTGGTCCTTGCCGTCGAGGACGATGGCCGACTCGGAGTCGAGGACGACGCGCACGAGATCCTCGCTCAGCGGCGTGTTGCCAGGCGTCGGGGGCTGGGAGCCGGCGCCGCCCGAGGCCATGAGGAGGCCGAGGGGCTGCGTGGTGGGCGGCAGGTTGAGCTTGGTGGCAATGACCTCGAAGAGCTTGGCGACGCGGGCCTTTGTGTCCTTGAAGAACTCGGCCCTGGGGACGCCGCCGCTGGTGAAGTGAATCTTGGTCATTTCGCCGCCAATCTCGAGCACCAACTCGGCGGGCTTCTCGTCAACATAGGGCCGGGCGTACTGGACCCAGCCGGCGACAGGCTCGGGTCCCTCGTTGAGCACGCTGATGCCGCTCTTCTGAACATTCTCAAGGCGTAGCACAATCTCCTCACGCCGACGGGTCGAGTTGTAGGTGATGGAGTGGGGGATCAAGCGCTGCTCGAGGCCCTTGAAGTGGAAGTAGCGGGCGTCGCGCAGCAGGTCCTGGCGGTGCACCTCGTCGCGGATGCGCACCGGGTACCCCCTCAGGAGGCGGAGGAGCTCGGCGAAGGTGTCGGCGCTGCGGTTGGGCACCGACGGCGGGAGGATCGAGGGCGGGCGGATGAGGCCGTCGCGGTCGAGGCCCGGGAAGAGGTCGTCGGGCCGTGAGAAGAAGACGGCGAAGCCGAGCGAGAAGAAGTTGGGCGAGTTGCCCGGGTCCGTGAAGATGTCGCGGGGTATCTGGAACTCGCGGTGGCCAATGGAGATGAATATGCTCTCCTCGTATAGCTGCGAGATCAGCTTGGGCACTAGGATAAGGCGAAGAGAGTCAGCACAGGCTTCAATTGCGAGGATACACGCGCGTGTGCCCCGGAGAAACACATCTCGACAAGGAGAAAAAAACGTACAGCTGTAGAACTGTGCATCTGAGAACAGGCGCACAAAGTGCTGGCCGTCGCGAGGCTGCACATGGTAGCCCTGGAGGTGAAGCGATATGTCACGGAAGATGACGGGGTCGCGATCGATGTAGAGGGTTCGGATGTGGGCGTTGGACCCTTCGCCATTCTCCTCAGCCGCGCGAAGCTGGCAGAGAAAGTACTGCGAAAAGTACGAAGGGGCTATTTATTTCCATGGATAGGTCAGTGACTGCGCGATTGGGATCAAGACGAGGTTGCTGCTGCTCGGGGCGCATTTGGGAGCCGGCTCGGGCACGAGAGAGAGAGAGATAGAGAGGGATAGAGGCAGATCGCAATGACGTACCGTCGGACGAGAGCGAGGCGCCCGAGAGCTTAAACAGCTCGCTGCCGATCTGGATGGGGAAGACGCGCTCGTGAGGGAGAATGTGCGGGATGCGAGCGATTGTCGATTCGGAGAGCGGCTCGACGACGGTGGGAGCGCTGGCGCCAGCGTCCGACGAGGCCACCGACTCCATTGGTGATGGTGGTTGTGGTGGTGATGGTGTCGCACTGCTTATTTACTCGTGACTCTTTGTGCTTCCTTTTTTTCTTCCTCTTCGGTCCCCCCTTTTTTGTGGAATTTCTTTTTTTTTCTTCTTCTCTGCTCACGGCTGCGTATGGCTCCGGTCGCACGGAGGAGCCATACCTTCGAGGGCGGGTTGATGCAGGTCTCGGCGAGCTGAGATAGGATGGATTTATAAAAGGGCTAGTACGCTTTCTAGCGGGTTTCGTCGAGTCCCCCCATGCTAGCTGAGATACATGCAGCAGCTTGCGCCACAATTTAACGGCGTGGCTGGTGGAACATTCACCATGTTGGGCAATGAATACGACCGTTGTGGACGCAAGTAGACAGGGTGCAGCTCCTTCAGAGCTTCGGATCACTGCGTCTTCGTATCATGTCATTCATGGCTTATGGTATTCATTTTCATCCCGCCTTGTCTCCCACACTTGAGACATGACGCCTGCTAGCGAGGCCTTTTCTGCTGCTGTGCTACCCTTCAATCAAGCCAAACACATTCTAATCACTCCTTCATATAATGAATATCGTTGCTTGTTGTGTCTTTATTTGATGTCTTTGGTCCATGCGCTGTCTCGTCGCTCTCATACAACAAACATGCTGGTATCTCAACCAACTTCAAATCCCTTGGAGTGCCAGATAACTTTGAAAAGAAAATAGGATTCACCCATTGTCTTACGAACCATTTTCCTTGCTCAAATGCTTAGTTGATCTCTTTCATCGGCTCATCAATTCGACGCCGCTTCGCACAACACCTACAACCGCACCAGTCTGGATGGCCTCGCTAGCACCACTGGCAATTCGATGTTCAATATCTGCCAGGCCGTCCAACCAGGTGATCATCACCTCGGCATTCACCTCCAGCTTGGTCAGCTCCTCTGACAAGGCTGTGATTATGTCTGCCAGGGCCAGACCCTGCGAAACTTTGAGTGCGTTGATGGTGTTCAAGCAGCTCGTCACATCGGCCGTGTTGAGCAGGGTCGCCACAATCTCCTTGATGGCATCTGGGGGAGGTGCAGCAATGCAATTGTAGATGGTTTCCGTTGTGATATTGTCTCTCTTAATCTCACTCTCGGGGATCTTGGGGGCGTCCCTGGGTCTGAGCGGTGTGCCTATGGGGCGTCGTGTTAGCGGAACTGAATGTGACATTTTGGCCTCCTCGACTCACTTGATGCATGGCATGCTTGCAAAACGTTCAGAGCTCTTCGCATGTCTCCCTTACTCAGCTTGACCAGAGCATCCACAGCCTCGCCGCCGATATTCACCTTTTCCTCATCCACCACCTTGTCCACCAAGACCCGGATGTCGCCCTCCTTGAGCGGACTGAACCGGAATCGTGTGCATCGACTCAGGAGCGCAGGGCTCAGCTTATGAGCGTAGTTGGCAATAATACAGAACCGTGTGTTGGCTGTATACTTTTCCATGATGCGTCGAAGCGCCATCTGCGCGGTGCTTGTCATGGCGTCGGCCTCGTCCAGGATGATGAGTTTGAAGCCCGCAAGCACACCAGCCTTACCCGCAGAGCTGGCACCCATTGTGAAAATCTGCTTCGTGCTCGCAAATGTCTTGATCTGCTCGCGCACAACATCGATACCTCTATCGTCGGAGGCATTCAGCTCCAGGACCATCTGTCGCATGTTGGCAGCGCCATAGATTCGTCGCGCGAGGGCGAGAATGGTCGATGTCTTTCCGGTACCGGGGGGGCCATAGAGGAGGAGGTGGGGGAGGCGGTTGGAGTCAACGAACTTGTTGATGGTCGCGAGGATGTCTTGGTGGCCAGAAACATCATCGAGCGAGTTTGGGCGGTACTTTTCGATCCTATAGATATGTCAGTGAAACGCTTTGGAAGCTCCATGTCGTCGCTTGTTCGTACCATGGCAAGCTATCTTCCGCCTCGACAGGTAGATTGGCAACACTTCGCTTGCCCTTTGTTGCTGCAGCCGAAAAAGTAATGTCCTTGGGGGCGGCTCCAGGACCATCAACGTCCATCTCATCTTCAAAGTCCGACATTGTGGCTGTGGAAATATTTTTATTGCAGTCAAACGAGCTTCAAGATTGTCGGGTGGGATTTTTTTTTGGGCGATGTAGCTGGGTCAATTGCTGTGAGGTCATGGTAAGTGGCTGAGGACGCGTTGCGACCGCGTCTGACCGTGTTGGTCAATTAAAGACCCTGCCAAAACAGGCACCGAACCAATCCCTGCCAGCCACCCCTCTTCCTCCAACAAGCTCGCTGAACAAAAACAGAAGTGGCAAACATTGGAATAAAATAAAATAAAATACGCAGATGATTGTAAACTACGTGGAGTGATAAATATAGCCAGATTCCAAAATTCCGCAAAGGGGAAAATACGTCATTTCGTCATTATCAATGAGATGTAAACCAAGTGCCATGTCCGATGTGAATGTACACTATCATGCCGTCCAATCATCCATCGTTTCTCACAATCCCTTTTGCTCAAGGCACTAGGGAGCACATTATATAGTGACGTATCAAAGCCCGATCTCACAGCAGCGGCATGCGACTGTCCTAATACCTGTAGCCATGCCGTGAAGCTCGCTTTCGTCATGCCCATCATCCCAAATACAACGCCAATTATTCGTCACCGCCCTATATGTGCATCAAGAAAATGTCTAAACGAATTACACCCACGAGACGGCTAAAATGGTGTTTATTATGCCAATGTCTCATTATACCACGCCTAGTCTCATTTCATTTCGGCCTGGAGATGGTTGGTGCCCAGTCCCACAAGCTCAAAAGTCATGGGAATCATGGCGACGGCGAACCAAGCGATACCTGCGAGAGTGTTAGTATAGTCAAGACGAAGATAGACCAAGAAACCTACCAGTATAAACAACAAGTTTCGTCACTACTTCCACATCATATCGTACTCGAGGTTTTACCAGCTGGGAAAACATTTCCTGCTCTCCTAGGCCGTCTTCCTCGGTCACGACAATCTCCGGTTGGTCTTCGACTGGCACGGGCGATGCAGAAATGTCGCCATTTCCAACTACTCTTTCATATTCATTTGCGCCAGGCGCCTGGGATCCTGACGCCACGGCTGCCTTGTCGGAATGGTCCTCGTGAATATTGTGTAGTTCCATATTACTTGACTTGCTCTTCAAGCTAGAGTTGCTACCAACACTCTCGCGTCGCTTCCGCTCACGGTACGCCAGCGTTTCATAAGCGTCCGCGGCACTCTGAGGGCCAATCGAAACTGATCGACCACGAGTGGTAGGGTAGCGGATACTCTCTACCATGCGTGGGAAGTCCGAAGCCGTGGGGAAAAGCGTATCGATTCGAGATCCGGGGGGAACAGACTTGTATCTGCTAGCAGGTGTGAAGAAACGGCGGGGCATGTTTACGCCAACTTGCTCAAAAATACGGAAGAGGTGTGGAAGGAATTTGAGAAGCAGAGGTTTCATCGTCTCTCGCCAGGCGAAGATGATGAGAACACCAAAAACGATCCTAGCAATGTTGGCCACCAAACCAAGATGCGTGACATCAATGGTGCTGTCGCCATATGCATGCGTATTCCAGGGCGACAACTCCATTTTTCCGTATGTCCAAGTACCAAATTCGAGACCAATAACAACGCCAGCAAAAGCGACACTATCGTCATAGCAAGGACAGTCATCAGCAGGTTCCGGGTGGATGCGCACTAGAACAAGAATGATAAGAGCCGCCACAAGCGGCGCCATCCAAGAACTCTCGTGCATGTATTGGTCCAGCGGGGGTCCATAGTAGAATTCAAGCCAGGAAATACCAGCACCCATGATAGAACCAACGATAACGTCAAGAAACCCGTGCATGCCGCAGTAAAGGCGGCCAAAGATGATAGAGACGGCGTAAAAGTACGACAGAAATTCGAGAGTCAGTTTAGTGGTCGCCGGGAGCGTATTGTCGGGACTTCGCAAATAAAGGAGTGCGTACACAGCGACAGACACTGCATTAGCACTGTGCGTGGAAGGAAAGCCGTATTCGAGAGCAGCGGAACCAGACATGGTGATACGGTGTAGCGGTGGGGAGAGCGGGCGTGGAAGAGAGTAAAAGTCCTTAATAAACCCGGTCCAGAAGACACCGAGGGCCAGAATATGAACAAGTCTGCACAGGCAAAAAAAAGTACATTGTTAGCATCTATCCTCGTTGCTTCCTGTCGGTGAAACGAGAGGGCATTTGGTGGGGGAGCGGCGCATCGCAAGTACACCCAAAAAAAAAAACAGCAGTGACGTACCCTTTGCCAAAGGCAGCATAACCACACCAGAAACATATAGGAAGACCAATCATGAAAAATGTATGAGTTCCGAGGTTGGCAGTTATAGCAAAGTAGCTATCGAGAGCCGGTGTCCGCAACTTTTTCTGCATCCAGGCGAGGTAGGGTGTCTCCAATCGAATAAGGGGCAGCAGCTGCTGGCGCAACGAGTACCGCCATTTTGGCAAGGCGCGCTTGTCTGCGGAAACGCACGATTAGCAAAACGCATGCCTCTGTCAGTGTGGGAGGGCGGAGAGCAGCTCACAGTGGTCGAGGCTCCTCAGCCCAGCATCGGGCGCCACATCGCCGTCCTTGGCCGCGGTTGCAGGTGAGGTGGTGGCCGTGGCCGTGGTACTGGGCGGCAGCGGGGCATCGCGTCGCATGTCGCTCATGATGAAATGGGCGGGGGCGACGCGGGGCGGTGAGGAGAGGGACGTCGAGGACAGGAGATGCGACGGTTCGACGCCAATGGCAAGGAGAGGGAGAAGATGCAAGGTCAGGTTCGAGGAGGGAACATCGAGGTTGGAAACACGTGGGGAAACGAGCACGGAAGCAGACGGACGTAGGGCCCCGGCTGCGGTTGGGGCCGCCGACTAATAAGGCCAGCCGGGGCACGCGGCGAACAGGCTCTGAAGAAACGGAACGAGGGACGAAAAGGTTAAATACGCAAACAAAATACGGTCCAAATCGCCGTCGGGCGATAAAATATCAACCGCACGAGTGGGCAAATTAGCAAGACATGCTGCCGGCCTTCATCTTCGTTTCTCAACCCGGCCACACCAGACGATGGGCAATCACAAAAACAGCATGAGGGAAACAGCTGACATCTGTTGACATACACTCGACCAGCCGAGGCGGAGACGGTTGGTCCTTGCTGATCCAACGCTGCGCCCGCTTCAGGCGCCGCCGCGCACACCCTATTTGTTGGATCACACCCCTGCTTACTTCTGAGGGGCCTGGTTTGACGTACAGACAGACGGATATGAGCCTGGAGGGGAGGTATATTCAGCCGGTGACCTCGTGTGCTGAGGCAGAATGTTAAGCCACGTTGGCTATTTTCTAGTCTTCTGCACGCAACTTGGTTGGTTCACTAACACGTTTGCTGGAGCCGTAGATTGTCATAGCCTTCTCCTGCATTGCGATAAGCACACCAGTTATGTTGCATCATGAGTTCAAATATTGGGACTGGACCATGCATTACAAAAGGATAAATCCATGGAAACAGATAAAGACTGCGACCGTGTCACTTTTACTTTGGTGCCTTAAATCATCTGTTTAGTCGTCGAAACCACAGTGGTTGCCCATATCAACATGAATGTAGACATTTTTGAGACCATCGCCGGCGCAAATCCCATGTCTTGAACCTACAGTGACACACGTACAAAAAGCATCAATAATCCCCCAGCGACGGGAAGGTTGGGTAAAACAAACATACGATTTTAGTGTTTGTGAGTGACTCAGGCTTGTATTTCCATGCCTTTTACTTTTTGCGTTCCTACTTGTACGCACTCGGGCGTGTCATGAGTCTCCT
This sequence comes from Calonectria pseudoreteaudii, assembly GCA_001879505.1. Taxonomy (NCBI): domain Eukaryota; kingdom Fungi; phylum Ascomycota; class Sordariomycetes; order Hypocreales; family Nectriaceae; genus Calonectria; species Calonectria pseudoreteaudii. Next base: position 1,050,883 of record KV875231.1, read on the forward strand.
CCCAGGGATTGTTAGAGCGCTGTGGGCATGCCCCCACTAAGAATGCCTTGTACGGCCTGAGGCCCAACGCCTACGGTGGCCAACTGAGACCCGCTACCTCGGAAGCACTCCCGTCGCTGGGTATCCAGACTAGAAACACCACATGGTTCTGCCAGCTCTCTAAACCAAGTCTGTAATTACTCTTCACATCTTTTGTATTCCCAACCCTCTGGGCCTATACCTCCATCACACACCCTCCAACCAAGTTTCACCATACGCCCGCTTCGTTTCCTCCATCTAAGCATACAATGGCCTTCGCTGGCAAGCATTGCGCCGTCGTGGGCGGCACTGGCCTCATCGGCTCCCACATTGCCAGAGCTTTCGCTAGCCAAGGCGCTGTCGTGTCCCTACTAGGTCGCTCCGCCATCCAATCCCGGTCCAAGATCGGACCCCTATTAACACCCTATGTCCCTCCGCCCTCGTCTCCTTTGGACGAGACTATTATTCAAGCTCGATCCAAGTCCAGCGAGACCCCATCGCAGCATCGGTTCATTCGTCTTGATGTCTCCCGGCGAGAGACTATCAAAGATGTTTTTGCTGGGAAGAATAAAGATCAAGTATGCCAATCTGCGCCTGAACCTACTTCAATCGATCAATTTCCTAGTTCACAATCTCATCAGCGAATAACATGCTCATTGCTGCACAGGATCAAGATGTAGTTGGTCCAGTTGATATCCTAGTCAACTGCGCCGGCATCTCCCAAACATCCTTTCTCAAAAGAACCTCTGAGGATACGTTGAGCGACATCGTAGACACCAACCTCATGGCTACCATGCTTGTTTGCAAGCACGCCAAAGTCCGTCCTCACGGTACTTCACACTTCCTCAAAACCTAGTGGTTCAATCTTGACTTACACACCCCAGGATGTATCATTAACGTCTCTAGCCTCATGGCCACTAAAGGCGGTTCTGGAGCCACAGCTTATGCCGCTTCCAAAGCAGGCGTGGTCGGTAAGTCAAAGAGATCCTTCGTAAATCGTTCCACCTCTCCATTTTATATGATTGTCCACATTTATAATACAATGCCAAAAACGAGCCCGCTCTAACGACGTTTTAGGCTTCACCCGAGCCCTCTGCCATGAGCTCGGCCCTAGATCCATCCGTGTCAATGCTCTACTTCCTGGCTGGATCGCCAGCGAAATGTGGGATCGTAAGTATGCCCTTTTTTCCCCCTGTGACCGGCCCTCCAAGGCCTCAAAAACAAAACTCCCTTACATCCAGAAGGGCTGATGCTAAAATGTACACATGCCGTTCTAGACCTCAAGCCAGAATTGCAAACAGCTTTCCTCAAAGATACCCCACTGAACCGAGTAGGCGATCCAGAGGAAGTTGCAGATGCTGCCATCTTCCTCGCCTCAAACGCCTTTGCCAATAATTGTGTTCTCAATCTTGATGGTGGATTGAGCGCTGCATGATGCATCCATTGCGAATGCAACCGCATGTAGTCCAAACCAATTAGTCGTCAATAACAATCGCACCACCAGCATCCTCTACCACGACGACGTCCGTTGCAGCTGTGGAGAGCTTGGTCTTCTTCAACGGCTGCTCGTCGTCGTCAGGGTGAGAACGTTTCACGCCCTTGGGCTGGACCTCGACTAAATCATCCTCATCATGCTGACCATTCTGGTGGCCGTTGCCATTCGCGTGGCCAGGCTCAGGCTTCTTGGGTTTCCGGGGAATCTGCGGCGTTTCGAGGAATGTCGCCTCGATGGCCTTCTTGTCGGCATCAAAAGTCCTGGTCTTGTTAGTCATATATCCAAATAGTTGTTCAGGGTCTACAAACCCTTCTTGAACATTTATGATGACGTTGACAAAAGTGTCATCATCATCCTCATCAATGATGGTCAAAAAGTTGTCCTTTTTAATCCCTGTCATGCTTCCGTTAGACAAATAAACGAGCGCGTACTACTGCAGAGCAACTCACCCAAGTCGCAAAGTTTCTTTGGGAGATTGTCGGTTTCATCAACGTCGTACAGTACGCCCACATCGTTGTTGACGACAAATTCCTTATCTCCAAAACCCAACTTGACCTTGATGAAGTCTTCCACAAGATCATTGAGAGTCGCGCGAGACAGATCCACGACCACGTTTGCATAGAAGACGCTGCAGACCGGGCAGTCGGGGTTGGGCTCTCGCGAAATATCTGGAGCAAGAAGGCGCGCTGGGGCAAATGGGGTCAGGAAAACCTAATTATCACCAACGTTAATACACAACTAGAGATGCTGTCGCCATGGTTTTCTCACCTCCTTAGATTGTTTGTATTCGTCTTTCAAAACCTTAAACGATTGCAGCACGCAAAGGCCAGCTACAATTGCGTTGGTGGTGGCGATTGCTGGGATGATGTTGCCAGCCATCTGTTTGATGTCGAACCGTGATTTGCGATCAATACCAAAAATGGTGGAGCGAATGTTAGCACTAGCAGCGACAAAGTCAAGAGTGTCAATATCATCCTTGTCGAATGTGATGATAGGCTCGGCATCCTGGGGACTCTTATTGCTCTTGAGCTCAATAATACGCTTGCTCAGTCGGTCAAGGCTGTCATTAAAGACCACGAGACTCTCCTCCAGAGACCAGATCTTTTGGTCGTTATTCAGAACAACATCCTTTGATGCAAGGACATCAGCAGCTTGTGATAAGAGGGTCTCGTATTTCAGAGGCTCTGGCGCACGCCTGGATTTCCACATGTCCTCAACGGAACGCAGTCGTTCGATGTCGGCAGTAAAAACTTTGTGGAATAGCATCTGTGCGAACTCGGGGGTGCCCACTGCATCTCGTATCTTCTTTAGAGCTTCAGACTCTTTCTTCAACTCTTCGATTTCCTGGACTATTCCTGTTCAGCTACCGACTACAAGTGGTGGTAGCGGAAAACTTACCATTGTCGCCGTCGGCCGTGTGGTCAAACGCGGACTGGTCCTCGCTGGTGCCGAATATCTCGCTAATAGGATTGTTAGTCGCCACAACCGGAATAGGTCAGACAAGTACATACTTGAGTAGATAGCTCTTGCCCCAGACAATGCAATGAATAGGCTGGCTGGGGGTGCTCCGAATGGTGCACACGGGGAACGACTTGGGTGTTTCCTTGGGTGTGCAGTCGTAACACGCCGTGACGCCCTTCTTAATCACTTGCACCTGACCGTTGAAACCGGTGGTGCCACTCTCAATGAGTGGAACATCGGCGGCCAAACACATCTTGTTGACATGTCTTCTTGCTTCCAAGTTATCGAGGGCATTGAATGCGATGCGAAATTCGCGGAACCACGAGACAGTGAATTCGGCGTCCTTGATGTTGGCATGATGCGCGACGATCTTAACGTTGGGGTTGAACTTCTGGGCAGCCTCCTTGGCAACCTATCGTTACGTTAATCGGTGTGGCGTACCGGGGCAGGAGGTCGATGGATCGTACGTACCAAAGCCTTGGATTTCTTGATGTGCTCGTGACGGAATAGGAACTGTCGATTCAGGTTTGAAAGATCGATGGTGTCGAGGTCGACGATGTGGATTTCGCCGAAGCCTGTCAGCACCAAGTTCTTGAGGAGCTCGCAGCCAATGCCACCAGCACCAACCATGAGCACGCGGGCCTGCGCATACATTGTTAGCCATGGGTTTTTGGTATCCGCGTCGAGGTGATGGATCGGGACACAGAGCAAGACAGCGGATCATGGCCATCGGGAACAAAGCTGACGGTGAGATGCGTGAGGTGGTGGACTCGGGGAGACTCGAGGAGGAATCGATTCGGGGGAACATGCCTGCTTGACAGAGGTATTGAGACTCGCGCCGAGCGACTGATGGTTGAATCTGTCGCGCGGCACGACAGCAGCTCGTCGCTGAGGTCCGTTGTTGGGCGCAACAGCCTGCTGGGGCTGCTGCTGGGGCTGTTGAGGCTCTTGATGATGCTGTTGTTGCTGCTCCGGCGCCGTAGCCACGGGCGCAGGCTGAGCGTGGTTCACAGGGTTGGTCGCATCCATGATCGACGGCAGCTTCGTCGTTGGCGCTCAACAGACGCGAGGGGACGAATCGAAGGAGGGGGGGCTGCAGATTAAGACGGCTGCGCGCATGCAGTTCGCGAGAGATGAAATGTCAAAGTCAAGGTCGCGTGTTGGCGTGCAGCTGGAGCCGGGTCTAGGTCCAAGTGCAAGTTAGGCGGGTTGGCTGTAGCAGTGAATCAGTGGATGCGGCTTGGTGGTGAGAGCTGGGACACCCATACCTTGCGACCAATGACGTTGCTGCTCAGCTGCTGGACGCTCACTGATGGGCCCCGAATGGAGCAAAACCTGGTCCGCTGATTGGTGGCCTTGCCAGCTTTCTGCGCTGCCGCCCGCTCTCACTGGCAGCAGCTGTCAACAGGTCGGCAGAGCACCGGCCAGGGGAATGAAGATCAGTCCTGAGGGCCTGTGAGTGATGCAAGCAGCGGCACCGTCAGTCAATTGGGCCGCCTATAGATGGGCCTTTGTGGGTTTTTATGCCTGTTGGTCATGCCATGCTCCTATCAATGGAAGCAATGCGTAGGAGCCTGCCCGTTCATCCACACCTAAATGAACACCCTATTCTTAGTTCCCCTAGCCCTCCCGACGCCTCTGACCGCGGGGTTGGCCCAGGCCAGGCACACTGTATGTGCCTGACTCTGGCCAGTTTTGTGCCCCACGAAACAGATTCTTGAGTCAAAAGGGCCCAGACCGCGCCCGAGGAAGGTCTCACTCACCACCCTGTCTCCTCGGCATTTCTAATCTTATTTTTTTATCCTTTATGTTGCGTTCCTTCATTTGCCTGTTTTATTTCTTTTCATAGATTCACATTAGCCCTGGGATCCTCTGGAAATAATAATAACCATGTCTGACGACGAGGCCGACCCCGAACTCCTCGACCTCCTTCGCAAGCACCTGAATGGGAACATTCCTAACGACACACCTGAGGCTGAGACTGGGGTCCTCAAGTCTGTCGAGCATGTCTACGACACCTGTGTCGATGTCGCTATTGACATGCGCTCCTCCAAGAATGCTGCTGAAGCCATCTATTCCCAGATGCAGAAGAAGGGATACTCGACATCCACGTGGTCAGAGAATGAGTTACACCCCAAGGAGAAGGACGAGAACACCGTTGACTTCATCTTCACCATGGATCTGCTAAACTTTTCCTTTTGGTCCGAGCTGCCTGATGACGAGAGGTTTGCCATCGAGTACCGCGGGAAGAGATGGACGGGATATTGGAGTCTAGTCGCAGCACTCCAGCGAGCCCTCGACGAAGGTTCGCCACCTGCCCCCACGACGACTTCATAATATTGACCCTGGCCCCGGGCCGCCGTTCCAGGAATCCCCATCACCGACCCCTATTATTGGGTGAATAAAGAAAAGTGCAACATGGAATCCTTAAAATACGTATTCCGGTCTTGTACCGAAGAGGAGATGCCTATGTTGCAGGAACGGCTTGACTGTCTTTACGAAGCAGGCCAAATCCTCGCTGATGTGAATTCCTCCGAACCTATCGCATTTGAATTAAACTAAATCACACTCGTAGTACTACGACAGCTCCGTTACAGAGCTCCTCTCCATCGCTGAGGGCTCGGCCGCTTCACTGGTCAATATACTTGCTGAAGAATTCAACTGCTTCCGCGACGAGCACCGCTACGAGGATGGCAAAATGATCAGGTTCCTGAAACGAGCCCAGATTTTAGTTGCTGATCTTTGGGCTTGTTTCAACGGCGAATCTTATGGAAAATTCCACGATATTGACAAGATTACAATGTTTGCTGATTATCGCATCCCCCAAATCCTCATCTCATTTGGCGCACTGTACTGTTGCCCAGGTATCACCACAGCCATCAAGGACAAGAAGCTCATAGAAAGCGGGTCATCATGGGAGATCCAACTGCGTGGTAAGTACTAACGAACGAAAAAAAAAATTAAATGAAGGTCTCCAGTTAAGACTAATGCACCGCAGCTTGCAGCATTTGGTGTGTCGAATTAATTCGGCGAGAGATCAAGCGCAAGCATCCCGATGCCCACATCAATGCGATTTTGATCGACTTCTTCCTCTATGATACCGCAAAGGAACGGGAGGCTGCAGGACAGGAAGAAATCCCTCACCATCGGACGAGAAGCATATGGTATTAGGATGAAACATCAATAACTTTCAATTTCAGGCCGCCCATGGCACCCTTCATGATAGAATTAGGCATATACATATAGATTTAGTGATTTTTGGTCAATCATATCGAGTTCATAGAGCAGGAGAGTACAAAATACAGAGCCCTATAGACATCAAGAACTTCTTCCCCCAAAACGCCATAGCTCCCCTGAAGCAATATAGCCATTAAGTCGAGCAAGAATTATTGCCCGATTGCTGTTGAGTTGAGAATTTCGTCCATGTGGGCAACGCGAGTCTTCTTGTTGCCTTTATTCTCTTCATTAAGTAGCACAGCGAACACTTCTACAGGGGGGTTGAGGCCGAGGCGCTCAGCACGCTGCCATCGCTTCATACGGGGCATTCCGACGCAGGGCTACAGAGTTTAGCTGAGTAGACGTGGAGCAACGGCATTCGTAAACTTACTCCATATTGTGAGCTCACATCAAAGTATCGCAGAACCTTTTCTTCAATGGACAGGCCTTCTTGATGGAGACGTGGTGTCTTCCACTGGTTCTCAATTGAGCGCCAGTACTTCTTGATTTGCACCTCGCTGATCTGCACCGCCCGCAACTCGGACTCAGATTTCTCTAGAACAGCGTCCACTTCGGGATCAGCCGTCTCTTCTTCCCCCTCTTCCTCCTCTTCCTCAATTTGTTTGTGTTCAGGCTCCTTTACCTCGGGCTTCTCAGTCCCAGGCACATTAATCTCTACCACTTCATCCTTTGTTTCTTTAGGTGGCTGGGGAACCTCAACCTTAGCAACGGAAGGGGCAATGACAGCCTTCTTGATATCCTTAGGCACACTCTTCGTCACCTTATTCGAGAAGCTGAGGAGAGTCGATTGGCCCTTGGCAGGAACACCGCGGGCGGCGGCGGTAGACTTTCTGGTCGTAGGCATAGTGAATTGTAAACCAGGCAGCCTTGATTAGTGGGTCGCTGGGTTGCGAGTGGCGGCGGGTTACTGAAATAAGTATACTGTAATAAGACAGGGTTTGATGGAAGATCAGGATAATGGGTTTCCACAAATGATTGGTAAAATGGGTCTGGGGATATTTCTGGGATTCAGTGTCAGAGCGGCCTGTGATGATCGCTCTGGTAATCACGATCACTGTGACCGGGTGTATGGGCGTATGGATCCGAGCCTGGCGGGGCAACGCGAAATTGAACACGTGATATACTACCACACTTGCGCCAAGTTCACGTTGGTTTGGTAGGAGGTCATCGAAATGCTTGGACTTTATTCTATAATAGCGTTCATAGGGTCCTTTTCCGTCAGATCTTAGTTTCCGGTTGCCTCTCGGTAGAAAGACAGGCTCCGGTTCGCTCCAGCAGTGACAAACATCTCGCTTCTCACAGTCTTCGGCAGCCATTTCACCGACCACAGGGCCTTGTCAGTCTCGCTGTGTGTTGCAACGCAGGCGTTTCGCTCAATTGACCAAACCTTGACCTTCCCATCCATAGATCCACTCAGCAGGAATTCACCAGTATCACTCCAGTCGACGGATGTGACCCATGAGGAGTTGCCAGTCAAGTTCCCAACGTGTTCTCCGTGCTTCATGTCGTAGAGTGCAATGATGCCAGCATCACCAGCAGCCGCAAGCCTTGTGTTTCCTGGTGAAAATGCAACTGATCGCACTGGCTTGGCAAGACCTAGTAGAAAAGTTAATAAAGGTTTGTGGGAAACATAACTTCTTCTGACCTGATAGCGAATACAGTATCCGCCCTGTGTCGTTGTTGAAGATGTAAACTGAACCGTTTTGGTGGCCGCTGGCGGTATATTTGCCATCCCTGCTCAAATCGACACACATGCCGAAACTTCCAGACCCAGGGCTTCCGGTTTCATATTCTCGAATTTTGGGTCTATCCTCAGCCGAGATATCCCAAACATTAACACGTCCATCGTTTGTTGTTGAGGCCAAATACTTGCCATCTTCGGACAACGCCAGACCCCACGCTTCACCAGCTTTAGCTGACGTCCCAGCAATCTCGCCGCTAAAGCTCCATTCGCCGGTGTCCTTATCCAATGCCCAGATCTTCACCTCACCTCCAAATCCAGCGCTAGCCGCGACGTTGCCTGTCCGTGAGGTGCAGACATGGTGGCAGCCTAGCTTGTGGGCATCAGGGATGGACTGCTTCAAAGGAAATGAAGCATCTGTAGAGTCATGTATGTGCAAAGTGGAAGACCCGCTCGCCGAGATGACGGCCTTTGGTGTTGTTGCCACGGAAAATATGTCCGTGATGTGGGCTGCAGGTTCTCAGTAAGCCTGCCTGCAATTGGGCCTGCTCGTTTCTCAGCCGCGGGGTAGTCCAGGAAAACTCACCGTTGTCCACGGTGTGCGTGGTCAAATATTGCTTCGACTGGATCCCATGTTAGTTTAGTGTATAAAAAGTGGGATTTTCGGGTGCTTTCCATGGCTTTTGGGTCCAAAGGTCTTTGGGATGATGTTGTGTTGGATTGAAGAGAGTGGCTAGATGCATCAGGTTTGGGGTTGGTGGGGTTTTTTTGAGGTGACCACCAAATCTCGGTTCTTGGATGGAACTGAACAACGACGAACCACATAATTCGTGGTCGAGTACGCAAGACTTGAGACTCATCCGAAAAAAAAAATAAGAATGGTGCCCGCAAGGGCATGTAGATTATCCATACAATTGGCGCAAGCACGAAGGAGAAACTCAGATTATTCACGACTCTCATTGTAGTATTTCGTTCGACTCGGAGAGTAAGATCATCACGGCCATAGCACCCATTGATTCATTCATCTGCACATGATTTTAACGTGAGGTCCATGCTTCTTTTCTTTTGGCACAATATTGTACAAGGCCCAAACGAGCCCAAACGCCCATAATATGCACGATCCCGTAGACTATACAGACTGTCTAACACAGGTGTTTGTAGATCTTGGACATTCATCATTCCTCTTTTAACTTAAAACGCCTTGTCATTAGGGTAATCTTGTCGCCAGATTCGCTTCATCTCTGCAGGATCGACGTATTAGTACAGAGATCAGCACAAGAGAGAAATGGTGTGATATTCACCTTCCAAGCAAGTCTGGCATAGTCGGTGTGTTCGCTTAATCTCGCCGCAACCAGGACACCTGCAAAGGTTGTTGACATCCTTCAGCGCCTTTCCAGCCATTTGTCTATGTCGCTTCCTCGAGTGGGACACCTTGTTCTTGGGCACTGCTCGCAGAAGCCCCTCCCAGATATCATCCAAAGTGGGCAGGTTGAGGGAGAGGCCAGGGATCGCAATCGCCAACGCAGGGGCGATCTTCTGAGTGAACTGGCGGAAGGAGACTGCCCATATCGAAGAGGAGAGGAGGCCCGGGGTAGAGAGTCGAGGGAGAAGGGAGGCTGAAATAGCGGCCATGGTGGCTATCAAGGGAATCAAAAGATTGCCCGCTGAAAGTAAAGCTAGTGATCGGCTCGGTGGTCAGGCGGATGAGCGGGGGCGCGAGGTTCGAGGCTGTTAGAAAAGGCTACAGTCGCAAGTCCTGGTCCTTGGTGCACAATTGCGCGGTCTGTGAATTGGTGGGCGGGCTCAATTCCTCAGCCGTCGAATCTGAATGCTCAGTTCGCGTGAGACGTTCCAATTGTCAAAAGTCTGAAGGGCATGGGTTGACTTTCCAAAGTACCGGCAGGCCAATCACAAGCTGTCTTGTGCACGGACGTGGTCTGGCCAATTAACAGCCCCAACGCGCCTTCCCCCTTTCTTCGGCCCCCCTGTCCCTCCCTTCTACTAGGGAAATTGTTGTCTGCTGGTGGCAGGAACGGTCCAGGGCCCAAAAAGTTCCCCCTAGGATTCGTTTAACGCTGCCTCCCCCATCCTACAACTTGCACTTGATTGTCCTTCACCAACGTCGCTTCGACTTCAACTTTTCTCGATCGCGTCTTCTTCTGTCTCGGCTGCAAGTATTTCTTGGATTACACCAAGAGCTTTGCATCTGCATCTTCAGCTTGCTTGTTGCGCTTTCCTGAACTCGAATCGACCAGCTGTCACTCGACATCTTCTGCAAAATGGCGACCGTTCCTCCCAGCACCATCACCCCCAAGAGCCATGTTGGTTTCGACAGCATCACGTCTCAGATTGAGCGCAAGCTCCTGAAGCGTGGTTTCCAGTTCAACGTCATCTGCGTTGGTAAGTTGGCACCCAGAAATCATCTTTCTCGGCCACCATCGCCATCATCACCCCATTGGCGACAGGCCGCGTGTTCTTGGATGTGTACTAACTTTTGTTCGTGTCTGTAGGTCAGACTGGTATGGGCAAGTCGACTCTGATCAACACCATTTTTGCCTCCCACCTCATCGACTCCAAGGGTCGTCTCCAGCCCGATGAGCCCATCCGCTCTACCACCGAGATCCAGACCGTGTCCCACATCATCGAGGAGAATGGCGTCCGATTGAGGCTCAACATCGTCGACACCCCTGGCTACGGAGACCTCGTCAACAACGACCGCTGCTGGGACCCTATCGTCAAGTACATCAAGGATCAGCACTCCGCGTACTTGCGCAAGGAGCTCACTGCCCAGCGAGAGCGCTACATCCAGGATACCCGTATCCACTGCTGTCTGTTCTTCATCCAGCCTTCTGGCCACTCTCTCAAGCCCATTGACATCGTTGTCCTGAAGAAGCTGTCTGATGTCGTCAACGTCGTCCCCGTCATTGCCAAGGCCGATTCCCTGACCGTGGAGGAGCGCCAGGCCTTCAAGGAGCGCATCAAGGAGGAGTTTGCTTTCCACAACCTCAAGATGTACCCCTACGACAACGAGGAGTTCGATGATGAGGAGCGCAACCTCAACAGCCAGATCAAGGTATGTTCCTAAATTGTGCCGTGATAACGTGTCACTAACCCCACCACAGAGCCTCGTCCCCTTTGCCGTCGTTGGATCCGAGAAGGACATCATGGTCAACGGCAAGCAAGTCCGTGGTCGCCAGAACCGATGGGGTTTCATCAACGTCGAAGACGAGACCCACTGTGAATTTGTCTACCTTCGCGATTTCCTCCTCCGAACCCACCTCCAGGATCTCATCGAGACCACCTCCCAGATCCACTACGAGACCTTCCGTGCCAAGCAGCTTCTGGCCCTCAAGGAGAGCAGCGCTCACGGCGGTGGTGCCAGCAGCCGGCCCATCAGCCCTGCCGCCGACCGGGAGATTAGCCGCGGCTCTCAGAGGATGACGATGAACGGCTACTAAGTCGACGCTTGTGCTTGAAATTTGTGTTGGTGAGGGAGCAACGGCGTCTCTGGGCAGCATGGTGGCCCACAATTCTTACGACTCTCTACATCTCTCACGACCTCATTTAGTGCAGGGGGCTTATAATTGTCGGCAGTTCCACTGCATAATATCCTTGGTGGATGAGTCGATGGATAGTCCTTGGCAATGAGGGAGTGGTGAGCTGAGAACATGATAGGAGCGAGTTATTTGAAAAGGGGAAAAACGAGGTGGTGTGCCAGAGCATGTCGCATGCCGTCAACCTTGAGGTAACCGGGCTAATGGTTTGGGACCTGGCGTGCATTCTTGACCACCTCATTCAGCTGGACGCCTTTACACTTTTTTTGATTTGTTTTTTAGTGTTACCCCAGAGAGTTCTTTTTACAATTTCCTATGCTTTAATCCACACGGTTACCCCAGGCTCGAATAGAGTATTAGTTTCCTCAGGTCTTCCTAGAATCCTCTGTAGGGTATAATAAGCAAACATTTCTTGTATAGCTCTTGCCCGTTGTGATGTTGCTTGTTATGGTCTTTGTTGTCGCAAATGAGTACTACAGGGTGCTTTCAGGGGGTGATCATTTTGGGGCGAAAATATAATGAACATGAATTGAGATCATTGCAATTTACATCAATGGATTATGAGATCGGTATGCGATATCCTAAAGAACATGAGTCACGGTCACAAAGAGAGGCCAAGGCTGTTGATGGAGTTGGTCAAAGTGTAGCAGGCACCCAACCTAAACGCCAAAAAAATAAATAGCCTCCCCCACCACCACCCTCCACACCACTTCATCACTCTGCCCATGCCTCCCCGCTTCGCTCCTCTCCTCTCCCGCTTCGTCGCCGCACCAATCCGCCGTCCTCTTTCCACTCAGTTTCGCACCATGGCCTCTCTCCCAGCTGACCGCCGCCCCATCGTCATCTCGGGCCCCTCGGGTGTGGGCAAGGGCACGCTGTACAAGATGCTCTTCGATCGCCACCCGGACACATTTGCGCTATCCGTCTCGCACACGACGCGGGCGCCCCGCCCCGGCGAGGCTGACGCCGTCGATTACCACTTTGTTAGCATGGAGGACTTCGAGGCGCTCATCGCAAAGGACGGCTTCGTCGAGCACGCCAAGTTTGGCGGTAACCGGTACGGCACGAGCAAAATGACGATTGAGGAGCAGAGCAAGAAGGGCAAAGTCGTCGTGCTAGACATTGAGATGGAGGTGCGCTCCCAACGACCGCCTTGAGGCAACAACCCGCGCGGGAGGGGGGAACTAGTAAAGCGCTAACGGGAACCGCAGGGCGTCAAGCAGATCAAGCAGTCAAGCATCGACGCTCGCTACATCTTCATTGCCCCGCCATCTACTGAGGCCCTCGAGGCTCGCCTGCGCGGCCGTGGTACCGAGAAGGAGGAGAGCATCCGAAAGCGCCTCGACCAGGCCATCAACGAGCTTGAGTACTCAAAGACACCCGGCGTTCACGATATCATCATCGTCAACGACGACCTCGAGACGGCCTACAAGACCCTGGATGACTTCATCTACAAGTCTAATGACTCATAGTTGTAAGCAGGGTAGTTTCTGTTTTATTTGCATTGAAGCATAGGTTTGCTGGGAGGAAACTTGCATTTTGAGCATCTGGTGGCAAAACAGCAGCATATATAAATAGCCCAGGTTTAGACAACGCAGACGAGGCAAATAGAGACGTCATGATTTCTTGTCTCGTCCTAATTATTCTATGCGATCGAAAGTTTTCTTTTGTGAACCAGTGTGTTGGATTGCGGATATACAGCGCAGCTTCTGCATCCATCCTGCACCATTCATCTCCAATTTCCCGTGTGCCTGTGTTGAATGAAACAATGTGGGGCTACTGTTTGTGCTGTATAGGCCAAAGAGATGGTTCAAACGGCTCTAATGTCTCATACGATGACATAATTTTCGCATGTCTCCATAACGTGTCCAATTTCATTTCCAATGTCGATGGCAATGCCGATCATTTGTCTCGAAAGGTTCTAAAATAGCCCCACCGCCGTTGGTGTACAGGGTAGCGGTCATTCAAGACGCGAGATAAGGAGAGACAACAAATTCATGAATTGGTCGTAACCGTTCAGATCGTCGGTACTGTATCACTGCTCGCTTTCTTCCTTTTGTATTTTTTTATTTTTTATTTTTATTGCGTTGCGTATTGTTTTTTCTTCATTTGACTTACTAGTAGCGAAACCCGGCTTTGTACACAATGGGAAGCTGCAATGGAACAACAGAATTTTATTTTTGTCATTTAAGTGACGTAATGCTAGAGGCAAGACAACAACCTGAGAAGATTAAGTATGCCGCCAGAAGTCTCAAACCAATACCTCATTAGAATTCTATCCTGACCGTCCACCTTAATCGTCATTGGGAGACATGATGGTCATGACGCAAGGGAGAGATGTCGTTGGCTGCTATCAGATATGATGGCGCCGAAATAGGCACTAAGCGCGTATGAGTGGACCCAAATCTCTTGAGGGTCGTTGCCAATAAAAACCGAGCGCAGTTATTTTGTCCGGAGTTGATTTGGGCAGAAGGAATGTTCAGCCTACCATGGTCCTGTGGGGTAATGCCCCTGTAGAAATCATGTTTCAACCTCTGTGAAGCTGGTCATGATCTGGGCCTGGCTATGGTTCTTGACTGCATGGAAACAAGCGATGATGCTTAATTACCAGCCAAGGAAATAAATCGGATCACGTTAACATCACAGAGCTTCAATTTTTGGCTCAATACATCAAAAGATGTTGGGGTACAATGGTATCGGCTGAGCTCTGCCTTGTGGAATTTCAGACAGGGGCATGTAATTCAGGGACCGACGGGAGACCCTTGCATAATTCGGCCGCCCGCAGTCCGTCGCCTTGAGAATGGACACGGGAAAACTGGCTCATTGGATAGGCAGTTACTCTTGGATCGTTTTCAGAAGACGCTCGGGTTTATGAAGGAGGGGTTTTTTGCTTGGCACCAGGGGATGATTTCGAATCAACTCAACCTGGACTGCTCCGAGGTATTTCGTAAAGCCTCTTTTGCCGATCTCTACACTAGCCACGGAGGAATGCAATGAGAGAGGGATGGTGCGAATGGGTGGCCTGGTTTTTCGTGAATATGAGCGATGTCAAGTCCAAAAAACGGAATATGTGAGCTTATCAATAGATTATCTATTGTGGTGATCACGCCCAGTGGGGGGATTGAGGGTTGAACGCCACACCTACTTCCAAAGCTAGAATACGCTTGAGCGCAATTTCACCTCGCGATGCCGGTTCGTTGTGCAACGCTTTGGCGACTTCAGAGACAAGCCGCCACTAATGCAAGGTACCACTCGAGACGAGGAGAACAAGGGGCAAAATGTGGTGCCGCCGAGCGAGAAAAAAAAAGAGGTGGGGCCATGGATAGCCAATAATGGTGGAGGACCTGCCGTGACTGGGTCGTTGTCAGTGACCACTGCTTTGGCTGTAGTGGCCAATGGGTGTCTCGTGGACGGACTAATTCGCTATTATCCGGCCGGTTTGGGATTGTGGGCCGACGAGCTTGTTTGCCAGCCCTGGCCTATGGTCGTGCTTGTAGCGCTCTGCTTTAACGAGGGACCTGAGCCAAGCCAGGCCCGTGTCTCCGGACCTGGGGAGTTGGGCCTGTAGACAGGGGCCAAACCCCCGTACCAAGCTGCATTGGGCCAAGATGAAGGTCGGTTTGACATTTGGGTTGTTAGAGAGAAAGTGGTCTGCGTGTTTGATGCATTTTTGCTTTCGGTTCCGTGGTCATGGGGGGCGCGCTGCGAGTCCAACCCCCGCCCCATACCTACCTAATCGTACCTACCGTATTTGACCTCCCCCATCTTACTTACCCGCCTTCCTGCCTCTTGCGTCTTCCGTTCTTGAATTCCCTCCTCCTTCACCATTTCCTCCAACTTTCCCCTTACGCTCTTTTGGGCCTCACGCTCGTTCCTTCGATTCAGCTGCATTTTTGGCCTACCCTTGGGTTGCGCTTCGCTTGCTGTTGGTTTCTTGTCGCTCTCTTTTTAGACTTGCTTCGCGCGTATCTGTCCGCGTAAAATCAATAATCGCTTGCTCACTAACTGTGAACGGGAGAACCGCTGATTTGGCTTGACAACGCCTCGTGTCGTTTTAATCGATCGTATACTTGGTCATCCTTTTTAATACCAACGAGACTGGTCTTGATACACTAATTACCATGCTTGTAAGTTACCAAGCTGCTCCGGGCCCTTATCCGCCTATTCCGCTCACACATCACTCTAGATCAACGCTGCGCTTATGGCCCTTGGGGCCACGGTTGTTAGCGCCGTCCAGTCCCTCACAATCGAAGGAAACGAATTCGTCAACTCCAAGACTGGCAAGAGATTCCAGGTTGTTGGTATGGCTTACCAGCCCGGTGGTAGTGCTGGCTACGACCCTGAGACCGGAAAGGACCCCCTCAGCCACAAGGAGGAGTGTCTGCGTGATGCTGCCCTCATGCAGATTCTAGGTATCAACGCTATTCGTGTCTACAATCTTGACCCCAACATCAATCACGACGACTGTGCCAGTATTTTCAACGCTGTGAGTACTTTTCATGCTTGTGCTTGTGGGAAACATCCCGGAGGATGAAATGACTGACAAATTTAATAGGCCGGCATGTATCTGATGATTGATGTGAACTCACCGCTTCCCGGCGAAGCCCTTCAGTCCGAAAACCCGTGGGAGAGCTACTACACTGAGTATCTTAACCGCACCTTTGCAATCGTTGAGGCTTTCAGCAACTACCCCAACACCCTCCTCTTTTTCTCTGGTAACGAGGTCATCAACAACATCGCGACTGCTGAGTATGCTCCTCAATACATCCGTGCCGTCACCCGTGACCTCAAGAACTACATCAAGAACAACATCGATCGTCAGATTCCGGTCGGTTACTCTGCCGCCGATGTTCGAGATGTTCTCTGGGACACCTGGAACTACATGCAGTGCTCCATTGAGGACGACGATGATGATATGAGTCGCGCCGATGTTTTTGCCCTCAACTCGTACAGCTGGTGTGGCCCTGATGCCACTTACGAGAGTTCCTCCTACGACAAGCTGACCGAGGGATTCAAGAACTCCTCTGTGCCTATTTTCTTCAGCGAGTATGGATGCAACAAGCCCCAGCCTCGCTACTGGAATGAGACCCAGGCAATGTACGGTGACGAGATGACGCCTGTCTTCTCTGGTGGCGTTGTCTACGAGTATACCGAGGAGGACAACAACTACGGTCTTGTCAAGATCAGTGATGACTCCCTCCAGATCCTCGGCGATTTCAACCGTCTGAAGAACCAGTTTGCTAAGATTGAATGGTCAAAGGTTCAGGCCGAGTCCGCTAGCAAGGACGGCCCTGATGCCCCTACTTGCAAGACCAGCCTCATCCAGGAAGATGGTTTTGACAACAACTTCACGCTTCCCGAGGTGCCGTCCGGCGCTGCTAAGCTCATCAAGAATGGTCTCAGTTCCAAGCCCTCTGGCAAGATTGTTGATATTGACAGCTGGGATGTCTCTCTCACTGTCAAGGATGCTGACGGTAACGAAATGACGGGCCTCAAGGTTGTTCCTCTGGACGATGACGAATCCAACTACTCTGGAAAGAACGAGGCCGACACTGGCAGCGAGACCACTAACTCCACATCCAATTCTACAACCAACAGTAGCACTAGCGCTGGTGCTGCCGAGGATGCCGCTGGTGTCATTCGACCTATGATGTGGGCCGTTGCAGTGCCTCTGGCTCTTATGATGATGGCTCTGTGAAGGAGAGGAGCAAATGACCGGATTTGATGGGAGGTTTTGTTTCTTGTTATGCATTGTTTAGAAGGGGTGCGAGCTGTTACATTCAAACAAGGGTTGAGCGGATGAAGAATATGTATTGTTGCGTTATGATACCAGTAGACAGGCAATTCTGTCTTGAGCTGAGATTTCTTTAGCTGTTAAATCCGATTTAATCCATCTATCCTTTCAGGTTGGTATTCCTCCATGTGCGACAACAACGCAGTTCAATTCTCAGTTGAACATCACTGGCCGTATATGCCACTCTGGATGGGGATATAGTATAGGTTGGGACTATGCTACTGAGAAAGCCAGTCTCTACCATGACTCAACACGAGACTCTCGTTCACACCAATGTCACATCATTTCTTCGACTTTTTCTTCCCCTTCTTATCCTTGGCAGTGATGTGGTGCCTGTCCTCTACATGTTCCTCGACGGCGGGGCACATAGGGTTCGTGGAGCATGGGAGACAATAGTCGTGACTCCCTAGGTCGGCGGCGTGGCAGCACGAAATGCAGCAGGTATCGACGAGGGGGGGTTTGGTCTCAACGGTCATTGTCGAGGCTCAAGCCAAGATGATGGCAATTTCCGAGTATTGGGGAAACTGTAAGAGGAGGTACCGCTTGTGTTAGAAAAGAAGCTGAAGTTGCTGCCCAGTTCGATGGGTTAACTCACTATGGCAGCTGGAACGGAGGTTGCGGATAACGGGCAGATAATCGAACCGTGCGAACGACCGGTGGGTATCTTTTGATTGAAGGTGCATCAGCGTATTGGTACTGTATATGCGTCTCGGGGATATCGTCACCAACCTAACTTCAAGTTGTTGGACTTGTCGATGGGGAGAGGGAAGCTGGATAAGAAAGAGAGATGTATTCAGGAACGAGAAGTCTGCAACTCCTGAGATGTATTTCCTTTGGATTATATCTCACAGGTGTATTTATTTTTTGTCCTCAGAGTTTTTTCATCCAACCCGTTTGGCGGAGAGGTATTCAAACGAGGGTGTCGCAGCGCGATTGAGTGTCTGAGCTAGGGGGAGAGAGGGATTGATATTTTTTTTGGGCATGGCACCACTGAATTGTCACTCTTTCCTCCCCCTCCCCTCTTCGAGAGGGCGTTGGCCGCTGTTAGGCCGGATAATATAGAAAGATGCAAAAGCGAGGCACCTCAAACACTGCCTCGTCGTATTGGGGTTTTTTTTTTCAATGTTCCCCCTCTTGCGCCTCCAAACGGGCGAGCTTGGTTCGCGCACGAAATGTGATTGGTGTTTCTCGCCTCGTCTTCAAAGCCATGGCCTTGATGTCCCCCCTCCTTACCGTTAAGGTAAACGAGAACTCATGAAAGGAGAAAAGACAGGAAGGAAGGAGAGAAGGAAAAACTAACACATACACATACAACAGGTTAACTGTGTCATCTTTGGGTACAGGGGATTGGTTCGCATTTGCCGATCGATGGATGCTTCATTGTGTAATTATCAGGCTTGGACAGTGCGTGCGGTGGCTCGTGCGATATCGGGGGGGGGGGGGGGGGGGGGGGGGAAT